>VZRU01009240.1:19290-79907 GCA_013398155.1 Pedionomus torquatus
TTTTTTTTCTTCTTTCTGATGTGTGCTAAGAATGAGAACTGGCACTTTTCCAAGGAGGTGTGTCAGAGGGAAAGGAACATGGCACTGAAATATCCTATTGTGTTGTAACAAGCCTTGCCGGAGACCTGAAGGTGTGTCTCCACCTGTATAAATACCGCCCTGCTTTTACCACGAGCTCTCATGCTTTTGAAAAGGACAAGTTGCATCAGGAGCTGCGTTTGGGTGTCTCTGAGCCTTCTGCAAGGTATGTCTTTCAGCTACCTTACTTTTGTGCTGTTCCACTTGCAACAGAAGCTTGCTGTCACATCATTAGTCATTTTAACACCATTAGTTGCTGTAATTGCATCAGAACTCCAAGTACCACACGATTTTCCCTAAGGAGGGTTTTATGGAGTGAAAAATCTCTCTGTGTTGTAAAAGGCATGAAGCAAGTCAAGTCTTATGAGGAGAGGCTGAGGGAGCTGGGGTTGTTCAGCCTGGAGAAGAGGGGGCTGAGGGGGACCTTATTGCTCTCTACAACGACCTGAAAGGAGGGGGTAGAGAGGTGGGGTCTCTTCTCCCAAGTCACAGGTGATGGGACAAGAGGAAAGGGCCTCAAGTTGTACCAGGGGAGGTTCAGATTGGATATCGGGAAAAATTTTTACACTGAAGGGGTTATTAATAATTGGAATGGGCTGCCCAGGGAAGTGGTGGAGGCACCATCCCTGGAGGTATTCAAAAGACAGGCTGACATAGAGCTTAGTGATGTGGTTTAGTGATGGGTTGTTGTTTTTTATCAGAGTTATGTTGATGGTTGGACTACGTGATCTTAAAGCTCCCTTCCAACAGTTCTATGATTCTATGATTCTGAGTAAGAACCGTGCAGTAGGAGGACCTGCTCACATCTGCTGCTACCTATGCATTCTAGATTCTAAATTTATGTAACTAAAGATATTTGTAGAGAGTTAAATGTTGAAATAGGTTCCTTATTAGCATGCCTGCACATGAGTTTCTGCTTTCTAACACAGAAACTCAGCTACAGAGGTGGCTATGATGGAAACATCTGAAAAATACAGTTAGGGATTTAGTTAACTAAATGTCAGATTTAAATCCTCTACTATTATGGTATGCTCCAATCCTGAAAGCTGCTTCATAAAGAGAAATACCTACAGGAATAAATGTGCTTTGCACAGACACAGGGATCAGCTAGATAATTATTTGCTAACTGGCTACATTTCAAAACTAAAGTTGTGTATTTATTCCCTGAATTTGGTATCTTGAGTCACATCCTAGCACACTGCAAGTGTCCTCAAAAGAAAAACAGTAGTTCTGTTTGTTTAGCAGTCAAGGCAGCAAAGAAGGCATCAATCCAACCTAAGCAATTCTATGATTCTATAATAATTAGTTTTTGATGTCTGGAAAGACTACTTGCATTTTTTCAACAGAAAACTGAAATACTGGCCTAACCAGTGAATTAAAACAATTTTCAGGACACTTAAGAAATAAATTTGCTCAACTTGAACAAAATGTTTTCCTTTCTGTCTGGCATATTTTTGAAGAATAGCCAGAGGCTGGAGTTGAAATCTGTTAGGTGCCATTTACAAAATGAGAGATCATGGGAACAAGCACAGCTTTCCGTGTTATAACCTCAGATATCCATCTGAGATTGACAAATCCCAGGTTCAGATTCCTTGTCTGACTGCAGAAGAGATTTCAATTTAATTAGTAGCATGACCTGGGAGTGACTCCACATTGCATAGCTAATTAAGTAATTGGATCAGAAGGACTTTCTCCATAGCCATCTACAGCTCTCAAGGATAATATGAAATGATTCTAGAGATCTTATTCACACAAAGGGCAGAGTTGCTGATAACAGCATTTCAATAGGTATCAAAGAGCAGTGCACTACCATGCCTGAAATACGGCAACTGTCAAATGGAGCCCAGCATTAAGTGAAAATGTTTTTATTTTATTTGTTTGTTTTGAATGCAGATAATAAGCAAAACAGAGACCATGAGGATCAAAAGTGTTGGGCTCCTTTGCGTGTTGATTCTGGTCTCCCAGATGCTTCTAGCCAACTGTGAAAGACAGAAGGAAAGAAAAAAGGGAAGACACGGCATAGAAGATGGCGGAAAAAAACAAACTGAATCTAACCGAGAAAATGAAAAAGAGAGGAAGTCAAAAGGAGGAAAAGCCCCTCCTAAAGGCAAGTTTAAAACCAAAGAAAATGCTGAGTGCACCTGGGCTGTGACCGACATGAACGCTGCTACTGTGCACGTAGGGTGCAAGCATGGCGACAGTGAGTTCTGGTGCGAGTTCTCAGGAGACCCTTCCACCTGTCCACAGTATGCAGCAAACCAGAGATCCTACTGGAAACAAGTCTCTCGAAGCCTAAAGAAGCAGAAGCAGATCTGTCAAGACCCCAAAAGTGTCCTAAAATCTAAAGTATGTAGGAAAAGCCCGCGAAGCGCTCATTTGAAGTTGACCCGCTCCAGCCTACTAACGTCAGTAGGTCCTGCAAGAGGGAACACTCTTCATCACGCAAAAGAAGCTGTTCAGGCTCCAGCAGCCACCCCTGTGACTGAAAAAAAGCAAGAACACCATCCTCAAGACTGTGTTGACGACATAGATTATATTGATCAGAGAAAGGTGGCTGAGGAATACTGCCCAGAAAGCTTGCTTTCTTTCTGCAACTTTTTCATCACAATGGTCCAAGACAAAAAATGCTGAGGAGGACGTGTTTCCAAAGCTCTGCATCATGAAAGTCTGATCTCATCTAAGTTACTGCAAACTATTCCAGATTTTATTCTTACATTGTATAGTGTATATAAGAAAAAAAAAAGGAATATATTTTTCTGATTTTGTATATACACAAGAGACTAGACTTGACATAGTGGAAGATGTTATAGATTTTATGTGCACGTAGATTGCTACAGAGGTGTTATCTATGGATGTTACATATTCTGCACAGAACTGTATAAGTAGTCTCCTTGCCCCTCTTTGAGCTGTGCTAGCCAAAGTGATGAATTCAGTGCTATGCACTCCTTGGTTACGTACAATACTTCTGATCTAAAAATTATTAAGGAAAATAAACTTCAAAATATATTCAAAATAATCTCTCTTTCTGTGTTTAACTAAATTTCTCCATAAGTGCTAAGCCTTTGTCAAAGTTTGATCTTCCACAGGATCTAGACAAAGTGTTACTTACAAAGCCATTTTAAAATCTTTCTGCAGCTTTGCAGACCTGAGCTTTCTCAGCCAGTACAAACAACATTTTGATAAGGAACTACATTCTCATCATGACAATGAGATTTTCAGATCCTTCTATAGTTTTGCAAAGCTTCAGCTGTCCATTCAAAATATATCATAAATATATCATAAAACTTTGCAAACTTCAATTCCCTCTTTTCTCCTATAGTTTGAAGCACATTATACTTGTTTTCTGGCAGGTGAACAGAGAGAAAATGACTTATACAAGTGCTTACATGAGCCCAGGACTGGATCACTTACTCAAGCAGCTTATGCAGCTCAACGCTGCCTGTGTGTTCTTTTGAAGTTCTGTTTTTTGTTATCTTTATGTATGGACAACACTAATAAATACTTTTCTATTCATTAAACTTCATCTGTAGCTTTAATAACAGGGAAATCCAAACTCTATAAGAATGGAGATTTTAGAAAATGTAAAGCTAAATAATGGCAGCTGGCCTTTGCTAACTTCTGAAACTTCATCTGGAAGAAATGTAATATATAAACTGCACTTTTCCAGTGGCTGTGGGCTCTGAAGGATGGTGTTCCACCACAGTGGTCTGCCTACTTGAACACAAAAGTTCATTAAATAAAATTTCCTTGAGCATTTTTATTAAATTAGACTAATATTTCCGTTTCTTGAGAAAATATAGCCTGATGCCTTCTCAAAGTACCTCCTTGCTAGAATATTTGAGAGAATATTTTTAAAAGGGGAGTGATGAGTAACTCGCCTCCTGCCACTTTATTCTTTTCATTCATTGTCACATATACTCACTTTATATTTAAATGGGCATGTCTGAGGAGGGCATTTTAATGCTATTCTTTCTTATTGCTACAGCAATAAAGGCCCATGCCATTGTTTAATATCAGTTAGTAATTTCTTCGCAGTGAAGAATTAGCAAGAAATACTTAAATTTAGATGGAAGGCCTCAATAACAGAGGAAAGCTACTAAATACACAGCTTTTTTTTTTTTTACTTGTTAATAGGCATCAGGCCTTCTTACACAGGGTTGAAATGATTTTTGCCAGTCAGGCAGAAGGCACAGCATCAGCTCAGGTGTTAGCAGCATTTTAAAGAGGACAGCATTCTGAAAGCTGTCATGTGGCATTCATTTGCATATTTTTTGCTACTTACAGTATTGTGATGTCTATTTGGCTAATATTTTAAATATGGGATGCTGCCATTAGACAGGCAAACTGTTTTTGAGAAGGATTCAGTCATATTTTACCAAACCTGAGAAGCAAAAAAGAAACAGGTTCTTCTTACAGAAGTTCCAGCCTCTGCATATTCTGTGGAAACACTGGGCACTGCCAGGCTGTGCAGGATGAATTCTGCTGGACTGATGCCCACAGCAAAGCAAAATTCCAATAAAAAGTATTAAAACCTGTGGAGACTGGAAAACACAGCCATTCTGGTGCCAAGCAGGGTGGGAAACCAGCTACTAGTTCCTTATCATTAAGGTAGATATGTAAGTATTAAATGTGCAGGTGAGTTCCAGCTGCTAGACACTTTGCATTGTTGAGATCAGAAAGTCAAAAGATGCAGCGGAAGGATTAGGAGCCCACATTTGGCTCAGGCAATCAGACACTGTATTAATTAATTATGAATAGCTAATCTGGTACACAGACACCTGGGTAATAGTCCCAGATGACAAACAGGGCACTGGGCAGAGCTGGCTTAAGAGGCTCCATTGCTCCAGATGTTTTGGAAGATGATCAATCCTAACTGCCCATAGCTGAGGTTGCCCCCACGACTACTGCGGTGAGCACCTTGTTGCCCCAAGCACGATCCGCCCTACCCCGAGATGCCAGGAGGCACCGCTCGCCCGGTGGCTGCCAGCCAGGCAGGCAGGCAACACCGAGCCAGGGACATAGCCCAGAGCAAATTCCAGCCGGGGATTCCAGAGCTGTGAGTTACATCTCCGCCTGCGGGACTGTCAGTACCTGGACCTAGGGGTTGGAGCTGCGTGCTCCTCACCAGAGATGTACTGCATTTCTGCTGCCTTGGCTTCTTGTTTTCTGTCAGGAGTGACCTTTGTCTTCATGCGTGGCTCTTTAACAGGAGGAAAACGTGCTCCATCTCAACAGTTCCTGGGTGCCTTTCTTCTGTGATGCATGCAGTTGTGCCAGTAGCCCACAAGGACAGCATGGAGCATCAGGAGGAAAAAAAGGAGATCTCTGTGCAACCTTTTTTACTTGGAAGGTGGGCTAATGTGAGAGCGCAGATCTGACAACTGTCTCAGCCAGAGGATGGGATTTTTAACTACTACCACGGGTATGTAGTTTTGGCTGCTCTTCAGAAGGGAACATTTCAGAATGGCAAATATATCTGGAGTCTAACTTCATGAAGAGCCTTTTCCATGACTGCGCATACCACAGGTCTGTGGCTAAGTGCATCGGAGTTCTCACTGCACTCACCAAGCCTTGTGGTTCAGACCTACATCTACAAAGCAATTGCTTGACAGCAGTTACAGTTGAGTTGCTTTCTTCTGGGCATCTACAGCCCCACGTAGGTCAGTGTAACTGGTGCTTCTGGAGTTAGGTTGATTCAGATCAACAAAACATTTCCTGGCATTCTTCATCTTATGGTTATGATGAAAAAGTTCACAGCTGAGCTGGATTCTGTGCCTCCCTTCCCCAGCTGCACCGGCTCTCATTGTGTCAGAACTTCATGTTTGAATAATTTGGAATAATGGTGGTAGTGACTTTTCTAACGCTTTCCATAGCAGAGCAAGCAGGAGCACAAAGAAGGAAAACAATGAATGGATTTAAATTATGCCTGTGCAGCCCATGTCTTCTGTCCTACCATGTTGGAGACGCAAGGACCTCTGCTTTCTTAGCGTCAACCTGCATTATAGAAAAATCAGCCCCATTTTACACCTGCAGAAATGAGGTATAAGAAAACTGAATGGCCTTGAGAGAAATGGGGGGAAAATCAGAGGCTTCAGAGTTCCAGTGGTCCCCTTCTCATGCCTCATGACTAGATCATTCTGCACAGGAACTAAATACATTTATCCTTGAAAAAATCCAAATAAGTTCTGGGTATTTTGAAATTATTCGGAATACCTTTGCAAAAATGTAGCTTACTTTTTAGGCAATACAGTTTGTTTCTCCAGACAACCCTGGGTGTTATAATTTGAATATTTACTTTGAAAGAAGGATAGGGCTTTTGAAGATAGGGAACTTGTTCTAGCCTCAGAGATAAAGAGGTTTCAGGGAGTTTCCCTGCTCTTGCAATATGGAATACTTACACATTTGATAAGCTTTAGGCTATGGATGATCTTTCCAGGCAGACCCAACTCTCACATACTCCCATGAATTCTCAAACTCTTACCAAAGTGTGGAGAGCCAAAAAAACAGTTTTTGTTAGAAGAGGGAGAGAAAAATTTGGAAGCTAAGAGTTGGTCGTTTCATAGTTTTTTTTTTTTAATATGACAGTCTTATCTAGCAAATTTCAGACGTATCTTTGTATTCACTGGGAAATGGGGAGATGTTGTTCAAGCCCAGGATATAGTTCTGGCATTGCAGTACTACTTAAGAATCTGTACATTTCAGCTCCTTCAACTTGAAAGTTTTTATTCTTTTACTATTTTCTGCACTTTCACACACAATTTCATCTGAATGAGTTTCCGCTCCTTTTGCAACCTCCTTTATTCATTTATCATTTTGGCAACGGCACAGATTACATATCTAATCTCTTATGTTGTATGACTACTCGTAGCAGAACTGAGCTGAGTGACTCAACCCTCCTGCTTCCAGGTGAGCCCTACCCTCCTCTTCCCCTGAGGGGGCCAATGAGTACCTACCGCCTGATATCACCTCACCTGAATTGGACCAACCGTAGTGGAGGCTGAGTGTTCAGACAAGACACATTTTACACTGCCATGCTCAATCCGTGTAGACAGAGCTGAACCCAGATAATAGATTCCACTCCCTTTTCCACCTTCACCTTGTTTTTCTCTGGTGCTGCCCTGAGCAAGGCAGCTCAATACTTGTTGGTAGTTGCTGCACCTCACCCGTGCTTTTGCTTCGTTCTCATTCCATTTCAAGATATTATATTGTTTGCTCCTCCAGGCTATTTCCAAGAGTGACACCACACTGGGAATTGATCAAATGGAAAAATCCAACTTCAGGGATGGGAAATTCAACAGGTTCCAGCCTGCAGAGGCTGCTTGCAGTCTTGTCACTAAGGTGGTGGTACCATCCCGTCCCTGGCTGGGGCATGTATGGCTCCTGCCTGTTAGCACTATAAAAAATGTAATGAATCCCATGGAGCTCAAGACCACTGTAGGTATTCCTGGATTCTAACATCTTTGAGCTTCTTTCCTCTCCCTCCCTTAAAAGAGCAGAAGAACTTTGAACTCCGGCTGCAGCAATCACTTCTCTTCAAAGGGCCAGAGAGGAGAAGGCAGGGTGCAGCGATCTTAGTAGGATTAGAGTTATCAGACACTGAACACCTTTAGGTTTCAAAAGGATATCCAGGTGCTTTGCTTGCTCCTTTCATTGCCAGTGCTGCAGTGAGACAATGCAGGGTCACACATAAAGAGAGAGGACTGGTCATGTCACAAGACTTTTTACCTGTTTGCAAAGCTATTACAAGCACAAAAGGATGCATTGAAGCCTGAGTTATCCCTTTATGAGGACTCACCCAGCGGGTTTCTCTGGAAATATGGTCCTATTCATGTAAAATATGTGTTTTATTCAGAACTTCTTCCAAAGTTGCTTATCAGTCCTACTAGAGAGAGCTGTTTTAAGACAAAGTGGTAATGAGTAGGTAGAAGAACTGTGAAGACTTCCCGTCAAGTTGTTGCTACCTGGCTGCCTCAGTCACTGGTCATACCATGTAGAAATTATATGACTTAAGTAACCTGAGACTTCCAGTGGACCATAGGAGTCTCACGCTGATTTCCAGGTGGGAATCAGACACATTAAAGGGACCTTTTTATATAATGAGAGCCTGCAACGTGTTCAAAACTGTCTGCGAGTGTGCACATTAGGCACTCTCTGGTGTTTTGTGTATGCCAAGGAAGAGGAGAGCTGTTTGAGCCAGCCAGAGTGTTCGATGTTAAGATGAATCTTAAAATCCAGGAATTACAATATTATATGTAGCAGGAATGTATTCTCTACATCCACAACGTGGCCTAATTATATGTAATGAGTGTGCTTAGATAATAGAATATTATTTAAATAATATGAGTTTCCTTTTCATCTGTTGCCTAAAGATGATGTGGTGTGATTCCCTGGAAAATCTTGGACTGCTTTTGGGCTATTCCACAGCAGCTGAATCCCTATGGATGTATATGCCATGGCACCTCTGTTTCTACTCCTTGTTCCAAAGGGTTCTCCAAAGGGTGGCTGCAGGTTTTCCCTGCAGTGCAAGCTTCCAGGGAATTTTGTGTCCTGTCTCTTATGCCTGCAGGCATGAACATAATTTTTGCTCTATACGTGCAGCAGCCTACAGTGCTTGGTGTTCTACAGGGAGTACTCCAGTTAAGCAATGATCTCAGAGGCTCTGTATTCCTCAATCACATGTGCAAGTGACACAGAAGATCAGTTTGTGGACAGAGAAAAGTTGGGACATTAGGGGTGCTGGTTTGTGTGTGATTTCAGATGAAATCTAATCTCTGCAAAAATCCTCATGCAAAGCATGAGCTGCTGCAGATGGGGTGTTTGGGGTAATGGCACTCCACTTGGGCTAACGTTCAGGCTGCTGGTTGTACAGGGTCCTTAGAGCTCCCAGGTCACTATCGTTGTAAGAGTAAAGGTGTTAGGTGATGATGTCCTGGCCAATGTTCACCTGTGTAATTACGCTGTGCTTGCCCAGACTCTTCTCAGAATGTCAATCAGACGTAGCTTTCTTCACCATCTTAAACCACTTCATGCTCTTATATTTCACTGTGGCTGGTTTTACTTAGGCAGGGGGCTGGGAGAATACTTACTGAAGTCCCCCAAGTCTGAAGAAAGATCAGTTGTTAAGGCAATTTTCAACTATAATTTAGAGAAACAGCAAAAGAAAAATTAAAAGTGAGGGAGTAAAAACAAAAGCAGGAAAACTGCAGTTTTCAGAGAGGCAGATTTAATATTAACAGTTAGAATCAAAGTCTTCGTTTCCAGTGTTTTTATTGTGAATGTCCTTGTGCTTGGTGTTTCTTTTCTACTACAATCCACAGAATCCTCTGAAAATGTGTGTACCTTAGTCCTCATACCGATGAGTAAGGGTTAAAAATATAGACAAATCCTCATCAGCAGTTCAAAAGGCAATGCAAAATAAAACACAAGGAGCCCCCTACTTATTGCTTTCTTAAAAATTGCATTCTGACCTCATCTCCTAAGGGTGAGCCATGAGCTTCCAGTGCTTCAAATTGGTAAAACGGAGGGAGAGGTTCCAGGCAGTGAAATGGAAGCAGGATTAATAGAAATTGCATTTATAAAGTTGACTTGTTTTCTCAAACTAAAAGAAGAGAAAATGTAGATTTTTAAAAAAAGAGAGAAAAAAAAATTACATGGTTACATGGGATTCTGTGGGTGTGATGCTTAGTGATGAATAAAAATATAATTCACAGAAAGCAAAGACTGGTAATTTACGTCTACTTTGATTTCAATGTATTTTATTCAGAGTATAGGGGAAGCTCATAAAAATATATTAAGAAAAGTTCTGTCTCCATAATTAAAAGACTTTGAAGAATAGTGTATGTTGCTACATTATGCAGAAAAATAAAAAAGGCGTATTTTAACATACAATAATTTTACTACTAAAAGTAAAACAAAGAGTTGTCATGGTATTAAAAAGTTTTCTCAGAACATGAGTATATAGTTTTTTCTCAACTAGCTGGAGTATGTTTTCAAGTAAAGTTCCAATAAGGTTTCCCTCTTCAAAAGCTGGCAATGCTTAGCTGGATGTCACTGTTATCATATGTAATATTTCTTGCTTGACATTATGAGCTTATCCCCTATCTTTAGCTGGATATTCAAGTTCCAACTTGTTTTATAGCCCTTTGTGACAATCAAAGAACTGAAGAAGACATACATAAACCAGGATCACTCCAGAAGCACATCACAAAAATTTATGCCTCCTTCCTCCCTAAGAAGAACAGATGAAGTGTAAGTCAGGGGCATAAGAAAAAAAAAAAACATAAAAATAAAAAACCCAACCCCCAACCAGAATTGTACTAGAACAGATTTAATGAGGTTTGGTGAATCATTATAAAATCCTGGACTGGCATGTGCTTGTTGGCTTTTTGAGCCCCTCCCCTTAAAAACTGTAGGCATTTCTTTTCCCTAATATTTTGGTTGCTTGCTTGCTTTTGGACCTAGCAGCACTGAGGTCACCTAAATACCTGAATTTAAGCTTTTATTAAGAGCTGGAGATACCCAATCATGCCTGCATGGTTCATCTGAATTTGCCCTGCCCTTCCTCCTGTAAACTATTCTGGCAAAAGTATGGATAACAATACTTTTAGTATATTGGCTTCCATCTCTGGAAAGCAAGGCAAGACTTATTTAGAGATGAAAACCCACCTTCCTACAGAGCACCGGTCTTCATAGCACTCTTCCTATCTCTTGCCAAATGAGTGTTGAATTTGGCTTCTCCTTTGCATTTGAAAACTTTGTATTTGCATTCCTTGAGAGGCCCTGTGTTTTCCCCCTGAGATCCAACCATTTACACAAGAACACTCTTTTCAGGGACACGTCGAAATACTAATGGAGCTCCTTCAGACTTACGAAAGTACTACTTAAGTAAATTTGGCTAATAGCCTGTCATTGGGATTAATTTTATCCTTTGAAATAGCTCCTGTAATTTACTATTGACCATTAAGTCAGAGGTGGCAAAGTAAATAACTGCTTGCAAATAGAATCAATTGAACAACTAAAAAAAGGACCAAAGGAGAAAGTAGCAAAGGCACAATCACTATCAGAAGCTCTCTCTTTCCACACTCTTTTAGGCCATGTCTTTTAGGCTTCTTCATGAATACAAGACACCACTGCTGCATGAGTTCATCAAACACTCCAATCAACATGACCCCACTGATACCGAGAGGCATCTGACCTGATGGAGATTTAAGTTCTTTGGTTTCCAAGAATATGCAGCTCAAGTCTCTTCATGGTGGCTGCTGCCATACTGAGAAGTACTGCTCCTAGGCCATGCATCTTCTGATTTGACAATGCGGTATCAAACAGTGATTGGTTTTGAGCATATCTTTTTCCATTATATTTGCCTGAATTTGAAATTTGAAATTTCTGGTTCGAGAGGATTGTTAGTTCATGCAGTATATAATATTGACTTCCTAGTGTTGTCTTGTTATATAGTGTGTTATATAGTTATATATATAGTTATATACATATAACTATATATCTATAGTTATATAACTAGTTATATATTGTGTGACACTGACACGAGGAGTTCCTCTTAGCTTTTCATCCAGACAATTTGTGGAATGAATTGAGAACAGTACTTGTATAGTCACTAGCTTTGATCTGCTCAGAAAAACAGCATGCACTTCACTTTTCCTGGCAATAAGTATCTTGGGAAATTTAAGAGAAAGGTAAAGGCTCTGTCATTATGAGTTCAAATAGCAAGATGAGAGGAGAATGAGAAAATGGACATTACTGCAGGAACAAGAGAAACTTCTTTATTGCTCAAGTTTGGACAATGGGAACAGTTCAGGGAATTTAGGGGGGTGGGATGCTGTCCAACCTCAACAGAACTGACCAATATCCTCTTTTTTATGCCTTAGGATTATGGAACTATAAATTTTGAGACAGTCAAAAGCTCTTCAGGGTGCGATCTAAGCAGCAGACAAGATTAAAACCCTGGAAAGCAGGTGAAACCATCATGTACCTGTAAGTGCTTTTGGCAGTTTTAAAGATAATTGCCATTCATGATTCCTGTAGAGCTGAAATAAGTTCTGCTATGTATCAAATTAGGAAGATTTGCTTTCTTAGAACAGACAAAACAAAAGCATGTGTCATATACCTGCAGAATTCTAGCCAGGTGCTATAATTAAATCCTTTTTCTGCTTTACCACATTAGTTAGTCAGCAGGAGGCGAAAGAAACAGCAAAATACCAAGGACTTTCATTCATATGGAGAGGAATCCACTTATATGCCAGGAAGCAAGAAGAGGCTCCATGAGTCCATCTTAAGATGTCAGAATAAGCAACCTGATCTAATTGAAGATGTCCCTGCTCATTGCAGGGGGACTGGACTAGATGATCTTGGAAGGTTCCTTCCAACCAAAATGATGATTCTATGATTATAAACCTTTTTGTCTTTTGCATTCAGTTTGGGAGGATGTTGAAAGGCTGGTCTGGGTAGTCTTCTTTAAGTCTGAAGTCTTGAAATACTCACCACTGACACTAAAGTCAGGTAGATGGGAACTCTGCATAGACATAAAAGCTTACAATTAGCAAAATCCAGTAATCAACATAGAAATTAATGTAATGTGGTATACAAGCAGAAAAAGCAACAAGTTTATTTATTTTGTTGGTTCTTACAAGTGCAACAGTTTAGATGAATTGATGTGTTCAGGCAGGACTCTTTGTATTTGAAGTTAGAGTTGAGGGGAAAATATCACACAATTTAAAGATCTACAGTGTCACACAACTTGTTGAAATTATATCCCAGAAGTCTTTTATTCAGTAGATAGATGGATTTTTCTTGGTTTCATAGTTGCAGGGCTCAGAAGGTAAAATTTAAATATTGTAGAACAGAGGGCAGAGCTGATTAATAAAAGGTTACTTGCATATTCCTGAGGTTGTTCCTGTTTTACAAATAGGAGAATGAAGGTTGGAGACCGAAACAGCTAAGACTGTATGTCAGTGTAGTGGTAGAACCTGTAAACTTAATCTGTTTCTAGTTCAAGTGTGTTCAAGTTTCTGGATTTATCATAAGTATTAATTTGACTTCAGAATTTACAGATTGAGTGTTGATTGCTTTCAGTCACCACAGAATGGCACTTGGGGACACCATGATATGAAGTGACTGGGAGCTAGCAATGTCGCTGTAACTTCTGAGTAGTCTGTGTGAACGTAACAGCCCTCTCCTAAATCCCTGATGACTTCCACCTGCACCTACAGTCTCCAAGAGCTCAATATGTCAGCACTTGCACTGGCTTCTCAGTTCCTCCAGAAACTGGAAGTGTTTCTGTGGGTGTCTGACTGAACATAAGGACTATGAACAATCACGAGGTGGGAATCCAACCAGTTCCTAAATTCTGGAAGAACTGATATGTAATGCAAAGCCATTCTATAAACTGAATCCAACTCCCCTGTTAAAATGATCAGTCTAGTGAACAATACATTCTCTAAATCAACCAGGCAGATTTAATTTGTAAGAGAAAAAAATCAACTTCAAGTTCTGGGCATCTTAAAAATGTTTTTATTAGACTATGTAACCAGATACGTGAACAGAAATGTATGGAAAAAGGCAACTTAAAATTATACACTCACATAAACCATGTACATCTCGTGACATCCAAGTGCATTAATTCTGATTGGTATCGTGACTAGGACATCCAAGTATCATAGAGTGCTAATCCTGCTCTTGTGGTGGTTGCTCCTGCTTGTCGTTGATGATAGGAAGTTCTTAAGGGTGCCCTTCCCTTGTAGCCCAGAGCTCATGCTAATGGTAGGTAGAGAGCAACAGTCTCACCCAGTGGCTTCTCTTATGTCACAATATCCTTCCTAATTTTATGTACAGAAAGAGACAGACTTCACTCTTTGTAGTAACGAAATGTTTGTTTCCTTTAGGCGTGTTCCTACTAGTTTAAATGTTCTCATTACTGCAACCAGCTGTGATGAGTTATATTATAATCACCTCAGATTTCATCTACCAATTGCAGACCTATAAGAGACTGCAACATGCCTGCTGTTTGTTAGAAACATCTTTGAGCTCAGACAATCTTATGGTCCTGTTTTCTTTCCTTTTTTTGGGGGGTGATGGGTGTTTCCAAATGCCTCTGGTCCTCAGAAGTCAATCAACAGGGTCTAAAACTTGACCTCTGCACTCTGAATGTCTTAAGAGAAGCTATTTTATCATAGAATCATAGAATGGTTAGAGTTGGAAAGGACCTTGAAGATCATCGTGTTCCAGCCCCCCTGCCATGGGCAGGGACACCTCCCACTAGACCAGGTTGCTCAAAGCCCTATCAAGCCTGGCCTTAAATACTTCCAGGGATGGGGCAGCCACAACCTCCCTGGGCAGCCTATTTTCATGGAATGGGGGAGGCTTTGGATTTGATTCATCAGATGAGTTAGAGGCAGCTGAATTATGCTTCAGAGCTCTGATGGAGGATGCGTGGTGCTCTTGCTTTCTACCATGTGCCGTCTTGTCATACGGTACTAAATGACCAAACTCACATACTGCTGGGTCACAGGAGACGGCAAACAATGGTCACAACCTGAGTGATGCAGTGCAAGGCAGTGCAGACCATTCAGGGACCTCAGGGGCTCTAGACTGGAGATATAAAAGAAATCTCCTTTGAAAATTGTTGTAGAAAAACAATCACCATTGCTCCTCTTGTACCAAGTTGATTTATTGTGCACTGGATATGCCTCTGTCTGGCAACAAGCAGCACATACCAACAATGCTTTCTTTGTTCTTTCCAGAAAGCAATTTGCTTCACTAAGATTTGATGAGACTTCCTTCCAAGATGCCGGTGTGCAGTGAAGTCTGTCTGATGAAGGCATTATTACTGGTGAGCTGCCAGGTAAGAGTCAGCTTGGAAAAGAGTTTGGAAAAAAACGTTTTTCACCCAGGAGGAAATCTGTGTGCCCCTTTTGTGGTCAGCTTCTCAAAATCTACAAGCAATGGATACCGCAAATGAAACAAGCTGGCGATCCTGGCCACCACTGCCTGAAGGCTTTTAAAATGCACATGCAGCGACTTTAAATTTCTGTACAATTCAAAGAGTTTTGTGTATTCTACATTCACATTTAAATCACTTAAATCTATATCAGTTAAGAAAGAAATTAATTCCTTGGCCCTACTGTTGCTTTAGACTTGTAGACTGCTGCAAGGTGAGCGGGTCTGCAGTGTCCATCCTGTCCTAGAGACAGAACACCCCAAGAAAGCTCCCATAGATGGAGGTGAGGCCCTTGTATATGCCTGGTGGCTGAGTTTACTCATGCTTGCCACTGTAGGGAAGATATGAATTCAGGTTTAATGCTGTTGGAACACTCCGCAAAAGTGTATATATGAAAAACTCTGCCTTTGCCCAAAATTTTGGAAAGCGCTAATAATATAAAAATAAGATCGTGTAATGGTACATGTTGCTAGACATTGTGTTTAATGGCCATTCATATGAAGAGGTGGATCAAGTATGGAATGAAATGTTCACACAGTCATGCCTAAGACTTCATTTTAGTCAAAAGCCTACCATTATTCATTATTCATTCATTATATATCACCTGGTAATGAGAAAAGACAAAGTGCCTCAGGATACGAGGGACGTGTTTGACTGCATGCAACAAACTAACTAAATTTTTGCAGTGCGTAGTGAGAAGCAGCTGTACAGAGTACCCTGCTCAGGAAAATCGTTGGCTTTTTGGATCAGCAGTGGCAGGAGCCGGGGCAGGAATGAGGTGGGAAATAACCAGCAGCAGAGCAACAGCAACGGTGATGCTGAGCAGAGCTGGGGGAGGCGTGGGTTTAACTCACCAGCAGTCCTGCACAGACACTCTCAACCACAAGGGCTATATGATGACAGTGAATAACTTGTTCACTAAGAACAGAGCAGAAACCTGTTATAACAAACGCTGTGTAGTTAGGGGAAAAGAGAAATGCGTTGCAGCCTGATTTTAATTTGGGGAAATAAATTAAAAAGCAATGCACATGGCCATGTCTGAACTTCATCTCTTTTTCTCATCGAGTGTTTTCCTGGATTTCTTTGAAGACTTTGGGCATTTATTTAGGATTCTGGACATCTCGTAGTTTAAACCGAGCCTCAGGAAAACAACACATGCATAGTACATTAATACATTCTGGTGGTAGTGGTGTCATTTCACATGCCATCTGCAACCGGAGTCAAGCATGGAAGTTTTATTAGAGGAAAGGTATTTATTAGAGTGCAGTGACAAGCCTGCAGCAGCTTCAAGAATCTGTGACCAATGCTAATCTTATCTGTGCTGCTTGCAATTCAGACAGGTACCTTTGATGTGTGCAAGGTCCTACAGGTCACAGATGGAGTTTCTGTTATTCCTGTGCTATTTCCATGAAGGACTTCCCCAAAACACATGAAATAACCCTGTGGCTGAAAAGCAGCAAATTGTACACAGAACCTGCTGATGTTGAAATTGTCTGCAGAAAATTAAGAAGTTAAAACTGAAGCTGACAGGTCAAAATCCAACATTACTCACCCTTTACTTGCTTAGTACTATTGCCAGAAAATTACTGGCAGTATTTGCCAGGAAAGAGTTCTTACCTGAGGCTATCATGAATTTTACAGGCAGAAATATCCCAAGAAATAACGTTATTTGTAAGGGAACAGTTTGTTCTTTTTCAGTTGGTTACAAGAGCTGTAGTTTTGTTGAGACCTGTGTGGAGGTACTATATCCAGGGAAAGCTATAATTACCGTGTCACAAGTTCTTTATATCTTGATTACATTATTCTATCATCATGATTGCTAATGATTGCATATTAGCAATAAATCTGTAATACTTCATTCAAGGACTGATTTTGGATTTAAATTCCCTGCATCTGCCAGTTTGCTGAGCGTCACGAAACTGTGGGTGTTCGGAGGGCATCACTGGGTGCTAAATGGGAAGGCAGTCAGAGAAGCAGGCAAAACCCACACTCTTCAGACTGCAGTTACGGCTGCAGTGTGAAACCTTCCAGAGACTGCATACTGTTTTTCAAGCATTAACCTCTTCTAAGGCTTATGTATGCTTAGAGGTAACTGGAAATCCTGACAATCACACCAGGAAAAAAATTTCACCACTACCAATGATGCATCACATTTCTTCACTTCTCCTCCAGCTTTTTGTTTCTGGGAAATGTTGGGTGTCTGGTGACAGAGTTCCTCTACCCAGCCCCTGGGGGAATTTTTCCCGGCAGAGATTCCTGCTTTCCCTTCCTCAGGTCTGAGATGCTTGAGCAGGCCCAGGGAATGGCTAATGCTCTACTTTTCTGGGTAGTCTTCCACTAAGAGGGCTGCTGTAAGAAATGGTTTCCATCAGGAGTTCTGGTACGCCATTGGGCCGGGCTGCTGTAGCTGTCACTGCAGCAAAGATCCTGCTCCATCCACACGGGTGAGGGCTGGACTCTTTCCCAGTTGGGCTGAGAACTAGGGACAAAGCAGCACAAAAGGCTGGGTTCTGACTCAGTAATGATTAACTGGAATATCCCTGTCAATAATAAGCAGGCTGCCAACTGAATTCAGGTAATAATAGCGGCATTCTTATCTCTGGCCAGGGACATTTTGCAACAGACCCTACTGTGGGTTTATTGATGAGCAGGTGCCTATCAAATCAGGGGACAGCCCAGGCATTTTCTGCTTTTGCTGCCATTAATATGTAGTACAACTCACCCACTGCTGAAAATAGTCCTGGAGGAGATACAGAAATATTTTCCTATCCGTTTTTAATTCACTGCATCAAGTTTTATCATGCCAAGACTTGGCCGAAGTAACCTCATCTGAGCTAATTGGACATAATGTCAATGAAAAGACTGGTGATTTTAGAAACGCAGAACGGTATATTTCTGCTATAATTTTTTAAATTGTAATTATAAAGCAATTACTTTTGCACTGGCACGATTGATCATGCTGTACATCCCCAGATCAAAGTCAGTCACCTCCCAATAAATGATTTCTGTGCCACTTACTGGAGTAGAAAAGAAAAATTAACTTGTTATAGTTCTGTGAAGGTAGAATGTTTGGGCTAATAATTAAAGGGAAAGCTTGTATTGTAATCAATTAACCATGGTAGAATGATAAGAAAGTATTCTGGTGTAAGTTTGAAAAAAATCTTGCCTACTGTAGTTTGTTAATGAATATCACTCATTAACTCGGTGCTGCAGTCAACATGCTGGAGGGAAGGGATGCCATCCAGAGGGACCTGGACAGGCTTGAGAGGTGGGCTAATGCAAATGGCATGAAGTACAACCAAACCAAGTGCAGGGTCCTGCACCTGGGACGTGGCAATCCCAGGCACAAATACAGGTTGGGCAGAGAATGGCTGGAGAGCAGCCCTGAGGAGAAAGACTTTGGAGTGCTCATGGATGAGAAGCTCAACATGAGCCGGCAGTGTGCGCTGGCAGCCCAGAAAGCCAACCCCATCCTGGGCTGCATCAAAAGAAGCGTGACCAGCAGGTCGTGGGAGGTGATTCTACCCCTCTACTCTGTGCTTGTGAGACCCCACCTGGGGTCCTGTGTCCAGCTCTGGAGTCCTAAATATAGAAAGGACATGGAACTGTTGGAACGGGTCCAACAGAGGGCCACAAAGATGATTAGAGGGATGGAGCACCTCTCCTAAGAGGACAGGCTGAGGGAGCTGGGGCTGTTCAGCCTGGAGAAGNCAAAACCAAAACCAAAACAAAAAAAGACAAACAAACACCCCCCTCAAAACAAAACAAAAACAAAAACAAATAAAAAAAACCCAAACCCCCATCACTAAACCATGTCACTAGACACTGTGTCAACCTGTCTTTTGAATATCTCCAGGGATGGTTCCTCCAACACTTCCCTGGGCAGCTCATTCCAATGCTTAATAACCCTTTAGGTATAAAAATATTTCCTGATATCCAATCTGAACCTCCCCTAACATAACTTAAGGTCATGTACTCTTGTCCTATCACTTGTTACTTGGGAGAAGAGACCATTCCCCACCTCTCAACAACCTCCTTATGATCTTAACATTTTAACATATCAACTTATTGTTCCTCCCATTCAGGGAAGAAAACTCAAATTTGGAGGTTAAATTGTTTGCCCATTTAACATAGCAAGTGCCTAGTGAATCTAGAAACGAATCCCTATCTATATGGTGCATTCAATACAGCTACAGCTCGAAGAAAAATGCAGTTGATTAACATCAAAAGGATTGGAGCATCCCAGGACTTATTGAAACTTATCAGGCCACATGTTATTCTTACTTTTTCACATGATACAGCTTCACGTGTCACATATCAGAAAGAACTGATATTACTCACAAAGTTATGAGCCTCTGATAAAAAATTGTGTAAACTGTCACTGTCTTCCTGCATCCTGATTTAAGTAATAAACTTAGTATAAGTAATGAGCTATATTATCCGTATTACTATTTTGTTTATTTCTGTAATTTATATTTTTTCTAGGTCACTTCTTAGTCTCTTCCTAATGTTTATCTGCTGTAAACCAAATGTACAGCCACATACTGATGCTGTTGGAAGTCTGGCTTCAGGGGAAGAAGAGCTGACTCCTGGTCACATAACATTCTATGTAGCACATTATAGCACAAAAATACGGCTCTGCACAGGGCGTCGTCATCAAGAAGTTTATTAGCTCTCTCCCCGTGCAGCTCCAACTGACTCTTTAGTGAATTATATGTTGGATCTGACCCACAGAGAACGTAATTTTGATAATGTTCCCAGAGAGAAGACCTTTTGCCCAGGCTCCTAAGGTTGAGACTTCAGCTGCAGTAGTTCCAGGTTTAATGCAAAACTACTGATTCGATTACTATTTCAAGAAAAGGGAGATTGGAACTTGATGACCCTTAAGGTCTCTTCCAACTCTAACCATTCTATGATTCTGTGAGTAGGAATGGAAACAAGTTTTGCCCGGGAGTTTGTCCCAGTCCTGTGCAAACCATTAGTGTAACTCTCCTATATTAACTAATGTCTACATTTTCAATTTCAATAACAGAAAAAAACATTTAAGCTACCCTTTAAACTAAGGTGTAAACATAATTTATACTTGTTGCATTTTCACTGCACTAGGAAATAGGAAAGAAATTGCAAGCTTTTTGCTATTATGGCATAAAGCAACTATGGCTGTGCTTCTGTAACTAAATTGCCAAAGAAAAATCTAAATTTGGCATGTGCACAGAAAGCAAGCCCTAAAGCAAGCAGATGTGCTCTCAGTCTTGAAAATGGAGGCAGCCAACAGACGTCAACCTAGGAAATGGAGGCAGCAGATTAATAACTGCCTTTTTTTTCCTAGCACTAGACTATATTTTCTACCTGACTGCCTCTGATGTGCTTGAAAGGCTGCATTATCACACAGTCAGTTCCTGAAATGGTCAGCAAATTTTAGAACTCTACATACTCAAGAAGTGATTTGTGAAATTAGAATTTTAAATATTTTGTAAAGACCTTTCATCTACTTCATATGAGAAGATGTTTAGATGTCCTTTTCTGTTTAGGAATATTTTTCACAGGGAAACATTTTATGTTTGGGATTCCTTTATGCAGATTTAGCCACCTGGAGGCTAATTTCATAAATTTGAGCTAATGATCTAGGTAACTTTCATGGTCAATGGAGAGAGATAATAGAGCAAACACCATCTTTTCTCACCACCCAGTGCAGAGCAGGATAACAGCTTTCAGGATGTGCCTGGTTTGCTCCTTTGACTATAGATAAAGCCTCCACCATCAGGTGACTAACCTTAAATGACACGACTCCTATCTAAAGTATTTAGTATGTATTTTAACCCTCTCCGCTCTACTCCTCTCTATTCTCCCTCAATGCACACCCAAACTCCCAGTAGTGAAATGGATCAGGGTTCAAGTAGCTGTATTGCTGTGGAATGTGCTTGTGTCGAGAAGATGTTGCTGTGTTTCTTGGGCTTTTTGGATCTGGGTAAGCAGTGCCAGACAAGAAGGAAGGAACAGTGAGCAGGCAGCTGCCCCCTCTCGCTGCACAAAGCAGTGATGAGAATAGATCTACAGTTTGAAACAAAAACTCCCAATGATTCACATTTTTTTTCCAGCTAGATTTAAGTTTTTATTTTTCCAAGAAGGAAAAAGAAAATAGTATCTCAAACCATTTGCCTGTCCTGGTTCATCAGGAGTTTCAGGAAACATTTGTGCTGGCACAACAGAGGGATGACGCTGCTGCAAGACAAAGGAGCGAACTGGAAAGGCTGCTTGGGGACTGCTTAAGCCTCTTCAACTGGACTTAATCCAGCCCTTTGACTTTGAGGACAAGTACGCACATCCCACGGTCATAGGTATGATCCAACTATGTTGCAAGATCTTTTTCTTCCACTGCTGCTGCTGCTGTTGCACTTCCTGTGGTTTTGCCTCTGTCATTCAGCCATACTGTTTGGTTTTTTGTCTTTTCACCAGCCTTCGTGTTTTACAAGCCAAGTGTTTGGATTAGCCAATGCACTACTCCTTTCAAAGCATTTAATAAGGGGGATCAGCCTCTTAGTGGATGTAGAGAATTGCAGAATTGCTATGGCTGGAAAGGACCTCTGAGATCACCAAGTCCAACCATACACAAAACCACAACCCACACCCTACAATCTCGTCCACTAGAGCATGCCCTGAAATGTCACGTCTCCACGTTTCTTAAATACCTCCGGGGATGGTGACTCCACCACCTCCCTGGGCAGGCCCTTCCAGTGCCTGACCACTCTTTCAGTAAAGTAATTCTTCCTAATATCCAGTCTAAACCTCCCCTGCACCAACTTCAGACCATTTATTCTGGTCCTGTCATTATTCACTTGGGAGAAGAGGCCAGCACCCACCTCTCTACAGCCTCCTTTCAGGTAGCTGTAGAGGGCAATGAGGTCTCCCCTCAGCCTCCTCTTCTCCAAACTAAACATGCCCGGTTGCCTCAGCCTCTCCTCATATGACTTGTTCTCTAGACCCCTCACCAGCTTGGTGGCTCTCCTCTGGACATGTTCCAGCACTTCAATGTCTTTCTTGTAGTGAGGGCACCAGAACACAAGACTCTACGTGAGGCCTCACCAGTGCTGAGAACAGAGGCACCATCTCTTCCCTGCTCCTGCTGGTCACGCTCTTCCTGATACAAGCCAGGATGCTGTTGGCCTTCTTGGCCGCCTGGGCACACCGCTGGCTCATGTTAAGCTGGCTGTCCACCAACACCCCCAGCTCTTCTTCTGCTGGACAGTCTTTTCCAGCCTTTTCCCAAGCCTGTAGCACTGCATGGGGTTGTTGTGACTGAAATGCAGGACCCGGCACTTGGCCTTATTGAACCTCATACAATTGGCCTCTGCCCATCAATCAAACCTGCCCATTTAATTGCTGTTTTAAGCCTGTAAATGATATTGTTATTAAGAAAGAGATTCTGTGATGCAGCCTCTTTGCTGGGCTTCCTACCTGAAGGCTTGTTGGTCTTATTTTTCTACTCTTTGTACTGGGCTGGTTTATGCAGCACAATGAGTCTGGAGCATCAGGGGACTCTTCCCAGGTGCACGCATGAAGGGTAGCCCAAATCAAGCAAAGTGAAACCTCCACCTCTGACTGATTTAAAAAAAAAAAAAGATGCCAAAGGTAAGGTTTGTTGCCCTTCACACATATAAATCCTTGTTTCCAGTTTTCAAATTTTTCTCTAGGATCGTAAGGCTTTTTATTTTAAATGAAAGTCTGAAATGACAGTCATTAATTTGACTCACATCCCTGCACATAAGCAATGGAGAGAGCTAGAAGCTGCTGGAGGGTGATTTCAGGATGATTTGGGAGACCAAATTGATGTGTGGGGGTAGCCAAGAAGAAACATGAGGTGTAGGGACCTACACAGGATCCAGGCCACTTGTATACTCAGCCTCCTGACCCTAGGAGAGGCTGGCATTTTAAATCAAACACTGTGTTTCTTGGTAATCGTGCAAGGCCAAGCATGTTCATTTGTTTCCTAATCTCAAAAATAAGGTTAATAATTGCAGGCTCTCGTCAGGTTAAGTACATCAAAGCCTGGGAGAGCCACAATACTGTGATAAAAGTATCACAGAAGTAGCTTTCCCAGCGCTCTGTGGTTCTGGGAGCACATGATGTTGACGTCACTTTATCGCACAATAACTCAGATTCCTTTCGGGTTTCTGGGCAGTGCACTTTGGCGGTGTTTCTATGGGCATAAGCTGGTCCATTTATCTTGAACTTGTGACAGAGGTTAGCTCCATCAGACCGAAAGAGTATTGTCAAAACCCAGCATGTTTCAAACTATGTAAAAAACATTTCTTCCACGCAGTGGAAAAAAACACACAGGTATTTTATTTATTTATTTATTTATTTATTTATTCTGTGAATTTGGGACTTTGTATTGATCTTGGAGTTTTTTTGGTTTATAAATTTTCAGCAGAGCAATAGGATTTGGAATCATACCTGTCTGGTGGGGCATGTCTGCATAGCATCTCAAATGTGTGGTCATGGATAGTAAAAGTGCTTCTCCTCGCTTGATGAAAATTGACTCAGTCGGGTTCTTATGTGTGTAACCTGGGCAGCACAGACCTGAATCTGCACTCATGGGCCACATGTTCCCCTACAGTGCATCTGTACTAATAAATAGTATTTATTAGAGTCATAGAATGGTTCATGTTGGAAGGGACCTTAAAGATCATTGAGTTCCAACCCCCCTGCCATGGGCAGGGACACCTCCCACCAGACCAGGTTGCTCAAAGCCCCATCCAGCCTGGCCTTCAACCCCTCCACGGATGGGGCAGCCACAACTTCTCTGGGCAACCTGTTCCAGTGTGTGATAAGTAACTAAGGGCTAATTTGCTAATCAAATGGTGTTAAAGGAACATCTCGTGTAACTAAGGGGTAAGTTGTTTAACAAACTTTACTAAGGGGAGCAAGCTCATTGCCACAGACTCAAGAACATCATGTGTAAGGAGGGGCTTAAACACAACGCTGTCTGGAGTAACTGTTAAACCTCAACGTTATATTACCATGGTGGTCTTAACCGCAAGGTAACCACAATGATTAGGATACCACGGTAACCTGTAAGTGTTGCTTAACTACTTTTTGTGTCTAAACCGCTTCGAGTTAGAAACTGATGGCAAGGAGACATGACCACAGCAGAGACCGCAGGCTTATCAGGAAAACTGAAACCCACCATCAAGAAGATAAAAGGGACTGGTTAACTTGCTTGAATTTGTGAGCCCTTGGTGGAGCTGTGTTTCCCTGGCCACCCAGCGCTGCTTTTGCTTTCCTACCTTAAATAAATGATTGATTGATTTGATTAAGACCAAAAGTGACCTGATTTACTTATAACACAGTGTCTTACCACCCTCACAGACCCTCACATTAGGGGTCAGTGTTAATCATCCCTGCTTAAGGGCCAGCAGTAGGACACAGCAGACGACACCACGCTCTGTGGGCTTTGGAAAGGTGTTGGGAAAAGGGGATGAGGTGTATCCAGAGTGTGCAACAGCCACAATACCTGCGCTGCCTCTTCTCCCTTTGCAATAAGCACTAATGAGGGGAAAAGGACATGAGTGTCCTGAAACCTCCCTCCCCACAGCACATCCACCTTCAAATCCACAAAATTTGCAGCCCCTCTTGGCAGCAGAATAACTGGTCAGAATGAAACCAGGTAATGAGAATTTCAGTAGTCTCCCTAACGTTAACTGTGTTTATTGCCAAGATTCCCTGTAAGGGTCTGTCATTTTTACACACCCTTAAAATAAAGTCTTTTTTTTCTGGGGCGATGTTCATGTCAACCACCTGAGTTACAGAGCTGTCATTAACTCCAGCACAGACATCTGTGTTAAGTGTGCACCTCAGCTTTCGAAATCACGGATGTCCTTAACATTTTACTACGTAACCACTGATAAGAACAGTCATCTTTCTTCACTAGTATGGCTGAGAACAACATACATATCTGCATGTCTGCATTCAAGATAAAGACAGGATGTGTCACTTGCAGACACCTACAAAGCTGATGACTTCTCAGGTGCCGTGACTTTCCTCTGCTTTCCTGGGTAGGTACAGGCAGAGTTTCAAACGTTGAATGAATGTCTAAATTATTCTTACGAAGTGGCTTGTTTTTGTGCTCAGTCTGAGGTTAAGCAGAATGTGAAACTGAGTTAACAACATTTGCCATCAGCAATTTTATTATAGCTCCTGATTTCACAGCCAGCGTTTCATATTACAAAAGAAGAGGTACAAAAGCGAGCGTGAAGACAAATTCTTGACCTATAGTCAGAAATAACCTTTTCAAAAGCATTGGTGTGCATCTGCTTTGATGCATCTAAGTACTTACATAACCGAGTGCAAATAAAAACGCATTTCACTTAATGTAAACATTGGGGGTGAGGTCTTGGGAGTGGTCCAGCTGTACGCAGTGCAGACCTGTGTGTTACAGAGCAAAGGTTTTTATCTAGAGATGCTTGAAGTTAACACCAGCTTGTGTCATTCCATAAGGACGCCTTGTACCCTGGGCAGTCACTACTAAAACCTCCAGAGTTATAACCTTCTGCCTGTAGGGCCAAGGGAACCTCAATCTGCCCATGGACTGGCAATTGCTGTCCAGGGCACTGCACAGAGGCACTACAGTGGTGGCCACAAGCTGGCCTCAGATCTTTATTTTATTATAAATGCCATGTTTGACTATGTGTATGAGACCAGCCAAATGGAAATCAAAGGGAATCAATAAAATCTGCTGCTTCGGTGCACTAGGGCACATCCGTGGTTGTGGATTACACACAGCAGGGCACCACACTTCACCTCAGAAATGACTGTCAGGAGAGGCTCCTTATTGTGGCAACCTTTTGATGTTTGTTTCTGTTCCAGTGGATGGCCAGGCTGTGGCCTGAGGGACCTTTTCGTGAAAGCTGGAAGACTTACACTTACTGCTATATTAAGAATTACATGTAATCTAAACTGGAGTGGCATTTCCAGTAGGATTTTAATGGGGCTGAGTCAGTCTTGCTATTTTATCTCCCCAGCTACACACTCGACACATTCATACAGATGCTGGCAACCCTCTGAGCGGTTTCTGGCTCGGCTCAGCTCAGCTGTTTGCCCACCAGCCACTTACTGCAATGCCCATTAAAAGTTATAAACTGCTTTGCCTCTGCCATCACTTGCTTTACCTGCCACAGTCCCTGGAAACAACATGATTTATATCCTGTGCCACGGGCACTTGCACTAGGATGCAAGGAGACTGTAGCGTCCCCTGGTAGTTTCCCATCCAGCCTTCCAGCAAAGGAGGAGACCAAGCACCGATCCAGGCAAGTTCTCCCTCCCCTGGAAAGTCCCTTTCTTCTCTCTGCAGGCCCAGGGAATCCCTGCTCTGACCCTTTGGACACAAGGGGAGCTGTACAGGAGGGAGCAAACCAGGGCAAAGACTCTGCCCTCAACCACCAAACATGCCCCTGGCCCCTGTGAAATAGCACGTTCAAGCGTGTGCAGCGTGTACACTTCTTACATCTAAAATACCATCTCCTGCTCCTTGGCTGTTAGTATCACAGCAAAGGTTTGTGGTTATGGACTCGGGACATACCACACTACTATTTATCACTCTTAGCTACGTAGCCACATCTTTTCCAGCTTTACAGACCAACGATGGGAAGTCTTCAGCGGCGTGGAGCACGGCGCTTCATGGAGCCGCGGCGGCGCTGCTGGGGCAGGGCCTGCAGTCCGTGTGGTCAGGGTTATGCACACACTGAAGGAGCTGAACTGGCCTGTGGTAAGGCACAAAACCAAACAAATATTTAGTAATCGCTTTGTGAGTGCAACAGAATAAAAGCCCACAGTTACCAAGCACAAGGTGAAAGTCAAAGTGCATGTTACACCGGCGCTTATTGAGTGGATGTCTTTTCTTAAGGGAATTTTGTATTAGATCTTCCCACAGAAGGATAGGTTTCATGTTTATAGAGGTTTGGGACAAGAGCAAGTGAGTACAAAATCAAGTAGGACGTGAACTCACAGCATGTCAGCTACCCTGTGATAACAAAACTAATTATGGAAAAAAAAGTGAGATGTCTTGCCCTGGCGACAGAGCTGCTGCTGTGCTGGAGCTCACTCACCTTGCTCACCCAGGGGTAAGCCCTCCAGCTACGACATAAAGCTGCTGCTAATAATGTAAAAAAAACCTAATAATAATAATAAATAATAAAATAATAATAAAATAATAATAAAAAACTAGTAATAATAATATTACTAGGTTTTTTGCTAGAAGTATATCCATGAATCGAATTTTCCAGTTATCTCTGGAAGACACTGTTGACACTGACCAAAGCAAGAGAAAATGATCAGCATCAACTGCCACCTGGCATGAAAAGCCAGATGCTCAGCTCATGCAGACATGCACAGTTCTCTCTGCAACGACTTCAGGGGAGCGAAGCTAACTTATAAGTCCAACTTATAGTCCATCCTGAACAGTTTATTGCATATGTAAATCGCTTATTTTATTATTGCTCTACACAGTCATTTATGTATGTGTTATTTGAGCCCCACTTATTATCTATCTTAAGAGAGAGCCACAACAATGAGCAAGTTAACAACCTTTCATGGTGTGTTACAGGTTTCTCCTTGATCTAGGTTACTACTTCTATCCCTTTCCTTCCCAGCCCCTTATCTTATTTCATCACAGGCTGAAATAACTTGTCCCTACTTACAGGTCCTGGCAGTATTGGTTAAAGGCTGCAATTTCCCAGAGAGAAAGCAAGAACACGAGCATCACCATTTGGCAGATTTATGCACCACACCAGCGTTAATATTTTCACCATCTGCAGAGTACTCATTCATCAGTTTTAGCAGTATCTAAACAGGAATATATTGCTCTGCCTTCAAGATTAAAATTCTAGCAACTGATAAGGTATTTGTCTCCTTTGCAGACCAACTTTTCCTTATTTAAAACTAATGTCACAAACTCAGTAGTTTATAGAAATGTTTACTTATCCCAGTATGAGTCCTCACTCTGAAAAGCTGTTCCTGACAGATAAGATATGAGTAATATTGAACTCTTGTTGCTTTTTTTAATGTTACTAAAGAACATTTTTGCTCTGTGTGAAGGTCTGTGAACCCACACAGAGGGATAATGGGTCTCAGGCTTTTGTTATCTCCTCAGCAGGCAGATAGAGATTTCAGGCAAGTCAGAACTTGGGCTGTTGTGTTTCCTGGACTCTTGTTTTTATCTCCTGACAATGGGGAATTATAGTAATTCATAATACTTATCATGTCTCATGCCTCACTCCCTGACAAAGCAGCTGGAGGGAAACTGAGTTCAAACTATAGTGAAGGAAGTAAGGACCATCCTTGACATACTGTGTTATCTGCATGCAGCAGGGAGGAGAGCTGCCTATTGACCGTGATTATTGTAGGTAAAATCACGGTCAGATGAAAAATCTGCTGAGAGAGGCTGGATTCCTCCTTCCCTGAAGGCTACTGAACATGTGCAATGGAGGTGACCTCCTGGAATGCCAGGCAGAGAGCAAGCCCCAGATTCAGCCAACGTGAGGTCTGCAGAACATGTGGAAGCCCGAGAAACACACAGATACATCAAAGGGATGTGATAGCAGTAAGAGGGGAGTCTGCTCTGGTCTGCTGTAAACCAGGAAACCCATATTAAATGGAGAGGGAGGTGCATTAGTGTTATGTTAGCAGGTTGACACCAATAAAAGCAGGCAATTACCTGTAATTGTCTTCACAGGTGATTGTAAAGTTTCTCTCTTCTAAGATGTTTTTTAACCTCTGTATGGAATGACCTGAGCAGGATTCACTGGAAAGAAAAGTCTTTCGTTACTTGTGTTCCTTGTGCATACAAGCAGCTCAGCTAAATTCCACACCATGTCACTTGGCCTTATTTCAGGTAAGGTTCTTTAAAAGCTTGTTTGTTAATGTGCTGTAAAGTCCATTGGGTTTGTGGAGTTTTGGCTACGGTTGGGCCCTTATTGATAGAAACTATGTGATGTTCAGCTGTGTGTCTTGCACAAGAACTTTGTGCAGGAAGGTATCTGGGGAAATTAACTCGGTTCCATTCACAGTTCAGTGTGCTCTAGAACTGCCCCAGAGACACTAGTGGCCTTCACCCACAGGAGCATGGTATAAGGCTCATTCAAATCTATGGAAGGACAAAGGGATCAAGTCCTCTGTGTGATGAGAAAGGGCCAACCGTGATAACCAGCAGCTAAGTCCCAGGTAGGACATATGATAGGAGGCAGATAGACACAAAACACAGGGGGAAGCAGGATATGAGCATCTCCTCCTACATGTTTGACTCAGTGGCTGCTGCTACTCTATTTTGACAAGGGTTTGTTTCATGAACTTTTCTATTAGTAGAAGCCCTAACTCCTGTATTTGTTTTCCATCCAGCTAATGGTTTCATGAGGTATGTAGCAATGTCATACCTTTGAGATCTTTATCTCTATGCTCAATTTGACTGAAATAGCCCAAGGGGCCCCAACTGAGAGGACTGACAAATCTCAGAGAAACAGACACTGCAAAAGACTTGTAACCTCAGGATAAAAATCATCTTCTGGTTCAGAGTATGGGGGACACTAGGGCAAATTCCAGTTCCTAACATATGGCATTAGCGGGAAGCAGAGCCAGCTCTTACTTGTTCACAAGACCTACCAGATGTTATCAGTGATTCAACACAGGATACAAATCAGAAGATAAAAGGAATACATATTGGAGCTGCCCTTCCTCTTTCTCCTTGGAAGCAAGTAGAAAATAAAAAGGAAACTGCTGTGAACTTGGCACAGGAGAAGGATGTGTCAGGAAGGCTGGCGGGACACCAGGTTGTTGAAGACGTTGCAGAGGGACACGATGGCTTTTCTGATGTTGGGAAATCATGGGAGAAAAGATCAAGTGCCATGGTTGGAGGAAGTAATATGCAGATTGCCCAAAGTCCTTTTTTTTTTCAGCAAACCTCTATGCAACAGGGACAAGAATATGCCTGGCATGCTAACCACAGGGTAGATGCATGTTTGTGAGCTGTGGTAGATAAATCTCTTTATATAGTAAAAAGACATTTCTAATTGTCTGGGCTAGAGGAGGGGTTGGAACACTGGAGTGGCACTCCACTCCATAGCTGGCACTGTGTCAGACATTGAGGCTGTCTCAACAAGGGTCTCTGCTGGGTTCACACTCATTCCTGAATTAGCTGTATCGTCATGGTTTCATTCCTGACCCAGAGAATCAACGCTGCTGCCCCTGGTGTGTGGGCTCCTTAGGAAGAGGAGAAACCATGGCAATGCATTATAACCATGTGAACTGGCTCTGAAGGGAGATGTCAAAGGCATTGACCTTCATGCTCAGTGCTTGAAGTGTGACAGGTTTGCAAAGGAATCTGATCGGGATGATAAAGCTAACTCAGAAAGGCTGAGGCTTACTGTTCCTATGGAATGCAGCCTGCACTGTGACTATCAGTGCTGCACCCATAGTAAGGGCCTGCAGAGCTCTGTGGGTCTGGGAGGAATTTCACAGAATCATAGAATGGTCAGAGTTTGAAGGGACCTTAAAGATGAACAAGTTCCAACCCCGCTGCCATGGGCAGGGACACCTCCCACCAGATCAGGTTGCTCAAAGCCCCATCCAGCCTGGCCTTCAACACCTCCAGGGATGGGGCATCCACAACTTCTCTGAGCAACCTGTTCCAGTGCCTCACCACCCTCACAGGAAAGGATGTCTTCCTAATATCTAATCTAAATCTCCAATTTAAAACTGTTACCCCTTGTCCTATCACTGCGCTTCCTGACAAAGAGTCCCTCTCCAGCTCTCATTTAATGGCCATGGGATCCCTTGAAAGCAAGGAAAATGTCATTGTGTCTAAGCTATAACTGTTCAGCAGTACCTACCAAAAATACCAAAGAAAACGATAATAAAATTGTCATTCGTTCCAGTAAAGTAAGCAACTAGGAGAGTGAGGGTAGAGCAGGTTTCAGGCGCAGGTTTAAGAGAGTGTGACTGTCAGACAGTCACTGGTCACAACCGAGCTGCACCCTCTGCCTTCTACACACCACTCATTGCTTCGTGTCAGAGGGACGTACCTTTGAGGCCCACCGATGTCATGCATTAGCCAAATATGTACTGCAGAGACTTTATCTGGATTTAAGTTAAAGATCTCAACGCTTCCAAAAATGCTGTAGGAATGGGACATGAAAAAGCAAAATATTCTTATTTATCTAAGTAAGATACACAGAGTACATTCCCCAAATACTAGTGCTTCTTAGCACTGCTATTAATCTCATTGAGAGATTGTTACCTTGCCCATGGATTTTCACAGGCTATTTAATTCCCTTGTGGTAAATGATTTTCTCCCCATTCTTATTTCACTTTCACAAGAACTTTTGAAACTGTCTGTAGACTAAACAAGGTGAAGTTTTTCCATATTTAGTGCCTTTTCTCCTGTTTGGTTTGCTGGCTACTGGTTTGATTTGGTGCAAGGGAAATGAAGGGATCTGTCCTCCCAAGCAGCATATTCTTCATCTTTTAATATTATTCAAGACTGCACTTCCAACCAGGTAACACAAGGAAGGTAACGGTCTGGAAGGGGAAAATCCAGTCACCTCCACCAACAATTAGAAATGTGGCATTCATATATAGCTAATAAATAAACTGTAATAATAAATTTACTTTGTGCAGTAAGAGCATACTGGATACCCAGATATCCCACCCTCATACCCTCAGGAGGATTTAAATTACAGTCGCAATTTAGGAGTTAAGTGAGTCACCTCTTCGGCATCAAACAGCTTAGACTTCTATGTGAGTTTACCAAAATCTGTTCTGCACTGGAGCTCACTGGCAAAGACGTGTTCACCAGCATGAAGGCCCCACACAAACATGGGTAGTAGCGTGCTCTGTAAATACCTGCTGCTCCTGAAAGCTCCAGCTTCTATTGATCCATTGAGCATCACCTGAACCACACCACAGGCTGCTTCTGCAAACTGAACCAAACAAGCGGGCGTTATACTCTGACACTACGTGTGGTGCCACGTAAGACTCAGAGGCTAACAGAAATTACTGTAACCTCTTTGATGTCACCAGGACTGACTTATGCAAGTAGAAGATCCGGCCAATAATTTAACAAGAGTCATCGGTGCAAAACAAAAGCCTCTAAAGGCTGCGGCAAAGCTGTCCCAAAGCTGCATTAACCAGCTGTCAGTTGGAGGCTGGATGGGATGGGTATAGCAACTTTGCTGTTACCGCCGTTTTCAGTTTTCATGGGGGGATGCAACTTCCCAGAGCCCCAGCAGCTACAGCTTCACTGATGGGGCTGCTCCCTCCCTCACTAACTTGGAGTAGCCCACAGACTGCTTTAACTTGGGCAGTGAGGATGAGCCAGAGCAGAGGCACCCCGAGTTTAAGAACACACAAACCATTTCTTCTTCATTACCTTGTGACTCATATTCTGTGTTCTTTTGTGGCTTGGGATTTTTCTCCTCGGTGGTTTTAGTAAAACTCATCAGTGAGTTTTGTTTGATTTGATTTTTAAATTACTGAACCATGTAACCATGACTTTTGCCCAGATATTTGAAGACTACTAAGGTTACAGCATGAAGTACCCACTGGAGTTATATAATCCATTGGGAAAACAAAGACTTTCTAAAAAGCTTACCACAGACGACTGTACTTAATAGATCTTCCAAGTCCTCTTATCTAAAAAATGTGGCTCAAACTCAGCTCTCAAGAGCTGTGAAGTGGCAGGACAGTTTCATTAGGTGTTACTTTCTAATGCAATAAGCATGAGTTCTAGTAGATCTTAAATTTAGTAGGACTAGAAGCCTGCAGTGGAACAAGCCTGACTCTCTGCGGTGGTTTATCTCTCCCAGTCTCTGGAGCTGAGGTGATTAATAAAAGCATTGAAACTGTTTTACGCTTGAAAATCTTATGCACACTTCTTTTTAATGGTCAGTAAACTCTTTCTTACATACCCAAGAGCTGAAGCGTACTGGAATGCTTGTTTTCCACGTGGCCAGTCATCTACTAATACTCCTATCAAGGGTGAAGTCTTGAGACATGTAAAATTAAACTGATACAGGAGAGCAGGGGTTTTGCTGGCATTTGTTTGTTTTGGTAAAGTGCTGATTCAGCAAAATCAGGCTAACTGCTCAACTCAGACTAGCTGGGTCTCATTCATGTGCTGGGAGTTGGCATGTGTGTACAGGTGGGTACTTTGTAGGAACCCCACCAGACACCCTTGCGGGAGGGTGTGCTCTTCAGGGTTATGCCAGGAAGGTGCAAGGAGATTTTCAGCTGCTTGGAAAATTTCGGTGCCGATTTGGGCACTGCTTTCAGCATTAATATGCTAAAATGTATTTTATTTTAGCAATTTTGGCCCTGTGATTTGATTAAGGTGGTGATATATTATGACTGTAAATACCATTTGCAAAGCCCCAGATGCCTGCCAAGGGTTGTTCAAGACACTGGCACATGGTTTCTGTCCACAAAGAAGAATGTGACATTAAATATTGTACTACAGTGACATTAAATATTGTACAAATACAAATTTCCAAACCCATGATTTTTAGCACCTAAGGCTAAAAGTTGTGTGAACTTCTGCTATTCTTTGTTTTAAGTCCAATCTCGCATTTTGTCAGTGTCAGGAACTTAGTGCCTTTCACCGTTCTCAGATTCAGGCAGATTTGTTCTAGATCTTACCATCTTGGATGCCATTTTCCAGAATACAGAGCTAGGGTTGCTCTCACATTCGCTTCGCTTTGGACAAGATTCATAGTTGATTCCTGAGAAGAAGTAAATTTAATAGATAAGCTAAGGTTAAAGTGAACATTGTTGCAATCTTAATATGTCTTTGAGAGCTCATTAATGACCACCAAAAGGTTTGCTCCCTACCAAAACAAGGAAGCTACATGAGGGAAGGGCTCTAAGAGGAATCTGCAGGTGCTCACTGTTTTTCCTCTTTGGTGACACACGTTTCAGGGAGGCAGCTGCAGGCCCTGTATGCAAATAATTCTCAGAAAGCCGAGAAGGGAAAGCATGTAATCCTGAATGTGAGAAACAGGTTGGCTCTCGACAATGCTGCCAAATTCCAATTGTATGGGAAAATTAAACTTTGCCCAATATTTTCAGTAATTCCAGCCTATTTAGAAGTTGCTGGCTTTAAGCACCAACCCAGGAGTCCTGGGGGCATCAATAACACCAGGGTACCTACATATTGCCCCCAGCACTTTGACTGGCCTATGGCCAGGACCTTCTTGAATGCCATTCTTATTTTGCAATTTGTCCTGCAGAAGTCACAGGAAGGAACTGAGTAACCTCAATAAAGAGGGTGAAATGCGATCATTAGTCCAAGAAGCAAGCTGCTGTCTTAATAGTAGCCGAAAAATTGTGTTTGTTAAAATTAATCTAAGAAATAAATATTATTTTAATTCTTCCATAACATGCAATAGAAATGCAGTTAAGGTTTTAAACTAACTTAAAAAATATATGAAAAGGTCTGTTTTTAGGTCTATATACACAAGAAAAAAAAAAGAATAAACTGAAAATCCAGTGTTCTGCTTTGTTTTGCAAAAAATAGGACTTATTACCTGGGGCAGAGGGGTCTCCACACCATGAAACCCTATCAGCCATATAACCCAACAAGGTGTCCTCCAAGGTAAGGAAATTTTGATTGGATTTTGTGTAACGATGAACCAGGTCATTTGTCTTGCTCCAAAACAGTGACTGCGAAATAAGGTGCAACATCTAATGAGTGATACTTATACTAGAACTGGTCAGGAAATTTTCCTGGAGAAAAGCAAAAAATTTTCGTGATAATGAGGGAGTTTTAGGTTTTTATTGAAATGCTGCAAGTTCACGTTAGTGGGTCATCTCTTTTTTCTGCAGCCCACAATCCCATTTCCAAATTCTATTTGGGTGGCTACATTTTGTGGAAATGGACGTCTTCTGTGTTTTGAAAGAAAGGTTTTGCCTAGTTCCCACAGGATATATACCTAATTTGTTGTATGCTTTTCAACTGCACATGGAAGAGCAGCTTTTTGGAAGCACTGTGCCTCTAACAGCATGACAGCACACTCCTTACAGAGAGCTGTATGCTCAGGGAACAGGGACATCTCTGTCACTCCACCAGCACAACCCTGCTACTGAGGCTGGAGGCAACCCCTACACAGGGATGATTTCCAGCCACAGAGAACGAACAGGGCCACTGGGGTCCAAAGGTGATAACACCTTGTAGTAAGAACAAAAGCAAAGTATCATCTTCGTCCACCTACAGGCACTCAACAAGTCATTACGGACAATATCCATCACTCAGAGCACTGCACAGACATGTCGTCCCACCACAACCCTTCTCACGCAGCCCACTGTGCGCTGGAGGGTTACCTTGTTACAGGGTATAGGATGACTGGCTAACTCCATCAAAGGCTGGTAATCTTCTGAGGTAATGTTACAGGGATTCTTGTAAATGAACGCATGTTTTAATGATTCCCATATTTTTAGGCAATCCTTATCTCTGCCGAAAGATTAAAACATAGTTAATTAGTATTTATGACTATTTATGACTGTGAAAGTTCTCCTTCTGTTATGGTCCACCACTATGGATGAGATTTTAAGAGTTTTGACTATGCTTAGGCACCAAAATACATTTTACAAACTGCAGAGCATCTTCAGCAAACTGAATATAAACTGAGGAATGAACAGTTCTAAAACATATATTTTTCTCTCTCCTGCATTTTAAATTACTGATAATTGTAATGTCTGATTGCCCTCTATGTTGTTGTGTTGTTGTTTTTTTTTCTCCTTAAAAAGAGCAGTGCAAATGTCCCCTTTGCTTTGCGCAGTCAATGGTATCGTAAAGAGAATTTGTAGGGCTTGGCTGTGAGCATCAATTCAGCTCTAAGACATTTATATGGCTCACAGTTTCTAATCTGTCAAAAGGTTTGTCCTCCTGGCAGGATTCTTTCTTTTTACTCGTATTTTTTTTAAGCTACTCCTGAAATCTGTTATATATAACAGTGTTAAGAGCCACAGGTGACAAATGGTTACCTGGTCCTTTCTCCTTTCATACCACAAAGTGTTTAAGCTTGCTCTTGGAAGACAAAATCTTTTTCAAGGAATCAGAAGCAAACCTCTCTGGGTTTTATTCCTGAAGCAGAGAGGTAAGTGACAGACACAGTACAAAGCCTTTCTGCTGCTGGATTCAAGTCACGGCCACGAGAATCACAGAGCAACCACCATCCAGGTTATTCACAGCCCCGCCGAGACAGCTTGCTGAGTCATGAATTCAAAGCATCAGCCTTCTGGCATCTCAAGACACCAAGGTCAGCACTTGATGGTGTGCATGGATGACTCTTGTATCTGAGAGAAGAGTCTTCATCCACAGTCCTGGTGGAGCTGAGCAGAACTACATGTTTACTGTCATAGAAGTGGCCTTCAAATAGGGAATACTCTTCTACAGCTGGTAATCAATGTGGTACTTTTAGTTGTACCACATAGAAGAATCACAAGGCATGACGTTGGGCTTTTATAGAAACTGAGCCATTTCAGCATTGTCTTAGAAATCACAGTACAAACCTTCAATGCAAAAAACCCCCAAAACAACAACAACAACAAAAGCAAAAGCTAAGCAATATTTAATTTTTGCTTTCCTCACCTATCAACATGTCTATTCTTACAACTGAATGAAAATAATTCATTGATTTACCATTGGAACACCATTGCTCTGATAAAAAGTACAGGATTTTGCCTCACATCTCAAAGAGGTGACCAGTCACATAGAACTTTGATTTTTGGTTGGTACAGGAAAAAAATAAGCAGTAAGATAAACAGCACTTTTAAATCCCAGCTCCAGAAAGAGACGCCTCTCTTTCCAGCCTCACTGTTGAGGTAGGCACCGTTAATAAAGTTTCAACTGTCCCTCTTTCCACCACAACAAGAAAATATTTGCCTGATGTGCAGCATTCAACTCAGGTTGAGCTGAAGTAGTGGCAGAGACTTGCTGTAGTTCTGGACCTCCTGAAAATAATATGAGAAGTCTTCTGGCACTTGGCAGGTGAAAAATTCCAGCAAGAACAGTTTCAGGTTGAAACACGCACATATGCCTTGCCAAAAAAGGCCTGAGGAACAAACTGTCCTCCTAAGGCTGCTCCAAACTTCTTATTGGGAAGTTCTCAGTCACAGAATGGGCTCATTTTGTTTCCTTTGCTCATTTACAGAAGGAAGTGAGAGAGATCCTCAGTCTACCAGTTAAATTTATCTAATTCAGATATAGAAATTACAGAATCACAGAATGGTAGGCATTCAGAATGAGAAGGACTATAAGAGATCTTCTAGTCCAACCTCCCTGCAAAAGCAGGTTCACCTAGAGCAGGTTGGACAGGATGGTGTCCCGGTGGGTTTTGAGAATATCCAGAGTTGTCTCCATCCCCTCACATCCCCATGTGAGCATCAAAAGCCGCTGCCAAAGACAGTATCACAAGTCAAAGTCCATGGTGAATAGGTTTATGTACCACACTGCTGTGGGCCTTGGGCTCTTCTTTTCCTTTTTTTTTTTTTTTTGATTGCGTATTAATTCTACATCATATCTGCACATGATGGATTTCCTCCTTTTAGGCTAACTTTGTTTATGCTGAAATATTTAAGGACTTTTATTCTACTACAACATTTGAAATAGTTAATATAAATTCAGTTACATGTAAAATAAATATACTCTAATTTTATGATTAATTTTTTCAACTCCCCCTTTTTTTATTTTTATGAAAAGAGTATGGGAATTGCTGTTAAATGTGAAATAATAACTAACAGACTAGAAGAAACACTGTGAAACATGCTGTAGGCACAGGAACAGAACCTGTCACCCCTCCTCTGAAAAGCGAGGATTGCAGAGCTTGCCTTATGACTGTCTGGAGACAGAGACCATACACTGCACACAGCAGAGCATCAAATAAGGGCTGGGATACAACCAACCATTGAAACTACATTTCCTTATTAAATCCAAATATTATAGACTCTGCAAAGCATATCCTGCACTTGTCCTTACATTTGGGTAGAAGTTGCATTTGCCAATGAATTTGAGTATTTCTATCCATTTACTTTTTTTTATGAATATCACATTAATCTATGAAACGGAAGCCAGGGCCAAGAATATTTCCATTAGCAGCTACCCTAGCAGCCAAACTTTAATGTGCAGATTAGAAAAATGGACAGCTTCTGCATCATTATCTCTTGCATATCCGTACACTGGTCTGGCTAACCTTGAAAGGGTACCCTCTTAACTTAAAGGAGCAGGATGGCATTGAGCTACCTGGGAAATCACTATGAAAATCAATCTTCTTTATCTTTACTTCATAATTATTTTTTTTTCTCTACCTGGAGATGACGGAGCAAATTCATCCCCAGTTGAAATTGATTTAATTGGTATAATATCAAGGATAATCATCCCTGCTGATTTCAGCTACACCATGAACAATATCTTGCTTTCAGTTCAGCACTGGACTGACATTGGATGTTAAAAACATCTTAAGAAGGGCAGCATTTCCTTGGGCTGTGTTGCCTCTGTTTTTTTACTCAGAAATCTGAGAGAGGTATTTCAAGTATGGCACCCATTTTAAATTTGCAAGCAAAAAGGATTTACAGGCTTTGTTCTGCAGAACTCAGTCAACTCTGCCCATCTTGTTCAAATCACTCTACCAAGAAGAGACATGCTCTCCCCTGCAGTCAATAGTGGCTTTTCCAAGTCCCAAGGTTTCTTTCTAAAGCATGACAATGCCACACTGAGATTTTAATTGTGGTTCTGTGGTGGGGCTCTGAAATTGGAGCTGGAAACAGTCCCCAGAGCCCTCTATGTAACTGACCTTAGCAGGAATCAAGTCTCAGCAGCAGTTGCAATTTATATAAGAAAATCCTTCTCATTTGCTACAATCATTAGCCAAAACAGCAATACAGATATGCACCAACGCACTCCCAGATCTGGCCCTTTTAAAAAGTCAGTGACAAGTTTGTGGTTATAAACAAAGCTCCTTAAAGGCCTAAGGCCAATTCGCACTCTGCAGAGTGTCTAAGGCATCCTCTTCTCCTGTGAAAGACCAGAGTTTGAGAAGGAGAACGCCTAGCAAAGGATCGAAATGATGTTATGATGTTCCTGCATCTAAAAGAACCATATTTACATCAGTGCAATGTACACACCCATATTCAATTAGATTTTTCCATGTAAGCTTATGAGTAGCCATACCTTTTTTTTGTGAAAAAAATTATGCAGTGAACAATAACCTTTATACCTGTGCTTAGGAGAAGCTCTCTGCAACCCTGAATCCTTTTGTTACCTTTTCACCCTAAATATTTCTGAGTTTCCTTATGCTGCCCTATCCCTTCTTCCAGCCTCTCTGTGTCTCCCTGCTGTTTCGGGGCAGCTCTTTTGGAGCCACTGCCATCCCAGGCAGCTGTAGTTGGAGTTGTCTGCGGTAAACGTGAGCAGCAGGCTGGAGGAGAGGAACCCAAGGAGAACACTGCCATCAGGCGGGAGAAGGGACTTCTCAGGAGCAGCAGCTGAGGTCAAACCCAAAGGTGTGCAGCTCTTCATGCCAGGTGATGACCCAACCCATCTCCAGACCACTGAGTCAGAAAATGGGTACATGCAGCTTCGGTCCTATTATTCAGGCACCTAAAACCTCCCATCAGATATCTTTGTAATAAAAATCAGAGCAATGTGAATCAAGAGAGGTCAGCCAATATACTGTCATCGCTGAGGATCTGAGACTACTGTCTGCTGCTTTTAGCATTAGGATAATAGAGTGGGGAAAAATTACCAAGTGAAAGATGTAAAAAAATCATGGAAGAGCTGTCAATCTCAACATCTTCAATGAGAACTAGCCTCTCACTACCCACTTAATTTAATTATTGCGAAGTGTCTGCCACCATAACATTTATGGTAACTGACTTTTTTTCAATATGAGAATGACACACTTGATTTTTTTGGCACCTTGATTTTCTAAGTACTGCTCTCTGTTAATTAAATAGTTCAAAAGCCAGTAAGGAAAGCATCACAGGAACTAATAGAGACAGAGATCTCTGTCTCAGAAAAGATGACTTCTGCAAAGGTTGCCTGTAGGCAGAGCAATTAAATTCCCCCATCAGAGGTGAGGAGTCTGGAGGTCTGGAAAAAGATGTACAAGGTGAGGTTTCCCCTGGGTGCAATTCAGGGCTGCGTGTGTATGTTCCTGTACAAGGAATGACCCAGAACAAAAGATTGTTCCTTGTCACACTGGTCCTTCACCTTCAGCAGATATGAGAGGGCTGTAAGGGCAGCTGTATCTGTGGCTTTAGTTTATAGCTCCTGGAGTATTTTATGTGAGTTGTGAATTGGTGCTCCAGGAAAACACTAAATCTTAGCACCCTTCCACGAAGGGCTGAGCCAAGAGGTGGCAGCTATAAACCAGTGAAGAGTTCATCTACATAGAGGAGATTTTTTTGCTGGCTGGATTTCAGCTTTCCTGGGTGAAAACCCAAGCTGCTTAAGCAGATGGTGTTTTCAGTGATAGTCTGTAAGTGGGACATAGCCTCCTAGAAGGGCAGCAGTATCACCTGGACTGTGTTTTGACAGAGGGTTTTGGTTGCTCTACAGTATAAGCTTCTAAGCGAGAGCCGCGTCTTCAACAGATACAGAGGGAACAAAGTTAAGCTGTCATCTTACCCCTTGATTAGAAAGTAATTTTAGTATTGTTTTCTTTTTAATATTAAACTTGGAAAAGCACTTCTAGTAGAATGATCTAAATGGAAATATGTTATTGCAGGGAAACACTCAATGGCTTAATGCAGCTGCAGAATATTTTTTTCCTATAACATGAATTTGCAGTACACTATAGAACTAAAACTACTTGCTGCATAAATGCACACATGAAGCAAGTCAGAAGTCCCTGCTTCAAGGGTGGAAGGTGGCAGCAGGATAAGGACAAGGGAACACACCAGAGATTTATCATGACTGTAAGTGAGCTCCTTGCTAATAACTTATTTTGGTGTCATCTTCTGGGAAGATAGACTGCATCTGTTTTTACCCTTGGACACTTGCGGGTGATTTTCATTAGACCCTACAGACAAAAAGGATCTATTCCTCCTATCCCTATGGATAAGCAAAGTGATATTTCCTCACGGTGCTCCGGGCTGTTAAACAGTTCTTGAGTTTTCACCATACCTTAGCAATGACAGCTGAGCGACACCGTCAGCGAGCCACCTCTGAGCACGGACATGTCTACAGATGTTACACCAGAACTGAAGCAGGGAAAGGAGGGAGGAAACAGGGTTCTCCCCTTCAGCAACAAGCAGCTCTTAGATTTCAGTCCTAGGGTGGTACTATAATTTAGAGAGCCACCAGCCATGGTGCTCTATAGTCAATTCTGTAAAGTCAACAAGCAAGAGAGAAGGCAAAAAACAGGCAGCTAACTGTGCGTGACTATACAGTTGCACAGAATTGCAGCAGAAAACTAAATTGAACAGTATTTCATCAACAAATACTTCCAATTAATGTATAGAAGGCTAGTATGGACAGAATTCCCTCTGGTATCTGGGATTAAAACCAAAAGAGACTTTCACTTCAAGGAGAACATAATATATGATGGTAGGGTAATCATGATGCAGTATAAGTAGGCTAACCCAAATGTAAAAAAATATTTGCATTCTGACATAATCTTGCAGTAAGAACCAAGTATGTAACTGCTGAGAACTAAATGTAAGAAGTTTGAGTGTATGAGAAATATATAGTCATTTAAGAACAATTTTTACATGATTATAACTCAGTATAAACAACAGACAGAGAAGCTGACACATAGCTGCCAAAGTAAGAGGTAAATTCAGATCTCAACAGCATTTCTGCACCTCAGAAGTAGATTGATGTTGGCCACAGAGGAAAGACAATGTACCTTTTGACATCTCCCCGTTAAATCTGCAGACACTCACAGACTTTGGTTGCAGTTGTCAGTGGTGTTACAGCCTGGGAAAGTAAATTTTCTACACAGAACTGAGTACGAGCTTTGCACAGAACTGGATGGCAGTTGACAGTCTAACATTGAAGTTCATACTGCAGAAGAGCAGAAATAAATATGTTGGTGATTAATCACCTCAAGAAAAAATAAATGATAGCTACCCACAGCCATATGAACTTATCTCTTGCTAAAGAGAAAATTATTTATTTCCAGCAAACTGCCTCTTGAAAAAGACAACGGTAAAACCCAAATGGAATCTTGTCTTGCAGTCCAGAATTGTTATGGAAACCTGCTTTAAACAGCATGAGGACTCACCTGAAGGTCCAACTACAGAACCAGTAGCCCTGCCTCTACATTCTAAAGTGCTAATAAATATTTACGCCTACTAAATATTATATTCCAGTTTCTTTTTAAATTGAGCCTCATAAAATTGGCCTTGGCCCACTGATCCAACCTCTCTGGGTCCTTCTGTAGAGCCTCCCTACTCTCAAGAAGATCAACAACCCCACCTAATGTGGGATCATTTATCGATGATCTGGATGAGGGGATTGAGAGCACCCTCGGTAAGTTTGCAGAGGACACCAATGTAATGCGAGGTATTTTTTTCCTCACAAAACCACGAATCTCAGATAAGTTTGAGTATAATGTCATGGTTATATTAAATAAAGCTAGGGTTTTTGTGACATGAAACAAATCACAGCTGTTGTTGTGAAGGTGTTAACAACCAGTGAACAAATACAAGGAAATGAAATTAAAAATGCCTAGCAAAGCATGAACAAAAATGCAAAAGTAAGCATACAACAACAACCCCCTGATTTCTTCTGGAAGAAATTATGCTGCAAATGCAATAGTATCTCATGCAAAATCATGTTCCATATGTTCTTTTTGACAAAACACATCTCCATCCCCACAGGCAGCAAAGAAGTAGACAGACAAAATGCATTCATGATGACGAAGTCAGGAGACCAAGTTCTCCTGAAAGTGCATCAACTCTTACTAAATTAAATGGAACTACAGACTTAAAATCTGTTATAATGGATATCATTTAACAGAATATCTGTTATATTCTGCCCCTCTACTCTGCACTCATGAGACCCCACCTGGAGTACTGTGTGCAGCTCTGGAGTCCTCAACTTAGAAAGGAGATAGAACTGTTGGAACGGGTCCAGCAGAGGGCCATGAAGATGATTAGAGGGATGGAGCACCTCTCCTATGAGGACAGGCTGAGGGATCTGGGGCTGTTCAGCCTGGAAAAGAGAAGGCTCCAGGGAGACTGTATTGGAGCCTTCCAGAATCTGAAGGGAGCTACAGAAGAGCAGGAGAGGGACTCTTGGTCAGAAAGTGTAGTGATAGGACAAGGGGTAATGGTTTTAAATTGGAAGAGGGGAGATTTAGATAAGATATTAGGAAGAAATTCTTTCCTGTGAGGGTGGTGAGGCACTGGAAGAGGTTGCCCAGAGAAGTTGTGGATGCCCCATCCTGGAGGTGTTCAAGGCCAGGCTGGATGGGGCTTTGAGCAACCTGGTCTAGTGGGAGGTGTCCCTGCCCATGGCAGGGGGGTTGGAACTTGATGATCTTTAAGGTCCCTTCGAACTCTAACCATTCTATGATTCTATGAATGTTCCACTAAATAGAAATAATATTAGTTGGTCCAATTGTATTTAAGGGGGAAATCTATATCGCATGTCCAGTGACACTGAATGGAAAATTTATTGAAAATTTATTGGACTCTTTGCAGCTTCATCACCAGGTGTTTGCACTGCTTAGGTAAGATTGCTGGGCCTGGAGAATCACACACATTACTGGAGTGGCTCCCTGTCTGTGCCCTTGGCACTCTCTCACTCTCAGATGTTAGGCAAAAACTAAGCTGGCTTGTCTTCAGCCTTTTTAAAGAGGAGGTTCTTGAAAACTTGGCTGAACTTGGGTGAATCAGAGACCAAGAAGTGATTGCAGATCTGAGGGGGAAGTAGTCATTATATGGGAATGAAAAAATCTGTTGAGACGCAAATTTAAGACAAGTTTACATTGATTAAAAAATTACATTCTGTTTTGGGGATCAGTAATTGTGATGTTTTAGATACTGTGTCTTTTCCCCTCCTTCCCCAGGTAACAAAGTGCTGGTCGTGTCTGACCTCAGCCTGCCAAGTCAAAGGTGGTGAAGAGGAAGACTACACCAGTCACCTTCATACCAACAAGCTTAATGCTACATCTATTACTACCTGTTCGCCCCCAGCCGGCATCAAGGTGCAAAACTACCATGAACAACATCCTCCAAGCGACAGGTAAATTATTTGGTCTCCAAAGCTGGTCTTGACCAGTGTTGCTTTTCTGAAAGAGCTGGGACTGACCTGGTCCTGGCACAAGCCTTGCTCTGCATGCCCCATCCCACCACCCTCCTCATTATGCCAGGAATAACCTCGCCTAATCTTAAATTTGCCACCGCATGAGGCCTCGAGTATGAGAATTGCAAGTGGGTATTTAGCCACAAGAGGGAGGTCGTATTCCTGGGAAAGAGGAGATGAAATAATTGGAGGGCAAATCCTTCCTTCAGCCCAAACTGCCACTGACCCTTATTCAGACAAAACTGCAACACACACCAATGGCCATGGTTGATGAGTAAGAGATTTTTGCAAGACTAGTGAAAGCAGAACTCACAGTTTTTGTAAATGTTGGGAAAAAAAAAAAAAAAAAAAAAAAAAGGAAGAAAAAGAAAAAGACTTCTGATCTGTGACAAACTATTGCTTTAGCTGTGCCTTCTGGCAGCAGCTGCTATTTTCCAGAGAAGCCAAAAAGAAATACTACACTTTAGTGTATTCATCTAGGGATGGGTGCAGGGAACGAAACCCCTAAATCCAGCTGCTAATCCATCCACATAGTTCCCTAAAAAGGGGGCTAATACTCAAAAACGTGGTATTTAAAGCGTTTGGTATTCCCTGCTTGTTTCACCTCAAAATTGGCATGAAGATAGTTCTACACAGAAGACTAACTAAGGAAACTGTATTTGTACAAATGGTAAGAGTCATCCAGCCAGCAGCAGAAATAAAACCACAGGTTGTATTGCACACAGGCAGTTAAACAGAATTATTGCCAGCAGCTGCTGCATACGGTACCTGAGAATTGTTCTTTAGCAAGCAGGTGCCATACAGCGCCTGAACATTTTGATTATTTTGAAGAATAAGAAAATCAACAGGATAAAATCTGACTGCATGAGGGGCTTGCAAAGCTCCACCGCAGGCAGCAGAAGTCTCTCCAGTGGCCTGGCCGGGCTTGGGTTCAGCCCACGGTTCGTGCTGGGAAAGACGAGAGTGTGACCAGAGCGTGTTGGCTTTGTACAGGCTCCAGTGAAAGGAGGGAGAGCACAAGGAGGTGTCTTCTTGGGTAAGAAGCAGCCGTGATGGTGAAGGTGTACACTAGCACGTCCGTGGCCTTCTCAATGATTTATAGCACACAGTTGCAGCACAGAGCTAAATGGGGGCTTGTGGCCCCTGTTAAACGCATCTGTGTAATCTGGAAACATTATAAAGTCCATATTCATATGTCAACAATCCCCCTTTTTTTCCCAAACCTGATAGCTATTCCAGTCTGAAATAGGGCATGCCAAAATGTAGTAAATAGTCATGCTCACCAACTACTGCAGTGAATAGATTGCTGTTTTTCAAAAAAAAAACAGGACTTAGTCGCTGTGATATAAAAAAAAACAAAAATATGAGAAAATGGCCATGAGCTTACCAAAAGCATAGCCTTTTAAACAAATGCACATGTTGGTCTGAGATTAAAACTGCAAGAGCAGACAATGGACAAATTTATGAGGAAATGAGAAGATTTCTAGCTGAGGCAGTGAGGTTCCCGTGGTGGGAGCAGTGGCAAGAAAAGTCCTGACCAAGTATAAGACGCTGTTTGCTCAGCTCATAAACCTGTCGGAGTTTCTGCAGTTCCTTGTTCCTACTCCTTTTCTTTGATAAAGTGCACAAAAGATCTCACGCGACGCGAGATCCAAGACCTACATTAATGATGAAAGAGCACAGGATGAAAGACACAGGACTCTCTGATGTGTCCTGAAGGCACCCACTTCATTATCAGAACGTGGCAGCGACAGAAGAGGTTGGTTACACCACAAACTGCATGAGAAACTAGGAATCTCAGGCTGGATTCCCAGGTTTAATTTTTTGTTCAGGAACCTCCCAAACATTTCAGGTAAATGAACGTATTTTTCCTTTTTTCGTATACTCTGCCTTGGATAACTTTCACATCCTTTCTTGAATTAAGCAAAACATAAAAGGGTCTGTGTGTACAGAAGTCATTCCATCTGACAGAAGATGAGCTCACAGCCTTGAAGCTATTAAACAAGCTATTAAACAATGCTGGAATTAAGAATAGCACAAAATATTATGCCTCGTAAAAACAACCTTTTAGAAAACTTATGATCCTGAATTTGTGATTTTTTTTTAAAAAAAAGTGTCCTTGATATGAGAGCTTAAAAAGATATTCCCAGCTGAGATTCAGACTGTGTTGTGAATGAAATCATATGTGAGACTGACTGGGCACATATTCACACAAGATCGGTGTTTACATCCTCAGCACCCCAATTGGAACAAAACAAACATATGTAATAAAGGCTTCAAAATATTTTCAGATTTAAATACTGAATGTATACTTCATTAATAAATGAATGTGTGTTTATAGAAACATGTACATGATTTTGCAAAAGCTTCAGGAGGTTTAAAATTTTATTTGTAAGAGAATCCCCCTTCCCTTGGCTAAAGTCACTTTGCGGGTAATGTAAAGTGTGAACTGTTCCTCGGGTTCATTTGCCTTCAAATGCTGCAAATCAGCTTTTTCATCCAGCACCGTACATCCAAGGCTGAGAGAAATCCAAATGCAAGCAAACTATGTAGAGCTTTGTTCTCATCAGCTTAATGTCATGGGAACAATTGAGAGGTGGCAATTGTCCTTTTGAAGACAAAGAGCAGGATGGTTCTGTCACCTGGCCCAGGTGTGGGGCAGCCCCATGGCATTCTGCCCAGGGTGGTGGAGATATCTGCCAGAGGCTTCCTGAGGACACAAAATGAGGTGGCTTGTGCCAGGAAAGTGATGGATGGGTCCTTACTGAGAGACTCTGGCTGCCTTGGGTCCTGTCCTGAAGAGCTGGGTGTCCCCAGTACCCACAGGGGGAGCTGGGACGCTCCTTATATTGTGCTCTGCTTTACCCTACGGGGCCAGGGATGAGAAAATCAGTTCTCATCCTTAATATGCTATTAACAGATGTCACTGGGTGAAGGTTTTTGCCTGGGCCTGCCGTGCTGGTCCATCTATATCCCTCTGCACAAGCTGTCTGTGCTCACCCACACAGTGAAGGCATCTGGTTTTCTAACATCTTTGTCCATCCTATAAATCTGTGCTGAACCTTTTCCTCCCTCCAGCGTAGTTTTGGTTACATGAATGCAGTGGCACACGTTACAGGATTTTTGGCAGATTAGCTTTAGAGCAAATTGCTTCACCTCCACTTCAGACTTGTTAGAATCCAGCTTTTATTTCAGCTGGCTTTAAGGAAGTTGCAAAATCCATTTATGATTATGTTTTGACCTAGGATTAGTATTACTTATACTGGCTCTGCAGGCAGATTCTTTAAAAAGCCACCACTGGGACACCAACCAGTAGCTGAATCTGTGCATTTGGCTGTAGAACAGAGGTCCTACCCCCCTGGTGTCTTTCCGTCAACTCAGAAGGAAAGACCTCAGACCCGGTGGACGGGGCCAGGTGGAGGTGTGAGGCATCTGTCTTCCTTTCACTTCACACACCCTTCACTTCACACACCTGAGTGTACATAGGAAGGCCCGTTACTCACCCCAGCTCAGGGTACTGCGCCGTGATGTAGCTGTAGCATCTCCCCAGGATGACCTCTTGCAGGTTCTTAGTGGTCCCCCGGTCCTTCCACTTCATCATTTTGGGACTGACTTCTGGCTTTGCGTGAGTCAGGACAGAAGCCAACACGACGGCGAGGACGAGGGCGACCAGCAGGACCACCATCCCCACCAGAAGGACGGTGCGCTGCCGCGTCCGGGCAGAGCTCTGCTGGAACGGCATCCCGCGGGGCACTCGGTGAAGAGCAGCAACAACTGCTCTCCCGGCTCAAAAGAGAAAATAAATAGCTTTACAACGTGTCACCCTGCGCCTTCCCTCCCCCTGGCCCTCCTCCTCCTCCTCCTCCTCCTCCTCCGCCCCGGGCTGACCCCCCTCCTGCCCCGCAGCCACCCCGGCTGGGAGCGCTGGGCTGCGGGGGGAACCGGGGATGGGACTCCAGAGCAGGAGCTTCCCACCGCCCCCTTCCCAGCAGGCTCGGGAAGATCCAGTCGTTTTTACCGCTAAACAATGGCTTTTCGAGGCTGGATGAGAGGAGATGGGAGCCTCGCTGCTGGCTGCCGTCCGCTTCTGGCTTGGCCTTTGCCTCCCCGAGTGAAACTTTGCGAAGTTTAATCAGGGATAAACTCACAATGGTGAATTGCAGGAAATTGCCCGTAAAAATTCCCCAAGCCTTTGTTCTGATACCGATCCCGTTGCAGCGTCATGCTCCAGTTTAATGAGTGAGCAAAAAGCTGAATTCAAATAACCCCAGTCCTTTTTCTCTAAATGAACTTGGTTTTAAATGGTGGGTGTTGAATCCAACTTTAGTAAATACAATTATGAACTTCACAGTAGTCATCAAAATATCGTTCAAGTCATCAACACACAATGGGGTATTTTATTTCTCTCCTTTGCAGATAAGCTTGGAGGAGTTGTCACATGAATTTCTAAGACTAGTGCGGGAATTGTGGGTGTCTGAGGTGGTGTGAAATCATCTAAGGAAGCATTAAGTGTTCTCTGCAAGAGGGAAGTTAGTTCCTCATTCCCCTCTCCAAATAGGACAATGCTCAGTCAAAAGTCAACATAAAACAAGACTCAGATCTCAAAATGGAAACAAAAGAAGCTATGCAATGTCAGAATGTTAACTATAAATTATTAATATAAGTGTGTGAGAGGACAAGAGGAAATAGGCACAAACTTGTACATAGGAAGTTCCATCTGAACGTGAGGAGGAGCTTCTTCACTTAGAGGGTGGCAGAGCCCTGGAACAAGCTGCCCAGAGAGGTGGTGGAGTCTCCGTCTCTGGAGACATTCAAAACCTGCCTGGACATGTTCCTGTGTGACCTGCTTTGGGTGGACCTGCTTTGGCAGGGAGGTTGGACTAGATGGTCTCCAGAGGTCCCTTCCAACCCCATATCATTCTGTGATTCTGTGACTCTGTTAATAATTGCTTACCAAGCATCAGTCTTTAACAGGTTGACTCCCATAAAGGCTGTTTGCAACATACCTCAGTTAAAAGCAGGCAGTTCTGAAAGATCTGAGAAATGCGGTGTTCTGACCAAAGCCTTCACTGGTAAGCAATATTTTAAGCACATAATCTGAATTTTTCTCATCCTATTTTTCAAGAAGTGATGCAGAATTTGGGAGGGATTTTGGAGGGGCAGATCAGGCTGTCAGCACTGATGGAGTCAGGCAGTTGGACCAGCTGATCATTACAGGTCACTTCCATCTGAAATCTATTCTATTCTATTCTATTCTATTCTATTCTATTCTATTCTATTCTATTCTATTCTTTCTATATCTCTTCCTAACAGTGTTATCTCTTTGTAGAGAGATAACAGGAGAGAGACACCGCTTGTCTCTCAGCAGTTCCTCAGCAGTTCCCATCGCAGGTTCTGCACAAAAGCATAGGAAGCTCTGTAGGAGACAATTCAGTAAGAATTAGCTCATAAAGGAAGTTTTTAAGCATAATTCTTCCAGTAAGCAAGCGGGGTTTGCCTTGGCAGGCTCAGATGATTGTTCTTTATTTGTTCCTTGTTTTCATCATCCTGTTAATGTGAATATAAGGTATTCACAGCTGAGTTTTGTGATCTTTCATTATACCCAAGAGAGATTACTGAATTTGGTTTATTTTTCGTTTAATGTTTGTTTGCATGTGTTTTCAACTTGCTGCTCTTTAGTTTCATTAACCAAGTGAATACCATGTTGGGGAAAAAAAAAACCAAACAGCTAGTTATGCCAAGCAGTTTATGCAGTAAAACTGCAATCTCTGCTTGCACTGAGTGTTGAAGATCTGTATCTTCAGTAAGGCTGAGTCACTTTTAGAGCAGAACAAAGGGATAGTAATTTATAAGTTTAAAAGATTTTAAACCCACTATTTTCCAGTAACCTGATGTGTTGAAGACTTTTTTTCTTCTGTTCAGATATGCCATTGATTCATCAAGAATAAATAAAAAATGTGAGTGCCGACTCAGTGGCTCTGGAAGGTGTCCTCGCTGCTGATTTTGTCACACCTCAAACTACATAAGGAATGTCAAAGACAAGTAAATGTCAAGCCTCCTTTCAGCAAGCCTTGGCAGCCTCATCAGGATGAATAAATAGGATAAGCAGAGTGGAGGGGCTGCAGAAAGGCCAATAAAGTCGCACACTCCCAGTGGTGCAGAAGGTGGCAGCTTCTTTCCTGCTATGAGTGTGAACATGAACTCACTCCTTGCAAATGTTCTGGCCCAAGAGGATTTCCAGCAGAGGTGTAAGTAAGATGATAACGGTGACTTGGCAAAGGGATGATGAATCAGTATTCCCTGAACAGGAATACTGGAGGGGAGCTCAGAAGAGAAAGCAAAAATAAGAAAGGACAAAAGGAGGCAAAAAGCAGTGTGTTTCACAAGGGTCTGTGGAGTGAACCGGATTTCACTTCTTTCCTAAGCAATTTTCCCAAGCAACTGACCTTAAGTTTACTGATTCAGTCCACAGGAATTCAGTACCCTCAACAAGACCCTAATAAAATGCAAACTTTGGGTTTCCCCTGAAATTTCTGGGAAGTCTCATGGATCTGCGCCTTTCTTGAAGTGGTTTGCTAGTGGTTATTATTCCTTCTGCAAGGAAAATGACAGTCTTCCAAAGCATGGTGTCTCATAAACCAACGGCCAACTTTTGGAGCTCCCTGAGCTACGTGAATCACCAAGATCACAAACCTAAACTAATCCTGGTCTTACAGAGGTGTGTCCACTCTTCTTGGGTGGGGTGATTAGAAAGTGGGTGTAAAAGACCAGAAGTTAGAAACACTTCCAGCAGGTAATCACCAGCCTTTGCTTTGATACCATGTACTGCAGCAGGGGACTTCTGTAAGAATTGGCCTGTACTATATATATTTTGTCAGCCTGATAGGATTATTTAAGACAAGAAGAGTTAGGTCCCATGGCTACCTGCAAGCTCTGTGGATAGTATTTTTGGGTCAGCAAGGGATAACAAACCACCTCCCACCATTCCCAAGGCCTGATCATTCAAAAGTTTGATTAATCCTTATCTTGTTTACTATCTGTCAAATGTAGATAGTCCCAGTGCCCAAAACATGGCTGAGGACACAGAGAATTCCTCATGGCAGAAATTGCTGGTAAAAGGTAGGACTGAACCTATCCAAAGCAACAGTGACCTGCAAACGCAGACAAGAAATCATGTTGTGCACCTTTTCTGTACTTATAGGAAACTCTGGAAATGTTTCTGTCTTGTTAGAAGTATTTTATGACTGTGTGGTTGGCCTGTGGTCATGGCTCACTGGCCTCTACTTCTCACCCAGGTGTGCTGTTTGGCCAACAATCACGTAGAAATGAGAAACACCACCCCTGCCTTCAATGGAAACAAGCTCAGTTATAGAATCATAGAATCAAAGAATCATCCAGGCCAGAAGGGACCTCCTAAGGTCATCTAGTCTGACCTCCCCGCAGTCGCAGGGACACCCCCAACTAGACCAGGTTGTCCAGAGCCTCATCCAGCCTCACCTTGAATATCTCCAAGGAAGGGGCCTCAACCACCTCCCTGGGCAACCTGTTCCAGTGTTCCACCACCCTCAGAGTAAAAAATTTGTTTCTAATATCCAATCTAAATCTGCTCTTCTCCAACTTAAAGCCATTGCCCCTTGTCCTATCACTGCAGCCCTTTGTATCCCCAGCATTCCTGTAGCCCCCTTCAGGTACTGGATGTCTGCATTTAGGTCTCCCCGGAGCCTCCTCTTCTCCAGGCTGAACAGCCCCAGCTCCCTCAGCCTGTCCTCATAGCAGAGGTGCTCCAGCCCTTTGATCATTTTCATGGCCTTCCTCTGGACCGCTCCATCAGGTCCATATCCTTCCTATACTGAGGGCCCCAGCCCTGCACACAGGACTCCAGGTGGGGTCTCACCAGAGCAAAGTGGCAGAATCACCTCTCTGGCTCTGCTGGCAACACATCTTTTGATGCAGCCCAGGATGGGACTGGCCTTCTGGGCTGCAAGTGCGCACTGCCTGCTCATGTCCAGCCTCTCATCCATCAGCACTCCCAAGTCCCTTTCCGCAGGGCTGCTTTCTAATACCACACACTAGCAGAGGATTTGTCCACATGGTAGATGAAAAAGGCTGATTCAAATGCAACACAGGACAGTTTAGGAGTTGTGAAGACTCATTTTAAGCTAATGTGCTGGATTACAAAAATACCACGGTATTCACAGAGCCTCTAATCACTCCCAGTCCTGGGGACACCTGTAATTACTGGCTGTTACTTCTCAGCAGAATTGTGGATGAGAGATTTTGAACTGAAAAGAGCAGAAGTCGTAACAATTAAAAACATCACATCTTTTCTAGCTTTTGTTGGAATAGCAATGACTCCCATCTCCTAATTTCTTCCCAATTTCACGGGGTAAACACTGTCATAACATTTAGAGAAGGCTTGAGAGGAACACTGAAAATAACACGGTGAAAGGTCTGGGATGAGGGAAGCAGCAAGCACAAAGTGACAGCTGTGAACAGCTGCTGCCACCCAACCGCATGCACCAGCTACCGCGGAAAATGCATTCGCAGCTGGGTGCCTGGGCATCCCACTCGGCTCTTCTCTCTGTCAGCTCCTCTGCCTGAGCTTTCCTGGAGAGCTGGGCCAGAGGCCAGCTGCATGAAAGTTCCCAGGATACAGGACAACCAGTAAGTTGCGCTGTTTTCCTGGTGGCAGCTCCCACTGCACCCACCCTAGAGCTATAGGAGGGCAAAGAGACAGGCAGCCAGACAACGGTGCTTTAACTCTGACCCTACACTGGCAGCCATCTAAAGGGCACGAAAAAGATCCCATGCGTGTCTTCTGCAAGGTCCTATCCTCTGCTGGGAACATGAACCACATTACGCTCCTGTTCTGGTACGTTTCCTGTACCAGATGAGAGATCTGGAGATGCTCTGAGCACCAGCATTCCCTTCCCTACCCCACATCTTTTTTTCTCAGCTGGTTGCTGTTACTCAGTTGTCTTCTTCCCTTTGTCTTGCTTCCTTTGTTGATACTTAACACAAATTTCAACCCTGATTGCATTTTCTTCTCCTGTAATTTCTTTAAGATTACTCCTGATGGCAAATTGTTTAATTTTATGCTGAAGTCTGAGTATTCAGGAGGGTTCATCATCTCAGAACAGGACGGTGTAGCTTCCATTCACACAGAGAACATCAGTTCTGCCACCCAGTCCATTAGATTGTGGTTGAAATCAGCTAATTAATTCGCAAGTGTTTGGGAGTGAGAAGGCTGACAGATGGAGTAACAGACAAGCAAACTAAGGCATCTCACAGAGGCCTCCTTTCATTTGCAAACCAGCCTGGAGATAAATTGTCTTCCCACTTATAAAGGGTGCAAATGACTATGCAAGGCAGCAGCGATGCAAAGCCCAGTGTTGTGCTAAATAGCTGACATTGCTTACTGCAGGTGCAATATAAAACCTAGCTGATTAGCTAATTGGCTTTCAGACCTTTGTGAGCTAATCTGGTACTGCAACGTTTCATCGTCATTTCTTCTTTTTTCTTTTTTCTTTTTTGTATCTTCAGCATTTTCTCAGTTTTTTTTTTGAAAGGATATCACATACTTTTCTCTCTCTCTGACTCCTTGCATGCAGGAGATGTTTGAAAGTTCATTTCTGGTTTTCCTGGGCAGTTTGCACAAGGGCTACAGGGCTCTGCTGACATCCAGAAACAACCCAGCCCCGCATCACATCGTGTGGCAAGTGTAGAGGTGGACTTTGCTTCCTCTGAGCAACTCAGGATGAGGGTTTGTCTTGTAGCTTTGGTCTATTCCATTAAATCACAGTCTCCTTCAAATGGTTTGTACCTGACCTATGTCTAAGCGGTTCACTGAAGCGATCACTAATGTAGATATAAAACTGCTGAGTTTAAAGCTGCATACATCTGCATTTTCACCATTTTATTTTAGACGCTTGGAGCTTTTCAAATCTGTAAGATTTCAGTCCTGATCTCTTCTGCTAACTATTCTGAAAAAGTGTAGAGAAATTAGTTGTGTGGCAGTCCTCAAAAGTAAAAATGCCCTCTGTGTGGGTGTGTGTTGATTCATTGCTACCAAATTTTGTGTGAGGAGGTGCCCCTGAACCAAGTTGTTGGAAAAATTGCTAATGTCTTAACTGCTACCTGCCTTTGAGTCACTAATGGACACTTCTGAACTTGTTAATACCCCCATGTTTAAGCATCCAGGACTTTTCTGTCAAAATGGAAACACCATTGGATTTTAGGCATCCTTGAATTACAGGATAGAAGTTGGTATGAAATTTCTTTCTTCAGACCAGATATCTATATTCTTTGTAAAAGTGACTGCGCTCTGTCGTTCTTAATACGGCCACTTTAATCTTAATTTTGCTGGTAGTAAAGACATCATAGAATCATAAAATGGTTCATGTTGGAAGGGACCTTAATGCTCATTGAGTTCCAATCCCCCTGCCATGGGTGGGGACACTTCCCACCAGACCAGGTTACTTAAGCCCCATCCATCCTGGTCCTGAACACCTCCAGGGATGGGGCATCCACAGCTTCTTTGGGCAACCTGTTCCAGTGCCTCACCACCCTGACAGGAAAGATTTTCCTCCTAATACCTAACCTAATTTTCCCCTTTTTCAGTTTAAAACTGTTACCGCTTGTCCTATTGCTACACCCCCTCATAAAGGGTCTCTCCCCATCTCCCCTGTAGTTCCCCCTGAGATCCTGGAAGGTACCTGTCACTTGGGTAGGAGACGTACCATGTCCCACCGCTGTCACCGCTGCGTGTAGCTGTGGATGGATGCACATCACTCCATGCTGAGGGCATGTTCCAGGTCCTCCTCTGGAAGCGTCACAGGCCAGAGCAGCCTCACCAGGCTACAGGATAACAGGCTGAAGCTGCTGGACCCAGAGCACAGGAAATTATCCTGCAGAATGGCACCCGCCAGGCATTATTTGCAGCTTGCCCACTGCAGCCTGCTGGGGCTTTCCATCTCTTTCATCTGTACCCCTTGCAAGCAGCCTGTTTTTCCATGTGGAAGTCATCCCTTTTGTTTCATGTGCTGCTGAGGGGTTTCGGTAGGGAAATGAGAGTGCTACATCAGCCCATGCTGACAAGCGCGAGGCCTGTCTCCTCTCAATAACGCATTCTGCTCTCTCGACCGGAATGTACTGTTTTTTTCCTATGTGTTCTCACACATGAGGAGAGTGTGGGAGGACCAAATGCCACCGCTGTGCTGTGTTGCCCTGTTGGTGACCTTTTTATTACCCTACATGCGCTCCTGGCTATACGTCATCTGGCTGCTTCTTGTGTCAAGACTTGTGCGGGAAGTTGAGGGTATAAGGAAAGAAAATAAAAACAATACAGATAAAAATCTAACAAATGTGCTTGCTGTGATGATAACATGAACGAGCACACTTGTGTATGAAGGGCTTAATGCCGGACTGCAACCGATGTAGAGCCAGAAATATCCAGCCTAAGACAAAGTGATATCTACACTGAGAAGACTTTATTCAAGACAAAATATTCCTGCACTTGGACAGGCTCAAGCCAGTGGTTTCTCCCTCCCTCCAAGCTTTTTCCTGCCTTTTCTCAAATACAATGCTTGTGCAGTGCTGAAGGGCAGGGTGGAGAACGTCCGAAGGCCACCAGCACAAAGCTATTTCATTCCTGAGCGAGTCACTGGATGGTCTGGTCCATCTGTCTGTCACCTCTCAGATCTGCACTTGGGAAGAAGCTTGGGTGGGCATAGGACAGTGCCTGGTGGACATGTTTGGGTTGCTCAGGGCAATTCCTCCTCCCCAGTCCCACTTCCATGATTTGTCTTTGTCCACCTCCCAGGACAGACTAGTCCAATGCTCCGAGCACCAGCACTGACTAGACTGTCTTTCAGTGACCTGGTGCAGTAGAGGAGTGGTGCTTCGTTGTGTTTTATTGGGGATGAATTGATCTAGCAGTAGTTTTTTTCAAAATCCAGGGAGTCAGCAACCCAGTCAGTGGAGTGAGTGTGGGTCTGTGAGTGATGCTGTGAGCACCAGTAGTAGGAGTTGGTTATGGGACATGGGGAGTCCTGGCTGGCTTTGCGTGTGTGACAGATGTGCAGAAAGACATGCAACAGACAATTTAGAAAGCAAAACCTGAAATAAAACTAGTAAAGCGTGGAAGGGCAGCAAAAATGGCTTCCAGAGGCACATCCACAGCAGGTCAAACATAAAGGAAAACATGGAGCAGCAGCTCAATGGGGTAGGTGACCTAGTCTCAAAGGACACTGACAAAGCAGAGGTGACTCAGAGCTTTCTTTGACTCATTCTTCAGTGGGAAGATCTGCCCTCAGGCCTCCCAGGGTCTTTGCGCCTACAGTGGCCAGGTAGAAGTCTTGGGGAGAAAATTGCCACCCATAGCAGTGGAAGATTGAGTTATGGAGCATTTAAGCACACTGGCTGAATGTAAGTCCCTGGCTCTAGATGAGATGCATCTGAGGGTAGTAAGGACAAGCTGGCTTGCATCACTGAAAAGCTACTCTTGTCTTTGAGAGGTGCCTGTATGATTCTGTAATTCTATGAAGCTACAACCTTGTGATAATGATTTGCAGAATGCAGCCAGATCTCCATGTTTTCTAATGAACTAAAGAATTTTATCAGACAGTTGTCCAAAGATTTTGGGATTTAGGGAATTGAAGACAGATGGAAATCTAGCTAATCTTTCCTTGAAGACAATAGCTGAAATCAATTATGTATAAGAGCAAATCTCCAGGTAGCTTAAGGTTGACTGTGAAAGCAACATGCTGTAGAACATTATTTGTGCTGCCTAAATTAGAATTGTAAATATCCTTGATAAAGCATCTTAGCCATCAGGTTTTAGAAAGAATGCACCCAGTATGACTGACCGCTAAAATTCTATGGATGCTTAAAGATATTATAAAAATAAAGCTGTCTTTCCTGTTACGCATTAGCGTCATGAAATAAAAAAGGGGACAATTCTAGGTATGACAGGCCCTTTCAGAAAGGAAATATTTAGTAATTGCCATTCTTGGGAAACTCACAGTATCATTGAACAATATAGGTTGGAAGGGACCTCTTCAGGTTATCCAGTCCCACCACTTGCTCAAATCATGGCTCACTTTAAGGTTAGATTACGTTGCTCAGGCCATTTTCCAAGGGAGTTTTGAAAACCTCTGTGGCTGAAGAATCCAGAATCTCTCTGGGCAGCTGCTCTCACAGTGATTTTTTTTTTTAATTTTTTTTTTAAACATGTTTAATCAGAATTCCACTTGCTGTACTTTTGACCATTGCCCTGAGTCTTTTCACTGTGCACCCCTTAAAAAGAATACTGCTTCATCTTCTCTACAGTGCCCTCTAGACAGCAGGACCTATACTTTCTGAGAAACCTTATGGATCTTCCTTTGGAAAAATAGTTGCTATAGCAGACAGAAGTGTCTCATGGAGAGCTGTGATGTTCAGACTTTCATATCAAGGGTTCTGACACCCATCGACTGCTAATTTCAAAAAGATCTTAAGAAATTCTTCCTCTTAGATAAATATTTTGAGAAGAAACAGATGAGATTAAGCTGTGGTAAAGAGTTACAGTATGGCTGTGTCAAGTTAAATTCCTTTTTTTAAAATGATTTCCATTAGGGATTTGGTAAAGCAGAAACAGTTGTTGACTTCAGTCCCCTTGAGTCCTTGAACACAATCTCTGTCTCATCCTATTCTGTACCTCCAAATGTTCCTACTTTCAAATAGAACATCACAACTGGAGAAATAAAGGAAGCCAAACGTCTTTTTCTCTCATCGAACATCGTGCTTTAGTATGGAGGTGAAATCCTTTATCAGGAAGTGCTAAATTTTCCTGATCAGTAAATTAGCTTTCCAAACCCTTCTGACTGCCTGTGTAGTTAAAATTTGTTTGTCTTTGTATGGATAATTATTCCTGTTTGCCTATCTTCCTGTGATGTTCTTCTTTAAGTCATGATTCAGGGATGTTTTGAGTGGCTTTTTTAGTTGTTTTAAACAACTTAATTGTTGTTTTAAACAACTTTAAACATTAATTTTTTCTAAAAAACTTTCTGGTCAGTAAACCCCCAGCAAACACTGCATAGAAAACTAGCTCCAATCTTTTATGCGCATGTTCCTGGAAGTATTTAAGGCCAGGCTGGATGGGGCTTTGAGCATCCTGGTCTAGTGGGAGGTGTCCCTGCCCATGGCAGGGGGGTTGGAACTCGATGATCTTCAAGGTCCCTTCCAACTCTAACCATTCTATGATTCTATGATTTTTTCACAGCAGACTATGGAGGCCATAGGGGATGAAAGCTTGTCTGGGCCCACAGCAGAGCATAAGAACCCTAAATAAGAGGCCTGCTTCTCCCATTAGTGTTGTCTTCTGCTGAAACGGCACTGGAAGGACTAGATTTTAAGCTCCTTGTTTCTGGGATGTGATTTATGGACAGTCAGATTATTTCAGTAGGATCAAGTATCCAGTGAGACACAGTGGCAAGAATACAGATGTACCCTGAGCTTTTTCAGAAGTTGTGATAGCTGTCCTCTAGCTCAGATGTTTCAAGCTGTACTGCAGTTTTGACTGCCTTATAAATGAAAAACGTTGTGATGGGATGTGCATTTAAAGCTGATGTCCAGGGAGGGAGTGTTTGGGAACAGCTATTCCCTCCTCATTCTCTGCACAGATGGGCACAGCCTAGTTGCTTTGCCTGAGTCTGTCTGATTAGCACTTTCTTCTCTTCTTGTGGCTGTGTGAGCTCTTTCGGAGCCAGCTGGAGCCATGACAGCACCGACAATGTGAGACAGGGCAACAGACACTAATGACTGATTTTTTTTTTTCTTTGTTTACTGCAAACAAAGATCCCGAAGGGTCCAAAACATTCTCCTTCTTTGGACCAAGCTTCTTCCTGCCGTTTCTGTGCTAGTTTCCCTTGCTGGCTCTCTTGAGTATCAGGCCATCTGCTCCTTCCCCTTCGCTCGGGGAGCCTGGTGCTTGTACAGGTGCTTCCTAAGCTTCACTGCTGCCTAGAGAATTTCTTGCTGTCACCAGCACTGCTTTTGTTGTTGTTGTTGTTGTTGTGTTTTGCAGTTCCCCATTTCTTTCTCAGCCAAAGTGGTGGGTTTATAACAAAACATAGCCAGGCTGTGTGCACTGATTTTCTCCGGGAGCAATGCCACCTGCCGAGAGATCCCCTACATACAAACTGCTGGTGGGGGAGGAGGTGGAGTGGGGACACAAGGTGTGGAGTGGCTCCGGAACAGGCTGAGGAAACAGGTTGCTTCATTCTTCTGTATCACCTTTACCTTTTTTTCATCATATGGCTATTCAGACGCATCAGAAAACTGTCGTAGACAAATTTAAAAAAAACAAAACCCAAACATACTTAACAGTGTTATAATAGTGTTTAAAGCACTGATCTGCAGAACAGGGGATGCACATTTAATGAATCATCATTCAATATGAAGAATTTTGATTTTTTTCTTACTCAATCCATCTTTAATTTATACAAAACTGAACAGCAGAAGAGTTTGCAAGAAAGTGAGAGCTACACCAAATCTACAGATTTGCAGTCAGGGATCTTGTCATGATTTCGGTTGAGGTTGCTGTATTTTACTTCAGTGCAAAACATTCTTCATGGTTTAGCTTTAGTGCAGAGGAAAAACAAATGCAGTAACGTCACCAACTTTCATGAAATCAAGTACTTGTTTTCTGGCCGGTACCAATTATTATGCTGCTCACGCATTCTGAAGGGAAATACCCAGCAGGCTCCCATCCCACTGAGGCAGCCAAGGAAACAAAATTTGATATAGAAGTATGCACTACAAGCACAGGAGTGTCTAAATAGCAAAATCAATTCTCCTAAAAGGGCTGTAGAAGGTAGATCTGCCACTTGGAATAGATCCATGTGATGGTTCAAAGGTCAAAACCCAAGGAATTTGAAAACCAAGGTATTTCCTGCTTTTGTATACACACATATAAATATTTGTCCAGGATTTGGTGCTGTGATTTCTGAATTTATTGGTTATCCTTACCATCCTTAACTTCTTTTTTGCATGCTGTATGACATGTATTTTGCTTGTCATCGTTCCTTTTTCATATTATTCCAGCAGCTCCTCTTGTATTTAACCCCATGCTAACAAGCAGTGTTGATGGAAAAATCAGGGTGAAAGCCCAGAGCATTCATTCTATATTGTGGAAATACCAGTGCTGGATTTCCTGGCACCTTTCATTTAAACAAACAGAAGAGTAAGAATGGAGAATGGCACAGGCCAGCATGTCCTACAGTTGGGATCTGAGATCACAAGATTTTGATTGAATAC
>VZRU01009241.1:0-10886 GCA_013398155.1 Pedionomus torquatus
TATATTCAGTGCTAGTTACATTAGTGTTTTCTTTTGATTTTCCTAAACGTAATGGAAATAAAAGTTAGAGATTGATGATTTGAAAAAGCAAGCCCATAGTTCCTGGCCACAAATGCTTGTCTGATTAAGTCAGCCTAGATCTGCACTGAAGCAGACAATCAACATCCTTGCTGTGCTCTGTCAATACTCTGTTCTCGTTGTGTGGAATATTTGCCAAAGTAGCCAAATGCTGATCAGTAATATGTCTGTTAAATAGAAAGGAAATAACAAATCAGAATTCACTTCATGACATGATATATGTTTATGTTTTTCCATATTTTAATATATTTCCACTTCAAATGAAACCTGACAACAGAATCTTATCAAGAATCTTCAAAGTATGAAATTAGGCTCAGAATTAGTGAGTCTTCTAAGATGTGCTATGGGTACATGAACAAGTTACTTAGGCTGTGAGCATAAAATAGATGCCTACTTTAATATTGATGCATCAAGAAGAATCAGAACTTTTGTTTACCCAAAGCTTAAAGAGAAGAGGCAAAATGACATTTTAAAAATTTATTTTCTTCAGAACTGAATAATGTTATTCCCACAGTGAATTGAAGGCCTCATATGCCCCTGTTCAAAGCTACTAGCATTTTTTAGCAGCATCTATAGATGCCCATTGAGCAGATGAGTCAGGGGAATTGTATTTTGGAGTAATGTTTTGAAAGTTCTTGATTTTCCTTCACAGGACAGCTATCTGCTAGCAACAGCTAAGGGTAAGTTCCACAAGCGATTCAGAATTTAAACACTTTTTGTAACTTTATACTAACATAATATACAATCTCACAAATATCTACTAGCTGCCATCATTCTCAAAAGCAAAGAAACTTCCATTGAAGTTTTTGATAACATTTTGTACAAAGAGAACAATTAAATAAAAATTAGAAAGTCTCTTTCAGAATTGTTAAAGATGTGTTTCTATTTTCTTATCTTTCAATTTTATTCCCACAGTGAATGTATCTCCCACTCAGGGCTGGAGAATCTTTGCATAAAGAAAAGATATTTGATCTTTTTACTTAGCCTGTATTCAGTCCAAAGAAAATCAGTTCAGCTGACTTCCCAGGGCTGAATGAAGACTGGGGCCTTCAGTGCACACAGAGATCTATATGGGTCCAAACTGTCTATCCTAAATTCATGCTCAGCAGCTTCTTGTTCTCAGTAGCAGACTAATTAATTTCTGAGAGACCATCTGTAATGCCACACAATGTCTAGTTTAGGCATCCACATTAAGTTTTCTTATCCTTCTTTATTTCTGCTTTGTCCTGAGGGCAAAATAAAGAAGACAGTGATATCAGAAGAATTAGTACACATAATATTATACTTGGCATAGACTGAGGATAATGTAGAATCACAGAATAATTCAGGTTGGAAAAGAACCTTAATACCATTGAGTCCAACTGTTAACCTAACACTACCAAGTCCACCATTAAACCATGTCCCTAAGTGCCATGTCTACACATCTTTTAAATACCTACAGGGATGATGACTCAACTACTGCCCTGACCAGCCTGTTCCAATGCCTGACAATGGCTTCAGTGAAAAAGTTTTTGTTAATATCCAATATAAAACTCCCCTGACACAATGTGAAGCCATATCCTTTTGTCCTGTCACTTGCTACTTGGGGCAAGAGACTGACACCAACCTGGCTACAACCTCCTTTCAAGTAGTTGGACAGAGTGATAAGGTTTCTCCTCAGCCTTCTTTTCTCCATACCAATCAATCTCAGTTCTCTCAGACAACTGTCGTAAGATTTGGTCTCTAGACCCATCACCAGCTTTGTTGCTATTCTTTTGACATGCTCCAACACCTCAACATCTTTCTTTTAGTGAGGGTCCCAAAACAGAACACAGTATTTGGGGTGCAGCCACACCAGTGCTGGGCACAGAGATAATCACTTTCCAAGTCCTGCTCACCACACTATTTCTGAAACAAGACAAGGTGCTATTGGTCTTCTAGGCCACATAGACATACTGCTGTCTCATATTCAGCTAGCTATTGACCAGGACTCCCAGATTCCTTTCTACCAGGCAGCTTTTCAGTCACTCTTCCCCAAGCTTATAGCATTGCACAGGGCTGTTTAGACCAAAGTGCAAGACATGGCACTTAGGTGCATCTGCAATTTCTTTCTAGACTCTTCATAAGAAAGACTTCCAGCTAAGCACAGTGTCGATTCTATGTAGTAAGTTTTTCCACAACCCCACTGCCCTCTGAAGTATGTAAGTACTGTTGGGCTGGATGATGAGCTCTGAAGTAAGTCTATATTATCTGTTACCTATTACATGCGTTTCTATGCCATTCTGCTTTATACCAGCTGAGACTCTGGCTAACCTAGAAAGAACATTTACTGAAACCATACAAATCTGTACTATTTTTCTGTTTCATCTCACTTCCCCTGGACCTATAAGTTAAAAACAGCTAATAACTTTCTTTATAATAAGAGTTTGCTGGGGAAAAGGCCTTTTCACACTTGGATCTAGAGTTGTCATGGTTATACATTTGGCACATGCTATTTTTTTTTTTTATTTGTTTAGGGCTTTTGTCTTTAATACATTTCCAAAATTTGGAAAAGAAATCATTAATTTACATGATTTGCTGAAGAGAGTTTAGGGAAAAAAGGAAGGACTTTTTCTAAAGCTAAATATAATTTGAGGCTTGCTTTGCATCTTCTGCAATTACCACTTAACATTATGTGTAATTAGGCCACATTTTAGCAAAATCACATTATTTGAATTTATTTTCTCCAGAACTGAAGGATTTTATTCTCACAGTGAACTGAAGGACTTAGTTGGGAACACTCAGTAGCAACTGCTCAAATTAATGCTTGCAGGGATGATTGTAGTGAATGCAGATGCTGTGTGTTCTCCAAGAGGCAATCTTAACATCATATTTTCTTTCCAGGGCATTTTTAGCTTGTGGAAGCAAGATAATTGCTATAAAGTGATGTAAGTGATGTAAGAAATATTCATGGTGGAGATCTTTCTGGAAGTACTTTCCAGAACTACAAAATTTAAACTAGTAATTTTCACAGGTATAAAACTTTGTCCTGGTTTGAGGACAACCAATTCTAACTTAGTACATTGCTCAGAGAAAACACTGTTTATAGCTGTATTCTTTACTTGTTTGCTTTCTGAACTGCACAGTTATGCACTTCATTGAACATCATTGTAAATCTCCTTTGTAGAGGGAAGAACCTGATCATTCTATGTGTGTTATGAAACTTGGAGGAATCAGGGATCCCTCAGAATCCTTGAATTCCTGGTTCAGCTTACCTGATTGGAGGATGTTAAATTGGACCACCATTAACTGCTGCTGTTACAGCTGAAATACATATCTTCTGGTGAAAAAAAAGGGAAGACAGATTTTTGACTCTTTTTTGAATCTTTGTGGTTATTGTTTGTAAATGAGTTTCCACATCAAGGTAAGGGCATAGTTTCTCTTTCTTCTTGCTGTTCCTGTTTTTATTGTCAGATCTTTTAATGTGGGGAGCTGCAACTTGATGTGAAATGATGAATTTCAGTGAACTTGGACTACATAACTTTGCAAAATGGTGCAGGACTACACTGAAATAGCCAGAGGAAAAAATGTCTCTGCATTTTATATGTTCTAAAATATATCTTATTAGACTATCTTAAAGATAAAATCTAGTAATAGATACCCTCCTTTTTCCCAAGAAAACATTTGCTCCTTATAGAAAAGACACAGTCTTAATCAGTAGTCTACACATGTAAATAGATTTGGTTGGGGAAAATGCCAATCTTAATTTTATAGGGAGAAGCCACAATTCCTGTGACAAAGTATCACATGCTGTCCTAGCACATTATGACAGGGGTGATGAAAACCTTGCTAGTTTCCTTTAAAATCCCATCTATAATTTTAAAATTGAATTTCTTGGACTTGTTTTAGCAGAAGAGCAGAATTCTGAGACCTAAGTTATATGCACTCCCACCCTCTTTCTTGTACATTGTAACTAAATTTTCTGTATATTTTTTCACATATCTGCTGTTCTGTGCTGTCAATTTCTACCCAGAAACTTTGGAAACTTTTGACCTCAGAATCCGTGATATAATGGTAAAAAGAATTATTCAAATCCCTCATCTAACAAGGGCAGAAGTTCTAAAGAGAAAGAAAACATACACAAATTATAAGAAAAATAAATTCACAATCAATGCTTTTGCCACATTTACTTACAAAATTCCTTAAGGGTTCATTGCCATGGTACAATGTAAAAAAAATAACCCACAGAGAAATGTGAATGCTTTGACATGAGGTTTTTGTATTGTAATTAGCCTAAGAATATTTTAATTGTTAAATAATTTAAAGTTGTATATAATCCATGTTTAATATATACATCAACATTTCGTACATGTATGTATTTATCAATCAAAGCCAAAAGCTTGTAAAATTAGATGCAGGCATACATTTTGCAGATATTTATATTAGTTATAAGTCAAGACTGAAATAACTTCTCCTCCTTGAATTGTCATGTGGCGTGTTTAGAATGTAAATTAAAACCAGCCAATTGTGTCTTTCCTTTAGGTTCACAGGAAGGTTAGAAAAGAAACTGTGTCTAAACAGACATGGAATAAGACTGTTAAACCAGATGGCCCTGTTAGTGACCATGGAAAAAATCTGTTATTGGCAAGACATTAATGTGCAGACATTTGCAGTGCTCAAGTAAAATTGTCCATTATATTATTGCAAAATAAATCTTTTCTGAACTACATTTAAAATGTATTTTTACTTGGAAATGGCAAGCGGTTGCCTAGATTTATTTGGAGGTAGGAATCTCCAGACAATGCCTCCATGTTCTTGGAGGAAAAGAATCATCCTGCTTCCATGAACATTGCCTGGTAGAGAGCATGGTCTGCCTTCTCCAGCAGTGGAGATCGTGCATTTCTCCATGCTTGTACCTGACATTCCAGCTGTGACTGTGTCCAGGCCTGCCTCGGATTTTCTCTCTTACTTTCAGGCCCATATGGGTCCCTTCTTGGCAGCTGCCCATTGCTCAAGTTAATAGGGGTTTGATATAGCAAATACAAATGTTGGTCTTGATGGAACAGAGCAAGGAGTCACAGGAAGAGTTTGGCATTACTACAAGGGATCTACGGGAAAGCAGAAAGAGTGAAAATACCAGAGGTGTCCATCTCTTCACAGTACCTTTTTTATACTGCTATTCTAAGGCACTCCTTATTTTATCGTTTTAATTTTGTATATTTACAAACTTTATCACGAAATGCTTTGAAAAGGCAAGCAAAGTCCTGACGGGTAGAAATAGTTTGTATCCAGAGGGATGTTTGGGATGAATCGGAAGCTGGGGCCAGGGAGCAGTTCTTTGTCATATTAAGGGTCGGCAAAATTCAGTAAACTCTAAGCAGAATGAAAGAAATAAAATAATCAGAATAGTATTGAGAATAATGGGGATGGGGGGAGTGGGGGGGGAAGGGGAGGAGGGAGTGGAACCAACCAAAACCCAAAACAAAACAAAAAAAGAAAATGCTTTGCAGGGCCTTTGACAGGCATGAAATTAGTAAGTGGAAACTGTTTCCTTCTCTGAAAGCCTGTAATGAGTAAGAATCTTCAGAGGGACTTTTTTTTTATTTTTTTTTTCCCTGCTTAGTAACTGTGACACAGTGTTTCTTTGCGAATATGATGAGCAAATTAAGATTAATGGGAAAATGTAAAGGTTGTTCCCAGCGTGGTACAGAATGCAATCCTCAGGGACTGCTTCTCTCTACAGGGATGGCAGACGTGCCTAAATGACTCTCTTTGAAAGAAACACTTTATCTTCTCCTGCTGCATATATGTCATGGTAGAAAAATTAATAGGGAAGAATTCATCCACCCATTTATCCATGTGTCTGTCTGTCCACATAATGTGTATACCAAGTGTGTACAGATTTATGTACCTACCAAAGGAGAGGCCTTCCAATATCTGAAGGGAGCCTACAGGAGAGGGACTCTTTGTCAGGAAGCATAGAGATAGGACAAGGGGTAATGGTTTTAAATTGGAAGAGGGAAGATTTAGATTGGATATTAGGAAGAAAATCTTTCCTGTGATGGTTGTGAGGCACTGGAACAGGTTGCCCAGGAAAGCTGTGGATATCCCATCCCTGGGAGTGTTCAAGGCCAGACTGGATGGGGCTTTGAGCAGACTGTTCTAGTGGGAGGTGTCCCTGCCCATGGCAGGGGGGTTGGAACTCGATGATCTCTGAGGCACCTTTCAACCAAAACCATTCTATGGTTCTATGAATAAAATACATGCTTTACTGTCTTGAGGAATCCTGCCATCATTGTTGAAAATATGGTATCAAGTCTGAGCTTTTCAGTTCTTTATTGGTCTTGCATCACAAAATCAAACTCAACAAACTGATCTCCAGAGTTCAGAGAACTCTCTATTATCAAGAACTTTTCCTTTTTTGTCTTAAATTAAATGATTTCAGCTTTATTGCTTTTGAGTAGGGCCACTGAGTGATATTACACAGGGGACAGTTTTTGCAAAAGCAAGGCAAGTGCCAGAGTATCAAATTCTGTTTTCTCACCCTCTGGTCTTATGAGGATTTACCCATTTAGAAACATGAGATAATCATAAGCAACTCCAGCAATCTAAGTTATGGAGAGTTTGATTTCTCACTAAAAAATTACTCTCAAGAATGTGTAAGAAATTAATTAACTGAAAATTACTGATTAATTGAATTTAATTTTAAACTTCATAGACATCCCAATGTTAGGGATTTAGTTCATTTTTGGTATCAATAGGAAATGCAGTATTCCAGAAGGCAATTGGCTCCAAAGTGAAAGAGTATTTTGAAGAAAATTATTTTAAAGTAGAGCCTATTAACAGGTTTCTAATATTTTCATCCTAAATAATTACTTTTTCCTGGTTTCCTTATCAAGGTAGGGTGTTCTTCTTATATCCAAATTAAAACTTATTAAACCTTACAAATTTCTTCAATTTTGGCCTGGGCATGACTGTATCATTAAGTCTGTAACACCCATAGCAAGAAAATAATTATCTTAATGATCTTCAAGATCCTGCTGTATCAAGTGCTACTGTGGATTGTGATCCATCCAGTATAAAATGCCAGTACTATGAGTTGATGAATATGTGTGGACTGGGAAGTGCTGTGTCCTTCTACATCTGTTCCATATTAGATTAGATACTTTCTGTTTGGGGAATTTTATCTGAATTGGGATTTAAGAATGGGTCAATATGCTGTTAACATATACATCTCTCTGACATTTAAATAATTCCCTAATCTTTCAGTTTTTTTTTTCCTTGATCTTTTAGGTTTTTTTGTTTGTTTGTTTGTTTGTTTGTTTTCTTCCCCATCTGTGATTGTTTCATCCATGGGATTAGATGATGCTTCTTATCAAATGTAGATGATACATGAGTTGAGTTAAGATACAAATCAGACACTAGAGCAAAGAGTTTTGTGGTAAGGTAAGAAAAAGTTATTCCCCTACAGGGGCACATCTGGCTAGACTAGTTAGTAACAGTATGATTATTTTGAACTTATATTTACTTTTTTGCCCATGTGATTCAGAGGTGGTTTTTGGTTTTGCAACTTTAGCAGTCACAGATAACTTTAATGAATTGAGATCATTTTAGCAAGTTGAAAGACATCATAAGCTGAGGGGAATTTGACTTTTGTGGGACTGAAGAGAAAAACTCTTATGAGTTTGGGTGCTTGGGAGGACGCAAGTCAAATCAATGATGAACAGGAAGAGCAGCAAATGATACGAGCCTTTATAAACTTGTTAAACCTACACAGATCATCTGGGGAGGGAGGCAAATTGCTCCAAACCTAGAACAGTATCACAGATATTATAAGGAGACATTTGGGGAGACTCTCTGGAGTCCTCAACAGAGAAAGAACATAGAACTGTTGGAACGGGTCTAGCAGAGGGTCACAAAGATGATTAGAGGGTTGGCGCACCTCTCCTATGGGGACAGGCTGAGGGAGCTGGGGCTGTTCAGCCTGCAGAATAGAAAGCACCAGGGAGACCCTGCAGCAGTCTTCCAGTATCTGAAGGGAGCCTACAGGAGAGCAGGAGAGGGACTCTGTGTCCAGAAAAGTGATGATAGGACAAGGGGTAATGGTTTTAAACTGGAAGAGGGGAGATTTAGATTAGATATTAGGAAGATATTCTTTCCTGTGAGGGTAGTGAGACACTGGAACAGGTTGCCCAGGGAAGTTGTGGCTGCCCCATCCCTGGTAGTGTTCAAGGCCAGGCTGGATGGGTCTTTGAGCAACCTGGACTAGTGGGAGGTGTCCCTGCCCTTGGCAGGGGGGTTGGAACACGATGATCTTCAAGGTCGCTTCCAATTCTAACCATTCTATGATCCTATGGTTTCCTGAGAGAGGATTTCCTTCTGACATATGTGAGTGTAAAACTGGAGAGGATTCTCCTCAGCACAGCCCCAACCAACGGCCATGTGAGGCAATCACATTCAGAAGTTTAACAAGGTTTACATTTAACCTGTTGAAATTTGTTACACCTAGACTTGCCCTAGTAGAAAACTTCTCCATAAAGCTGAAGTGAAGTGATTCTATACTCTTAAGACAAAACAAGTCCATGGTATCACTTTCTGTTCCGTTTGCTGCTTGTCAGTTAGTTGTAGAGAGAATGAAAAGGCAGGATGTGCCTTCCTCCTGACACAAAGAGCATATTACAAGAATGAAGGGCAAGAAAGTGAAATATTTGAGTATATTCTTGTTACAAAGGTCCTTTGAAGCTTGGAATTGATAATATGGTAGTCATATATGTATGGTTAATTTAGTTAAAACAATCCACTCAAATAGCTGCTGACAGCCTCTCTGGAGAAATTACAAAGACTGATAGTACTTTACTAAAAAATAAAAAAAAATAAAAATAACCCCACCGCTATGCTTTTTATTTATAATAATTTTTTTAAACAATTGTTATCATTTGTAAATACAAATTCTAATCTCTCTTCCTCTTGCTAAGTGAAAGCATAATTTCACATTACAGAACAGAATGTTTAGGGACTAAATGGAAGCTAAGGTAGCTGTTTAAGAAAAATTTTACAGTTGCTCAAATTTGAGAGCCTCTCAAAATATCTCAGCAAAGCAATCTCAATTCCTTCTGAAAAGTGACTGCTAGACAAACAAATGGTGTTAAAGTAAAAACATCCTGTGAGAGAACTGCATTTCTAATATGAGTGGTTTTCTGTTCTTTGTCATAATGAATAAGAATTTTACTTCTGCAAAATAAAAATGGATACATTTATCCAAAGAATATAATGATATATTCAGTTCAGTAAAAGGGAGGACCAAACATACTCTAGAGGTTCACAAATATGCATAATTTTAGTACAGGAAATTTTACCTAAGCAATTTTAGTTACAAAAATAGAGTTCACTAGTGATGAAAGTTGTTATAATTGGGTTTAGATAGTGATAGTTCACAATTTAATTCCTCTAAGAACAAACTATTTTGATATTTTCATGGAAACTCTTGTATTAAGAAGACTTAATAGCTTCTAATTGACAATGCATATTGTCTGATTGACCAATAGTGAAATAAAATTGGTTTGTTGTTGTTTTTTTTTTGATGTGATGATAAATTAGTTGTAAAGTATATTCATTGTTAAACTCACACAAAACCAAAGTTGTTTAAAAAGAAAATAAACAATAAAAACACGAATTCAGTTTCACTTGAAGTGTTGCATAGAGGAACAGGGCTGTCAGAGTAATCTAGGGGAGTGGCTGCTGAGGAGGGTTTTTCATTTAAGTAACTGGGATCTGCTATTGTCCAACTTAACAATTTTTGTTAAATAAATTCTTTGCATATATATTAACATACAATGACAAATTATTTCATGGTGGTCTTTTTCCAATCAAAAAAATCTGGCCTTGACTTCCAACATGGATAGAGGTGGAGGAAGGAATGACAGGATGCACTCATTCAAATTTTTATTTTTCATCTCTGTATGCATTGATTTCTTACTTGTATTTGAGCACCTGAACTAGAACTGTTAACTGAACTACCATTTTCCCCTTTCAAATCAACTCGGATGTTTTCGAGTTCTGAATGTTTAAATGGTCATGGCTGGCTGAAGTGGGGATTTGAGTGCCTAACTATTAATCCTGGTCATGGTTTCAGCCAAATTTACTAAACCCAAGTTGACAGATCATAGAATCATAGAATTGTCCAGGCCAGAGGGGACCTCCAAAGGTCATCTAGTCCAACCTCCCTCCAGTCACAGGGACACTCCCAACTAGACCAGGTTACCCAGGGCCTCATCCAGCCTCACCTTGAATATCTCCAGGGAAGGGGCTTCAACCACCTCCCTGGGCAACCAGTTCCAGTGTTCCAACACCCTCAGAGTAAAGAATTTATTTCTAATATCCAATCTAAACCTGCTCTTCTCCAACTTTAAGCCATTACCCTTCATCCTATCACTGCAGGCCTTTGTAAACAGACTCTTCCCAGCATTGCTGTAGGTCCTCTTCAGGTACTGGAAGGCTGCGATTAGGTCTCCTCGGATCCTCCTCTTCTCCAGGCTGAACAACCCCAGCTCCCTCAGCTTATCCTCGTAGCAGAGGTGCTCCAACCCCCCCTGATCATTTTTGTGGCCCTCCTCTGGACCTGCTCCATCAGGTCCATATCCTTCCTATATTGAGGGCTCCAGACCTGCACACAGTGCTCCAGGTGAGGTCACACCAGAACAAAGTAGCAGAATCACCTCTCTGGATCTGCTAGCAACACAGATAAGCCCTTCCCCCAAAAAGAAAGGAGAGGAAGAGATAGAGATTTAGGAGCTTAGAATGTACTANGAGATTTAGGAGCTTAGAATGTACTAAACTACTTTAATGAAATA
>VZRU01009244.1:0-19594 GCA_013398155.1 Pedionomus torquatus
TTAACATCCAGGGCCAGGTTAAGTTCTAGCACTGTTAAAAAGTTTTGGAGATACTTGGTACTGACTGTGATGGGGTTAATTCATCAGCTTTTATCATTCTCTTGATAGTTTTCTTCCACGCAGTCAAATATAACTAAGACATGGACCTGCACAAGTGACAAGAATCAAAAATGGACTTGGGCACATGTGTTTAAGGGTTTGCATCTAAAATTCATAAAATTATAACTCAGCCTCACCATAGCCTTAGAAACGCATGTTTTCTGAGAATGTTGTCTCTCCCCACAGGAACAAAAAGCCAACCCGTTTCTGTCACTGGGCATGCTCATAAACTACATCCTGAAAAGGCGGCCGGTTTATGTCCTACCCACCAACAGGACTCCCAGAGTATGTCTGTGACAGGTAGCCCACAGGCGTTCACGCCACATGCCCACTAAAGCAGGTCTTGCACAAATGCATCAAAGAGAAATACAAGTAGGCAGTCATCCCGCCCCTTTACTCTACAAGCAAGTAGAGAACTCGCCTGAGACAAGAGACCTAGATTCAAATTTCTCTTCTGCTAGATTTAGTCTCTTGACCTCCTAGGAGAGCAGTTCACCACTGACCTACATGGTATTCTGAGGTGGAAATGCTTCACTTCCCTTGTGGAAGTCGTTCTACTTCGTATACACTTTCATAAATACCCACCCCGGCAAAGAAAGGATGAAAAATTGCTACTGTCTTTACCCATTCTTTTCTCAATCTGATATGTATTCTGCTATCCCTTAACCAAACTTCAGAAGGAGCCTGGGAAATAAACGGGTCCCAGTTTCCTTTCCAATAGGTAGCCATGTACATTGCCACTCCAGTACCATTTCACACTCTCTGCAGAAAATGATGACTCAGCTGGATGCCAACACTCAACTATGGTCTCAGTCCTTGACACACAGGTACTTCAAAACAGTTTTGGAGCACCCAGCCACACCAGGACAAAAAAATCACGCACCGCCAGTGCCTATCCCATACCCATTCTAACAAAAAAGGGATTGAAGACCGTAACGTCAGCAACTTTTTTATAGAAAATCAGTTCTCTTATAGCTGGAAAAACGTTAAAACAGTGGAGCAACTCTGTTCAGTTTGTTTGAGTTTTCTTTTAATTTATATTTTTAAATAGTTCCATTATTACTTGAAAGTTTGGCCATTAGGCATAAATTAAAACTTTCAAAGCAGTTACAGCCCTGTGTGTTTATAGTTTATGTGGAAGTGCGTATACAGTATCTGGTGAAATTATTATGCTCTTTAATCTTCGTGATTACCTGGCCATAATTTTGAAAAGCAGCTTCCTAAAAATCAGAAGATAAAATCTGATATCCTGAGGCACTTACAGCCTCTGCATTTTCACCTTCTACAGCAAGGACCTACAGAAGACAGAAGTTCTGGCTATAACCATACTGCCGCTTTCTGCTGCTTCACATCTCCCGCGTATCTTGCTGGAGATTTCCAAAAGGATAAAATGCAAAGTGTAGCTTTTACAGACCAGATAAACTTTAGTTATCCCTGTTTTTTAAACTCCTAGTTAAATCATGTACCACTATGTGGTAAAACACATTCACCTTTATTATAATCAGGAAGATTTCTCCCTTTGTGTTTCGTTTCTATTTTCTGTTCTTTGTTTTAGAACCTTTTTGCTATTCTTGTGGTTTTTTCCTTTAAAATTGTCTTGTAATTTAGCATTTGACTACGGTACTTCTGGACTGCTGCCAACTTAACTACGCCTCCGGTATATTATACCTGGATATTAATGTGGTGGATCTGCTGTTCAATTATGCAAAGAAGGACCACTATGTTTGAGCTGTTTTACACAATGCCACTAGGTATTTACCTAAAACTCTACTGGACTTCTCTGCTGAATAGCAGAGTACATGAGAGAGAGAAAAAAACTTACTTGATCATTCTTTTTTTCCCATGTACCGTAACTTTCTTTCAGCTGGAGCTTCTGAGAATGTGTCTTGTTTCTGTTTTCCACTATTAACTGAGATCTCTCCAGAAGTTTTAGTTTTACTTTTACATTCATCCTACTTGCAACTTCTTTCTGACATGCCCGTCTTTTTCTCCACCTGCCCTCTTCCAAACTGCTAGATCTCTTATTTGCTCTTACAGCTGCTACGTAAGTGGCTTTATAAGTTCTTTTTAAAGGCAATGCAGATGGTAAAAGCACCAGGGCTGGCAGGCTGAGGAGCCTGGAAGGTTACCAGCATGGTAACCCCCTCTATGGGGGCTGAAGAGCTGGGATTCCAACCGAGGGACAACTGAGGAAAAGCTTGCTTTGTCTGCAGTTCCGGAAAAGGTACAAAGACTTGGAAGGGAGATCCTTGTAAAGAGTACATTTCTAGCATCCATTAATTCAAAAATGCGAAGAGACATTCTTTTGTGAAGAATGTTAGAGAGAAAAGACTAATACAGGATATCCTCAGAAGCACAAACTGAGTTACAAATAAACTGTTCAGGAGACGGGCATGCAATGTCTGCAATTCCATTTCTGACTCTTTGTAAAAAGAAGCTAAAATCACAGTTGGCAACAGTTCTGAAATACAACAGTAATCCATAAATACTCCTTAATTTTCTTGTCAATGCAGAATTAAGCTACTTCCAGCTCACACAGATCTTACCAGGTGTGCTAAATTGATGTCATTATAAGCCATCAGGAAATACCCACAGAGACCTGTAGCAACACTCAGAAGTTTTGTTAAACAGCTGTGTGTTCTAATTGATTTGTATTATTTAAAACAGCTAAAGCAAGTTACCGCCGGATGTAGAAAAGGGAAGACTGAAGACTCTAGGGAGATTTAACTCAGAAGAAAGCCAATCACAGGAACTTCATTTGAGCATTTTAACATTATTACTAGAGGAAGTGCAATTAAATCATCACCATTTATCAATTATCATTATAAAATACTATGCAACCTTATCATGTTAATTTATTTATGAGAAGGTAACTAGTTGACTTCTGCTTTTTGCAATAAAAATAATCTAGTCAGTAAAAATATTTGAAGATGTTTTTTTCTGAAAATGAACATGACTTTCCACACAATCAAAAGTAACTAAAAAACTTCAGATTTTACTTAAATTTCATTTTACCAAAAAGCTAAATTCCTTGGAGCTCAGGCAGTGTCTGTTCCTGATCTCAGATACCTACTTTTGGCTTATTTAGACTATAGGCCAAAATATAGTTGTATCAAAAAAACTCATTGGCATAGCACCCTCATTTCACAAAATGCATGGAATATAAATCCCAAATAATTAGTTTGTGAATCTGGATCTGGGAGAAAAAAAAAGGCAATATGACTTTCTTTTTCTAATCTGCCAACTATTGAATCAAAGTGCAATATCAGCCCTTGTCAAAAGTTAAGTAAAATTACGTGCAGACAGTGGTAAGCTCATTTTCTCTTCCCAGTGGGGGATTGCTTCTAGAATTTAAAATTTGTATCTGTTTTGGAGCGAAAATCCTGAACGTTTTCTCTCTGTTGTTCATGTGTACTGAAAGTTCAAGCCTGATTTGGTGTGCTTGCCCAGTGACTTGCATTACACGATCTGCGTCCCTGCAGGCAAAGCCTAACCCACATAACAAAATGGGTCAGCAGAAAAGCAAAAAAGGGAAGAGAAAACTCTGTATTTCAGTGCACAACCCTGATTCATTTGAGGGGGAAAAATACTCTTTTTCTTCTAGACCTAGCTCTTGCTTTGATCTGAGGCTTGCAGGCTAGTGCTTATAGTATGTTTTTATTATCTTTTATAATTCCTATGAGAAAACACTGATTTTTACTGCTGTTTTATAGTTGGACCGGCATATGCATCTCTCAGTTTACAAGGAGGAGAATTTGCTGCACCAGAGGTTGCTGGCACTGAAAATGCAATAGTGTTAATGCTGCCGATCATGCTGGTGCTTTCCTCCACTCTGATTCCACTCCAGAGATGTGCCCATCCACAAACCACACATTCCTTTGTCACTCACTTGACTGAATGACCATCAACAAATGCACCCTCACTGCCTGGTGCCTTTCTGCTTTCATCTGAAATTAAAACTGTAGACCTCTTAAAGATGCTCTCCTGCAGGTTCTTTCTCCCACAGCCATGTGGGAAAGTACATTTCCAGCCCAGAAATGCAGCTGGGGCCTCTGGACCACATTCAGTGCTGAGGTAAAGGAGGCTAAACTCATAGAAGGCAGTGGAATCCAACATCCCTGAGACACAGGTCCATGGTCTTCTGGGAGAAGGTGTACACGCAAATGGTGCAGAAGCAAAAGGTTAAGTAATTCCCAATTAGAGAGTGGGAATGCTGGAGGATCTTAACTGCTTTGGCTTCTGCCACCTGCCAGCAGCTCCACTGTTGTGCTACCACCCTGAGGTACAGTGCATATTACTCTAGAATAAACAGTTTAACTTGTGTTTGTAATCTCCATATTTAATGGAAACTCACCTTGACGTTACGTTCAATAGTATTTTGCTGCCCTAACTTTGCCAATTTCTCCAAAATGCTTTTCTTTACACCTTAGTTTGTCACTGGACTCACACTGGCTGAACCACCTCCGGAGAGGTGTCACAGAGACAGCGGGTCCAGCCATCCACATGTTCTACCCACCTGCAAAACCTGTGTGTTTCTCACACACATCTCATCTCTGGTTATTAGATGCCGTACAGTTTTATTTTACTGCTCCTTAAGAGGCAAAAACAATGTCTGGGTGGGAGTGATCAGGTTTTCCTTATGGCCTCCACCACTGTGATTTCACACATTCCAAACATACTGTTTATGCTTTATTCTCAGTCATGCATTATGATTTTCTACCCATACAGAGCTGCAGGTTCTTGCAGTGCTTTGCAGATGAATTGAAAGAGACTGTCGATTACAGGCCACAGGGCAGTGTGAGTGCAGAGAAGGCCCACCAAACCTCTGGAGTGCACATAGCAGGTTGTCCTGGACTTTTTGCAGGTAGGAATACAAACTATCCGCAGGCCAGAACAGCTCAGCTGGGAAATACTGGAGATGTCAGCCCTACAGGATACCTAGCATCTGACCGCAGGGTAACTGGTCTCTGTCTACAAGGAATGAGAGAAGGTGGATGCAGGGAAGGCAAAGTTAATTTAATCTTCTGCCTCTCTATGCAGAAACATTCACGATTTAGCTACAAATCTGAAACTTCAGGTACAAATTGTCAAAGTTTACAGAGAAATCTGAAGAGCAATACTTTCCTGCGCAGAAAATCATTACCTGCTACCATATTACATTATTTTATTAAAACCTTTTCTCATCTTCATTCTGCAGTAAACAAGTCAGGTAACGCTTCACATAAAAGCCTCTATTACGAGAATCTGCAAACTCACAACTGGAATTCAGACATGCACAGCAAACATCAGGAAACGAATGCTTGTTGGGTTCTCAGAGAACTACTGTAATGTAAGTAGTAGTCTATTGCTGCAAAAATATGAATGCTGCTTATGTTCCCATGATTGAGTACCATTTACAAATAAGTATCCTGTAATTAAATTGCATTAATTGAATTAAGGAAACCCCTGTGAAACCCCTGAGGTTGCATTCCTGGTGTGCTGTCCGCTGTGGTAAGAGACCACCGTACCTGGAAACAGCTAAAATCAAAAAGTCAAGGAAGGAAAGGGGAGGAAGAAAGGACACGTTAGTATCTTTGTCTGCTGACAGAAATTCACACCTGGGAGAGTTGCCATTCTTTGTCCAAACTTGCACTGGAGGCGTGGAGCTGAGGGATTACACCAGAGCCACCAACTCATATAAAGCGTATCTCACTCTTCTGTGTGGCTGTTTTCCAGACAGCAAGTCTGGGAATGGTTGCTGAAATGATCCAGTGACTTTAAAACCGCTTTAAATAAAAGTGATTTGAATAGCTCTAAAAGAAGGCAGTGATATCACAGTTTACTAATCTCCTTCCTCTTGTAAAACATGGCATTTATTAACTACTTAAGGACATTAGTCAGCAATAATATTATTTGATTGAGAGACCAATTTTCTCTCCTTCAATCCTAAGGATTGCAAGTCTATTCAAAACTGAAAATTACAGTCTCTTTTTTTTTTTTCTTTCTAATTTGATTAATAGACAACCTGTGAAATGTTACAGTAACATATTTCACTTATATAAATAAATCTACTTTTGTATTTGCCCAAATCCATAATTACTCAGAAATTGCCTGAAGTTTTCATGATTGGCTTTGGAGGAGTATTTTAGACAAGAGATATTCAGTCACATTCAGTCTTACACCTATATATCCCTCAAAATCCAGGACTAAAACTGTTGTTGGTAACTGACTCAGCACAACCTCAGTTAGACTTCTGTATATTTCACTTGTCTCCAGGAGGGGAATAAGGCCATTGAGGATTCAGGCCTATATTGCATTCATTAATTTTGTAAAGGACCAGTGGTTTCTCACCTGCTGTGTAATAGTGTCCCAGGGACCCTCCAGCAGACGAGCCTGGTAGCATGTATGAACACTTTTCCATATTTCATCCAGAGTTAAAGGTCTTCCATCTGTAAGGGGGGAAACAACCGCCCACAGTCAAAGCTCTTAAGTATGCTATATCTTTAATACTGAATAGCAAAAGTGAATCTGAAACTACTGATTATCTGGAAGCAGACGGAAAAATAACAGCAAAACGTGCCTGAGCCCCTTCTGGCCCTGTAACTCCAAAAGAGCATTGCCCAAATCCCGAATTGAAATTGAAATCTTAAATTCCCCATTCACCTCTCTTCTCTGTCACCTGAGAGTAAAAACTTACTGTTCTGGTTGTAAGGTGTGAAGTTAAACTCATTTTCTAAGACAACATTTGGGTAAGATTTAAAAATTTAAAACCACAGAATACTGTATATCATGAACCATTAGAATCATAGAATCATCCAGGCTGGAAAGGACCTCCAAAGGTCATCTAATCTGACCTCCCCACAGTCGCAGGGACACCCCCAACTAGACCAGGTTGCCCGGGGCCTCATCAAGACTTAACTTGAATATTTCCAGGGAAGGGGCCTCAGCCACCTCCCTGGGCAACCTCTTCCAGTGTTCCACCACCCGCAGAGGAAAGAAATTTTTTCTCATATTCAACTTAAATCTACTCTTCTCCAACTTAAGTCCATTGCCCTTTGTCCTGTCGCAGCAGGCCTTTGTGAACAGACCCTCCCCAGCCTTCCTGTAGCCCCCTTTAGGTACTGAAAGGCTGATTACCTCGAGTAAATACACACAATTCATAGTGAGAGAGTAGAAACAAGTCTAAAGAATATAATTCTACACAAAAAAAAACTTTTTGGTAACCTACATGCTCATAATTTGTTCTTGAGCTGCATTTCTATCGCATTATTGCATCAGGTTTTTAGTTGTGATGTTAGAATTATGCCAAGATATCAGTGTCAACGACTTAGAAAATAAGCACATCAAATTTTTTCTGAATATTTGTTTTTGGCAAACAGCAATAGAGTATTTTGATATACTTTCAATAAGTAGCTTCATCTTGGCATTTATTAGGTGTCAGAAACCATTATCCTGTGATAAATAGTTTTATTCTACTGACATTTTCATGTCTGTAAAATGAACAAGATTTATTCACCCAATTAACATTTGAATGCCATGTTTAGATACAAGTTAAAACCAGCTGCCTACAGCCTCTGTTTTATCTTATTTTCTGCACAGATCTATTAAAAAAAAAAAAAAAAGCACTGAACTTATATAAGCACGATACAGCAGAAGCAAATAAAGTGTCAGAGAGGATAACAGAGTAAGAACTACTGCTACTCATGCCATCCTCCTGGACGTGGGACTTGTGAGACCATCCTGCTCTCTGTCCTGTGATGGCAGACACAAGAGCTGTGCTCGAGATGATTTAACATTTGTTAAGAAATCTGTTACAGGAGCGTAAGTTAACTACAGAAGGATGTATTTATGCTCAGATCATCTGTGTGCAGGTAAGAGGAGATGCCACGCTCATTTGCCATTTTGTTTTCTATTCAACCTGCACAGACAATCCAGAGAAACTCCAAATGTAAAATCTAGAACACAGGTTCTAACACAAAACTCAATTTGCCACTCTAGATTTTGTTCTGTATGCCCTTCTTTGTTTTTCTGGATTTTTAAAGCAACACCTGACCAAATTCAGATCATAGACATGGAATGGATTACTCTCACTCTAACCATTAATATCATTTACAGAAACGATCAAATATTATCGAAGCATTAATCATATTGGAGTTAAAATTGAGTTTTTCCTTTACCTTGTGGATTATATTACTTCATGTATGAGAAGCAGTATATCTTCCATCATATTTCAGTACAGATTTATGTTCATTTCACAGAAAAATACAAATACATCTAAACTGAAAATTACACTTCACATAGGAGGGAGATCACAGACAGTACTTAAATAGTTAATACAGAGTAATTGCAATGTTTCACATAGGAACACAAATTAATCGGGGCATTCTGATTGCACACATATATTGAAATACACCTGGATTTACATTTCCCCAGATTTTTAATTTTCTTCACTATTTTAATATATTTCACTAAGTTTTAAATGAGTTTGAATTAAGTGTGGTTTTTAAACTGAGTAAGGTTTCATACATGCTCCCAGACACTGTGTTTCTGCAAATTCTTATTTGGCTGACTAGCTCAGTAAATGGGAAACCAGATGCAGCAGGAAAGAATAAGTTATCAATACTTAAAATGGATGTGAGGTTCAGCTGCACAGCTGGGAACTGCAAGACCCTTTCAAAAGAAGAGGGGGTGGATGAGTAGTTTCCTCATCCCCTTTTGTGGGGTGAAGACCTGAAAGTCTACTGAAAGAGTCTCCTCTCTCAACAAAACAAAACAAATAAGGTAAAGTAAAATAAAACAACTACACTAAAATCTTAAAATCATCAACAGAAGGACCCATTTCAGGGAATCTGTCTGGCAGTGTATTTTAAAACCCCTCGGTTTGTGTGGTCATCTGCTTAAGATGATAGAACAGAATCCATTTTATTCACGAGCTCCCAGATTTGCACAAAACACACATCTGTATTCCTCGGGCACTTTCAGACCCCTTTTTCCAGGGCTCCCAGCATTCGCACGTTCAGTAGCTCTGTTACACATTCTTGCAACTCACTGAGACCTCAAATATCCAGCTGGGCTGACAGAGCAGTCCGTAATTGTTGCTGCTGGCAACAAGGGGCTGCGCTGGCACCTGCTGCGCCAGGCAGCCTCTCTGCTTCTTCCCTCACTCTTTGCTTTGATGGAGCCAATCTCTAAAAGTTCAGTCAGAAAAAGAAGGCAACAGCAGCGCCCAGCCAAGAGAAGAGGCAGGAGGGGAACGCAGAGGCTTCGGTTGCACCCAGCAGTAGGTTTTACTCATCACCCGCCCACAAGGACACAGCTGCTGAGGTGCCTGCAGCTTGCCCAAAGTCTAGCTGGGAGCAGGCAGAAGGTTGTGGTTAGATGTGTATTTTGTATAATTCAGCTCATTAAATAATCACAGGGAGTGAAAGGAAATAGCTGCTTGTGGGTCATGCCAGATTTACTGTACCTTTGTCTGAAGCTCCATGCATGGAATGCTACCACTCTGGCACAGGACACATCATCAACTCATCAGCTCATCATCAGCACTAACCCAGGATCTCAGAAATGCAGACTCATACAATAAACTTGACACCTACCCAGCAAGAAAGGCCAAGAGACCCTGGGAAGTAACAGGCTAAGGTATTTGTTGAGAGAAAGGAGTTGATAACTTCTACGTATGGTTCTCTCTCTGCCCATTAACCTATGGGCTTGAGTCAACTACTTCATCTGCCTTAATAGTCAGGCCAACAACAACTACGGACTTCCTGTCATAAACTCAGATTTTTATTATTTAAGTTGTCTACACTTAAAGAAACTTTTCTAAGAAGAGCTTCTTGATGATCCATCTGGGGTTAACTCGTTCATGTCACCAAAAACAGGAAATCGCTGGAAAGCAGATGGCTGAGTGGCCCCTCACAGCAGCAAGGTGTGGCACTGAGGTGACATAACGAGTTGCAGCTCCCAGCTGACTTGGCACCTTAATTTGTGCAAAGAGCAGAAATTCTCCAGGCTTACAAATTTCAGAGAAAAAATTCAGGCTTCCCAAGTTGCTGTATTCTGTTTTCTTGATGCATACTGAGGGCTTTTAATGATTTCTAATTAAAGGCTATTTGACACTTCTGGTGAAAAGGTGCACAAATTGTTTTGAGGCTTCATTCTGGCATACGTTGCAAAAAAATACTAGGTTTTTGTACTCTTAAGAAACCACTGCTACAAAAGAAAAAACCACCCTTACAGCTTAGGACAATATCTGATTATATGAACTATTCAATTTCATTTATGTCCAAAGTCATGATAAAACCAGTTTATATGGAACCTGGTCTTAGGAGAAAGGACATAGTGGTCACATGCTTGTGAGTTCAGGGTCTACATTCTGGAAAGCATCTCAGCCAGACCCAGTATAGTTAAGAATACAGAAATTCGTGCCTTCAGGGTTGGAGGAAGTTACATTATCTTACAAGCTCCTTCTCTCTAACCACTGATTACCATGTTTTTTGTTGGCAGGGACCTATCTGTATGTCAGAGCTAGATGTATTTTGAGCAGGTCAACTTGAAATTCCCATTCCTCCTCTCTTTTCTAGAGGAGGTAGGATGCAGTCTCCCGTTAGTTCTGTCTGCTCTTTCTTTTCAGTGCTTAGTCAACAATCTTCTTCCTCTACCTCTGTAGGAAAAATATGAAGAGAAGCGAGAGGCAAGCCATTATTTTCTTAACATGCAGGATGACTCCTGAATGATGCCTGTGGCTGTGCTGCTGCTACACCACTGTGGGTGCAAGAGGGTTTTGAACGTATGGATTTAGACAATGACAATTCAGGAGAAGACCAAAGTTCTTTGACATCTTAAAGACTAAGGAAAGGGTAAAACACTGTTGATTAAAGAAAGCTTACTGGACCTATCCCAGCCCATCTGGCTGATGCCAGCATTGAAGGGGAAGGCTAATTGCCTACACCATCTGTCTCTAAGAGGGCTAATTGCTGACATCAGACATCAGCAGGGCTCCATGCATTTCTTCAGCTACCTATTTGGTAATCTCAGAAGCCAGAGAAAAAAAGAAGGGCTCCCATTTCTGAAAGGTATGGCATGCAGAGGACTGATTTTTGAGAAATGACAGCTATTTCTCTGAGACTCTGAGTTATTGAGGACCACTGCCTTGAGTTCCTGACAAAGACCACGGCTTCCACAGGCTTGAATTTAGAAAAACAAGCCACATGGGAAGTATCTTAAGATAGTGAAAAATGCTTCTTATGTACATATACACGACTAAAACTATCTTTTTGTAACCTATAATGTTCCCAAACATCTTTTCAGACATAATCATCACACTTCATCATTGTTTTCAGACGAAGTATTTGTCCTTGCACAGAACAAGATCTTCCCTGTATATCTATCCCCAGAGACTACCAAAAACACTAGATGTCTATCAAAGTGTTTTGGTTCTGTTGCAATAAAGATTTCAAACCCTTACCTTGCACGACCTTCACCATCTCACCAAGAGGTCTAAAGATTAATTCCTCAAAATAGGTTACTTCACCCAAATTAGACAGCAGCAAAGGTAAGGATGTAATACAAATTTTGCCCTTCTGCAGGAAGAACTGATCTATAATGTTTGAGCTCAATTCCTAGCAGAGAGGAATGAAAATTGGATGTCTTCCATAACACAAGCTCCTGAAGATGCCAATCCTGGTATCTCCTTAGCAACTCTACTGGAAGCCCTTTTCCTAGGAGGGACAATGATAGATCACATCAATGAAAACTGGACTCACATATGATGGGAGAAAGGCAGGATCTAACTGTTCTAGAAAAGATTTTAAAGAGCCTATTTGGAAGAGCACGGATTTTGGACAGGCTGGCACCAGCTGCTATTATAACATACAAAGTGAGGAAGTGAATATTGCAAAACAAGCAAAACTACTTAGTCAGGTCTAACAGAAGAATTATTATTTCCCAGGCAGGCCTCGAGGTGTAATGGCCACTTAACATATTGCCAGAGAGGAAACAGAGTTTTGGATTCAAACTCTGTGCCCTGCTGCCGGGGAAGGCAAGACAGGGCAGGGCTCTGGAAACACTAGAAGGATTATAGCTCACCTTCACCTCCCGCAACAAGCTCTAATTAACGTGAGGATCAGTATGGACAGGATTAAAGGGAAAGCACGAACAGCTCACAAGAGACTCGTGAGGAACCCATTCTGTTACTTAATCTACAAATAATGGTAGGAATTTAGACTGGGAAAGTGATGTAGGTCTCAGAAGATTCTTCCCTGATTATGATCTGAATCAGGAATGCAGTGAATATTACTAGTTGTCTGAGAAACAAGGTGAGGAGCCTATCACATGAAGGCTATTACCTCAAAGCAAAAAAATTCTCAGGGCATTACCACGATATTTCCTCATGCCAGGTTCAGGGCAAGACAAAGGATGTTTGCTCAGATATCTCAAGTGATTGTGAGTGACTGTCATCTGCACATTTCAGAAAACCTCATGTTGGGACATTCGAACAGTGCAGCACAGGTGGACAAGCGAGTGGCAGGGGTGACAGAATTTTTCATTTCCAAAAGTAGGCTATCCATAATTAAAATCAGAGAATGCTAGCTGAAAACAGTAGAGGAAAAACACTTATTGACAGCATTTTGAATCCCTCTCTCTTAAAGAGTCAGAGAATGTTAAATGTTAAAAGAGACTGTTAAATGCTGAAGAGAACCCAGGTGACTTTAGGAATTATCTAAAAAAAGTCCTTGTTTTCCATTGTGGAAAATTCCCAAGAAGTGTTTCAAAACATAATTGTACTTGTAGGAACAATTACAGTTTTGTACTGCAAGGGGAGCTGTTGGCACACAATACTACGATGGAGCATTAGATCATCCACCAGCTTCTGTAATATCCACTTCCAGCTATAAGGAGTCATGTTTCAACACCTCCGATTCCCTGATGCTGACAAGCTAAACAACTTGTTTTGTCTCTGGGAGCTCTTCTCTGGTGATTAACTGCTTATGGTGAATACTAATTATATGAAAGTACAGTACGGTAGAAATAGTGTCCTATTTCCTCTACCTGCAGCGTCTATCCTGTTCAGTACAGACAGTGCACTATTAATTCAGCTAAAACCAAGAAGATGTCATTTTTCAGGACCACAAATAGGTTAATCTGTCTCTTAGAGCAAAACTTTCTTTATCTTCCTTTCTGCACAACAAGTTTAAAGGCAAAACATCGCACATTTGTAAACGCCTGTAATAATTCTAGAAATAAATTTGCAGCAGGATGTGTGCAAATGAGTTCTGTTGGTGGTAAAGGCAGAGCAATGTCCCCAATTCCCCACATCCCAGTTTGAAAATTTACCCCAAATTATCTGTTCCTGAAACTGCACCTCAGACTAAAATCTTTTCACCAGGGAGTCTATGAGAATTTGTTCTTCAATTTTAAATCTAAAGTGCCTTTTAAAACGCTAACACTGCAAAATTAGAAACCATTAAACAATATAAGGCAGAGAGTGATTAAATCTACCAAACACATTCAAAGCAGCTTAAGCTACTTTTTAATTAAAAAGGAAAAGATATCACTGGCAACATTCAGACATCTTTATCTAGATAAAGTTTGGAGGTTATTCAAAACACAAAAGATGCTGATGCTACCATGCAGGAGGCTGGATGAAATGACTGGAAGATTTCAATCCCTCCGCCCTAGGTACACAGTCCTCGGGCAGAGAGGAACAGAGCACAGCCTGTGCTGCAGCGCAATCGCTCTGTGTTCTCTGATTAAATAAGTGACACTAACAGCGGCCTTGGAGGGAGCCTGTGTGTTCCTCCTTCCTGCCTGACAGGATGGCGAGTGAAATCACAGTGGCTGTAGCAATTGAGTAATGGGTGACAAGATGTACGTATCAGGCAGTAAAGAAGATCAGCCACTGTTTCAAGCACCAGTCTTAACAGACAGAAAAAGGCAATACCTTATTGGTATTGTTTTATATTTTTTTAAGCAGCAAATCCAAATAGAAAATAGCATACACTTTTAAAGGTACATTTAGACCCTAGCCATGTGGCTCAAATTCAGGGCCCAAAGAAAGAGACACAGTTCTGCTGAAGAACTGCATTTATATTCACTTGCTTTGCAGCCGAAGTCAAACCTGCAGCTTTAAGTTTTTGTATTCATTTAACGAAAGGAACAAGAAAAATGACCAGCAGTTTTAGTCAACTGCAGGCAGGGTGCCAGGAGCCAAAGATCAGCCTCCTTCAGGCTGAGATGATATCATCTACTCCAAGGGCCTGAAGCTCTCTGTCTGAAGTATTACAAAATTTACTGGTGAACAGCCTCATCTCTTACTTTCTTATTACATATCACCACTACTCTGTTCCTCAATTTAACACAAAATCTATGTTTTTAACATCTGTCACATCCAACATACTTTTATTCTTCCCTTTGTCTAACAAAAGACTGGTCTTACCTAAAAAGCATGCTCTAAAATAAAGCACAGGTACTTGGTAGCTGCTGGAGTACAGGACGTGATATTCATAGCGAATCACTTCTTCTGTGGCACAACCTCCAGCTACTTGAGAATCATCCAAACACTCCTAAAACAACAAACACGAACACAGCAATACATCAACTTCTTTATTTCTATCAAGGGAAAAGTAATTACTTCTATTGTAATAAATTCAATAAATACACAGAACAGAACAGAAATAATGGTGATCACCCCTTTCAGAGCACCACTCACTCGAATTCCCAAAGGAATTTCTCAATACTAGCAAAAAAATCACAAAGGTCCAAACCCTGTGAAGGCATCCTACAGACTCACTTTCACAAATGGTGGAGCACCTCTGCTATGAAGACAGGCTGAGGGAGCTGGGGCTGTTCAGCCTGGAGAAGAGAAGGCTCTGGGGAGACCTTATTGCAGCCTTCCAGGATCTGAAGGGAGNTGTAACTATTCTACGATTCTGTGTGTAAGCATCTGCAGAATTGCGGTCCTTCTAAGTGTAGGCTGCTTTTGTAAGCAAAAGACAAAATCTCCCTGAAATCTTTATGGCACAATAAGGTGACTACAGCTGCATATCTCCTTATTACCATTAGTGCAGACCATTTTAAAAGTCTGTCCTTAAATAATCTGGTTTTGCTTGCCAAACACAAATCAAATGCATCCTCCAAAAATTCTCAGTTGTACTTCTTCAAAGGTTTTTTTTTGCCAGAGGTTGTTTTTACTAATAATACTTCTAAAACTGAGACACTTTTTTCTTGTTAATGTATATTTCAGGTGTAAAGTTCATTGTAGGCTGGGAAAAAATCAGAAGAGATGGATCTTACTGCATTAAGATATACCCCATCTGTAGCATAAATTTCCTAACATTTTAAATTAATGTTCACCCAGATGTTTTGACTTTTCTAAAAACTTTAGATACTCAACACCTCTGAAAATGGAACCACCACATTAATAACACCATTAAATGTTAAAACAAACTTTCCAAGAAGAGACTATAGGTGTGGACTTGTTCGGTTTTCAAACCCCCAAATTTACATGCACGAACTAAGCAACCATGATGCCCCACAGGTTGGGCGTGTGTTTCAGAATTTAACTATTGCCAAGCACCTGTGAATACTGGCTTATCCTCTCTCTGTCCAACCAAAATATAAAAGATTGAACAAGAATGAAGAACCAGCATCCTCTGAACATTAGGGTGGTTTAACACAAAAGAAATGTAAAGCCATTTAGCATTTTTACCATAGATCAGCCATGAACTGATCTATGAAGAGACATAAGAACTGATTAGCTACAACAGTAATGACACACAGTTTTTTTTTGTCAGTCTACATAAAAGCTATTTCCCCCAAACTTACTGTATTAGACAACCAGATGCTGCTACAGCACATTGATAGAAGATCACAAATGGAAAGCCCAGACCTTGCGAAGCTACAGACCAAGGTGTTGTAAATACATTTTTGGGCATTATGTGAGAAAATCGTAGATACTCACAGAACAGAACATTTCTTGGAAGTTCTGGATAGCTTCAGGAATGGTTGGTTTTAGCTTATCAGGAAACACATATCTGAAGCATTGAAAGGGAACGCTAAAGAAAGCACCCTCTGTGTTAATCTAGTTTTAGAAACTGTATATGAAGGGATACTAAAGACAAGATGCCAGAAGGGACAATTCTGATTACTCTGACTTTGTGGGCCAGGTAAAGTTAGGTATGCTGTGCCCAGTTCCCATGTAAATGTGTAACTGAATAAGGCAAATCCTTTTCCTCCTCACACAGGCCATATCCTCTGATCAGATGGGAAATACAGGCTAAAAAAAAATCTCAAGGAAAACATAAATTTCTTCTCTACAGTTAGGCTGAACTTTCTTTACAAGGGATCCATTTTCAATGCCTTAGTGAGAACAGTAAAAGAACTGCCGCTGCGTGTGGTAAAAGAAGACAAAAAACAACTAGCAATTGGCTTTCAGGTTTTTAGGGGTGGGAAAGAGAGAATCCATATTCAGAATTGACCCTAAATTGAAATCTACAAAACCCTTTCAGATCAGCCTCCTGGAATCAAAGTCATACTGCTTTACAGACATTAATGTTTCATCAGATATTCTGACCTTGACTATTGCTTAGTCACTAGCTTACCTTGCCCTGAAAAATACTTCTCCTGGAAATGGCAAGACAACCTGTTCATGTATTGCTCACTATTGTTCTAGAAAAAAAAGCTGCATATGTGCACATACTTCTCTATCCTGCTTTCAGTATATAAGGTGAAACGACTGTATACCCTCACATTAATACAGATATCTAATTTGTGACTATTTTAGACTGAATGTTAAACAATATTTTTATTACCTCCAAATACTTAGGAAAAGAAGTGTATTAATACTCACTCAAAAATGAAATACTCAAACCCATATCCCCCCAGAGAAAACGCGCTGTATAAAAATCCTACTTACTATCTCAGAAAGTCATAAATTAAGCTAGAAACAACTTCATTGTTAAGAATTCGTCTTCCTGGGTTAGCACAGGTTTCAGCTGGTAAACAACTATCATCTTTATTTTCTAGATTATGAAAAGAAAAGCAAACGAGAGACTTTCTAATTTTATTGTTTCTTCAGACAGCCACTGAGAAATCTAAAGAATTTCTGCTATTACCAGACAGACACTAATCGGTGAGGCACTTCCCAAAACATTCTATGACTTTCAGCGAAAGGTGGTTTTATCCAGTGGCCTTCCCAGAAGAGCTACATAGTTCAATGGAAGGAGAGGCAGCAGAGAAGGGAAGAAGGCAGCTTTATTGCTTTACTCTTTTGGAGAGCAGAATATCTTTGGACACGTTTATTCTGCATTATCCTGGATTTTTTTGACTGATAGTTTAGGCAGTTCCTGAAATCAAGCATTCAGCTGAATACAAAGCCCAAAGAAGCTTTGAAACTGACATTCTTCGTCTCGGTATCCAGTCGGACTTTGGTCTACTACAAAGTTTCTAAATTTATTCAAAATAAGTTTCTGACACTCAGATCTCTTTTTCTGCTGTTTCTAGTAACAAGTGGGCGCATTTTATTTGTGATCTGCATACAAAGGCAGATAGCTGAATCCTTCTTAGGGTTACCTCTAACCTCCTTTCCTTTCAGTAAACAGCAGTTTCAAGACTTCGTACATAAAAGGATGCAGCACTGATGTGTAATCCCATCCTTTACAGTCTCTGTAAGTACAACACACCATATTTATACAGGGAAAGTACATTTTGGAGCCTAAAAGTTTTGATGGTATCTCTCTAGCTGACGAGATGAACTTTGCTGATGAGATGAATAAAACGAGCACAGTCATTTTAGGCAATCTTTGGAACATCTCAAAATCTATGCATGGCTGAATAAAGCCATGGAGCCTCAGAGAGTTTTCTATCAGCCTGAACGAAGAGATTTATTTTTCACTCTTTAACCAACCAAAGCCATAAATATAAAGCACAGGTGTAACATATTAAAAAAACCAGACCACAGAATTTTGTTTCGATATATGTAATTGTTCTACTTCCCTTTTTTATGTATACAGTGGTTCTATCTCTTTTTGAGCTAATGCTGAATTTTAATTATTATAATAGACAATATAAATCAATGTTAACTTCAGAAGATTTCATAACTGCTGGAAAACAATCACACATGTACAGACATGAGAAAACAAGCTCATAATTTTGCTTAGATCTTGCAAAGACAAAAGAAAGAGACTTGTGTTTAAAAAAAAAAAAAAAAAAAACACACACACACCAAAAAACCAAGTCATTAATCAAAAAGGAGATTTGACCAAATCACAATCATTAAAAATACTATGAAGTAATTTGATTTCTCAGGTTTTTGTTTCTGCTTTGCAAAATTGCTTGCCTGCTTGCCATGCTCCAAGTTAAAACCGTGAATCCAGGACTCGCTGACTGTTGCCTAAACAAACCGGGAAGTTGTCATCAGGAAGCATCTGTTCCTCTATTGCTCTCATGTAAAATAATTCTTGGGCTGTCATAATGGACTATTGAACAGACACTTAAAAGCAATGTATATATTAGAAGAAAGATAAGCACCAACTACCTAATTATTTATATTAGTTCTATTATAAATGAGTTATCACCAAAGGTATGTAATACCATTTTCAACCCTCAAGTATACCCTAAGCAAATTAAGTTGACTTGTTCCATTTTAAATGCTAAATTCTTTATATCAATAGATAGAAATGTTGTGAAGAAATAATGTATTTGCACTGTTCTTATTCCTCCTGATGAAGGCAGCCAAGTTAAAATACCCCTGGTAACAAGTTAATTTGACTGCAGGGGAGAGGGAACAGTGTGTTTTGCTAACTTTTAGCAGTAACTGTGCCCTGCAGGCTGAAGAGTAGCAGGAAGGTATGGGTTAAGGCAGGTCAACTTTGGAGGGAGGGCTCCAAAGGAAAGGGAAAGGACAGGGAGGTGATGGACAGAGGGATAAACCGGACAGGCGACAGAATTACCTAGTAAAAAAGGGATTTTTCTCTAATGACACCGGACATTTCCCCCTCTCCACCTCACCAGCTGAGCCAGCCTTCCTTGCTCTGCCCAAGCTCCCTTTGAAATGCAGCAGTGGGCCCTAACGCCCTTTTTATGGGGAAAAGCTGAGAGAAGTGGTGTGAAGAACAACGGCTGGCACCTCGCTCCTGGATCACAAGCCACTGCTGCCTTTCTCCCCATTCCCATGTCCCTCATCACTTTTCTCGCTGTCCTGACCTCTGTCTCCTCCCGCTGCAGGCCAGCCTCCCGGGAAACTCTCCCGCAGGAGCACGGCAGGACTGGGCTGCAAGCAGGAAAGGGAGGAAGAGGTGACGCAGGCACAGTTACTGGTACTGCTGGTCTCAGCGTGAAGGAGGACGGGGCGAAAGAAGATGCAATCCAGATTAGTAAGAAAATCTGATTTCATCGCTTGGAATACATTAACACTTAATTTCATTTCATCCTCCAAAGTTGAAAATAACCGTACTACTGGTTCTGCAGCACGGCATTTCTCTTGCTTCAGAGACGGCTGTGAGCTACCGTGTGAAACGCC
>VZRU01009244.1:34623-45546 GCA_013398155.1 Pedionomus torquatus
CTACAGAACATGCAGCAGGAATTGCTCGCCTCGTACGCTGCGTTTCATTTGGGCAACATAATGTTTCCCCCCCTCTCCTCTGCACAGAGAAAAGAGTAAAATTAAAATTGGACGACAATGAAAACAGGAAAAACGGGGTCAGGTGTATCCCTTGCTTAATTATACATGTTTTTATGTGTGACATGGGAGAAGGATGCAGACCATTGCACTAGCACTGGTTATATAGAGTTCTATCGTGAAATACAGTTTGCTCTAACTTTAAAGTACAGACTGATCATCTGTAACAAAATATGAGCCAGTTCTGTCCTGAGATTTTTACCCTCACAAACAGCCTTTACTTTTTTTTTTTTTTTTTTGGGTTTCACCATGTTTGCTTATTCTACAGTTTCAGCTTTAAAAAAATAAAAACCGGCAAAATTTTAGTAAGTCCCGGAGGACCAAGATACATCAGGAAAAGAAAAAAGGGCAAAATTTAACTATTCCTTTTTTAAAATGGGAATATATGAAAGGAAAGTAAACATTACAATGCAAAGATGGATTAATCCAACATGAACTTCTTGCCTTAATAGTTTTATTAAGGTTTTTCAATATAAAGTGGTAATATGGAGAGGACTGCATATTCTGTATTAAGATTATTCTTCTACAAACTTGTTTTGTTAACTTCTACTCTCTACAAACACAAGTTATTCCATGAAAACTGAGACACAAAGGTGAAATGCTTTGATTGAGGTCACGTGGTAAATTCATGACAGAACTGAGAGTATAATTTAATTATACTGCTTCCTACTGCCAAAATGCTGTGTATTTCCAAATACTCAAAACAGTAATTATCTACCTAACGACTCACTATTTTAGCAAAATAACTTCAAAACCAGCTCTGAAGCTTTGGTAGGTAAGCCACTTGCAAACATTAGCAATCTTTAAAACACGGGATAGCAGTAAAATACGCAAAACATATTAAAATGATGTTTTTGTTTTCAACACCAAACATTCCAAAATGAAGATCAAATATTATCAAGCTGCAATCATTCTATAGTAAAATATCAAGATGTTTAGAAAGCCATTTTCATAATTGTTTAATTTTAAAATTGAGATCAGTACAAACCATGCTTAACAGTTTATCAAAGGTGGGCACCATCTTCAATCACAGGACAATATTGACATAGTGATTGACAAAAAGATGTCTCAGACAACCTTACAATACATCCTGGGACCTTCAAACTTTAGCTGCTGTCAAAACTGTACAATCTGACAAATAACTTAAAGAATAGTAATATCTCTCTGCACTAAATACCTAAGTTTAAAAACAACTGCCAAATTGTTCTGTGAAATACTACACAACGTGCTTTCGAAAGCTGGGTGCTACATCAGCAAAAATAAAATTTAGCAACCCTGAAGAACAAAATGCAGTAATAGTTGAATCAAGTAACACCAAGATTTGTAAATTTCTTCAGCTGCTACAACACTATGACTAGATATAACCAAGGAAAGCCATATGACTGTACCTAATTAATACTATCATGCTAGTAACTCACTCTCAGTGCACGCCCAGGAACAGAACGTGATGCCAGAGAAGCAACAGTAAAATGCAAGATGTATTTGTAACTTTAACTTAGAAGTATAATTTAAACACTGAGACAGTTAATTCTTTCAAAAATTTGTCTTCTATTCAAATAAGGATTAATCACAGAAGTAGGTGCTGAAAGTATACTTACATACTGATTAAAAATTCTCTTCCCACGTTTTCCTCTGTTAGCATTCCTGTTAGCTCTTCAATCATAGTTTTTTTTCACAGTAAAGAATTGTAATTTTTTATATAGAACACTAGCAGAAAACCTAGTGTTTATGTTAAAAATCTTAACATAATATTTGGAAGAAAGATGAAAGTGGGAAAGAAAAAATAAATATGAATTTTATAACAACAACTAAACAGATATTTCCTTAAAATTATGTAGGATGATGTGTGTGTAAAATAGGGCTGGTATCACCTTTCCAAACAGTGTATTTGCTGTTTTGTTTTGCCACGTTTCATGGTGGTTATACATGAGCAATCCCCTTGACACATGAAACAGTTTTACACAATTCCATTTGGTTTGGAACAAAAAGGGGGAAAAAACATACAAATAAATGCAGAACACCTGAATCACATTAGTCTGGTAGATCATACATTGGGCTTTACGGAGGTCCAGGTTCTCCAAAATGCAGAGATGTTAGATAAAACTCCTGCCCACACGTGAACTGATAGACTTGAAATGTGTATTAGATCGTAGTGAACAAGGAAGAGGATGCAGCATCAAGCCAAGCACCGGCCTCACACAGCAATCACACACCAGGAACTCTCACAGAGATGCTCATTCCATCTTGAAACCATTAAGTCTCTTTGCCTCACTCCTCCTCCTGACAGTCTCAAAATTTCATAGCAAGAAATAATATAGCTTTCAAGAGGATTTCGCTCGTTTTCATCCCTTCAATATCAGGTGCTCCCAAAATAACTACTTTTTTCTGGCTTATCTCTTAATCGCGCTGGTATTGAAGGAACTGTTGATAACTGCAGATATTAAGTAACAGACGTAATACCAAGCCAAAAGATACATACCATTTGGAACATACAGAAAAAATCAGATACTAGACAGAAATAGACAACTTTTCTAACTAAAAATAGAAATAAAATAGTGATTTAATTTTTTGCTATGGAGATAAGACTCAAGAAAACAGGAAAAATCATATGCCACATTGGGAAGTTAAGAAAAATTATTCAAGACTTTATTTCACTTTTAAGATTTAAGGTTGGACACTCCTGAGAAACAGGAGCTACATAAATTACTCACGTAAACTGTAAAATTCTTGTTCCTCTTCCTAAAAGACCATGTACCTAACACTGTTCTACTTTCACGATAACAAGGCTCTCTGAGATGCCATGTAGATGCTACACTCAGTTTCAAATTTCTACAGGGTACTTACAAAATATATGTCATTAGCTACTGCTGCAACTGTTCAGCGTGACTTTTGAAATGTCCATTCTGGTTTTTATTTACACTTACCTATTCTTACATCACTCTTTGTCTCTGGTACTTTACACATTAATTTCTTCAGCCCCCATGAACTCATTTTTTAGAAAAAAACAGAGCAATCATGTCTCTATCTGTACAGAAAAAGCAAACAATTATGCTGTCTGCTCTGAGGCTTGTCGTTTTGATGAAGAAACATGACTTAGTGCTCATATTTGCTATCGATTGCCAATCACAACTGGGAACTGAGTCACTCAGACAAAATTAACCTAAAAAGAGCACATTAATATTAGATTTTCTCAGATAAAACTGCAATTCCATAATCAAGGCTAGCATTATTATTTTTTTTGGCAGTACAAGCCTTTACTAAGACACTAGCTATACATATGGACTATCCTCTTCCCCGCTTGTCGCTGCATGGAAATGTTTCAACAGGCCCACCAGATCAAAGGACAGGCTTCCAGGAGCCTGTATGGGACATACATAAATGTTGTATGTACTACCACTTTGCCTCCTGATGCTTCAAGGCACCTTACAGAAATAACACCAATACGGGCCTACACAATCCCAGAACTACTGGCCTTAGTCCTAGTCCTACTATGATGATAAAGACTGCTGAGCAGCTGGGATAAAAAGAAATGAAACAGAAGTGAAAATAGTATTTCTGAAAAAAGGTAGAATAGCCTTCCGGTTTAGGAAAAAGGAAAAGAAAATTCAACAGATTTGTAGATTAATTCTGCACAATCTTCATCTTATCATCATCAATACAGTACTCACCTCCAACTCTTTACTATGTATTGGCTGTTTTTTCTAACATGAAAGTACAACCATAAACTTGAACCAAGTTTATGAAGACGCGTGGGGTTGAGAAGAAGGGTGAGGGAAATTAAGAACAACGTTAATATTCAAAGCTAATCTATTTCACTAGGTCAAGCTTTCAGCACAGGTATGTAAAATGGTACTTTCAAAAACGTTTGCTTTTTCCAAACCACTGCGCTTTCAGCCCCTGGAAGGGCTGAAGTAATATGGGCCATTTAATAGCACATATGCTTCAACTCACGGTGCCTGAATACCAGTCACTTGTAAAGACTGAGTAAGAAGTGCTTTTTTGAAGCTGGAAGCATGCAGAAGTGTATAATGACCTGGGGGATTGCCCAGGGCCCTGCTTTACTCCACCTGCCCCTTGCCTGCCAGGATGTTTTCCTACCAGTCAGCAGCTGGTATCAGGTGCCTGTGAACCTCTCCAGTTGGCAGCACTCATGCACAGCTCCAGAATATCCCACCCTTCTCTCTGGTTGTAGGTCCCTGCTGCTCAGCAGCTTTACATGCTGGTTTCCTAGGATATATCTTCTCTGGAGAAGCCTGGCTGTCAGTTCTGTTCATTCTTAACACCAAATGACTTCCAAATGAAAACAAGTTCCGTCTAGAAAAACAAAAGATTATGATCTTGGTAACAAAGATGGAAACAAGCTTACCAAGAAAAAGGTAAAAGTCCAAAGCTACAGGTAATCTAAACTTGTGTTCCATTTAAAATATACTTCTTTTAACCACTAGAGTGTTTCTCTGCTTCAAGGCAAAGCTTGGCTGCAAAGGTGAAATGGCTAACCTTGCAGCATCCTCCCTCTTTAATCCCTCAGAGCTCAGCTCTAGAGGCAAGCTGCAAGAGCAGGGATCAAGTTTTCACGCTCTAAGGCTGTTCAGAGTGGTCTCTCCACTCCCTTTCTCTGCTTTGTGTTCAGGACAGGACATCCCATCCCCTCTAATCCCTGGCTCCGTTTCACTTCCCAGTTCTTTTTATTGGGTAAGAATGTAGCTTTTAGACTGATACACTATAAATGGCTATGACAACTGACATCCCCAGTCCCAGGGGAAAAAACAAAACCGAAAAAGCAATCGAGGGGATTTAGTCATCTGTTGGTCTCATCCCATCACAATTCCTAACTGTCTAGTGCTAATTATAAAGCGGACACAAGCTACCAGAAGCGCTCAGGCACTGTTTGGCATTACTAACAATAACAGTTCTGAGCAGAGATATCAGGTTTGAACCATGGAAGCATGAAAGTTCCACATAGGGACAAAAAAAAAAGGCAATGCGTACCATAATTAAGCAAGTTTTAGCAGGGAACAATCTCAGTCCGTACCAATGACTGTAGGCTTATCCCAGAATTTCTCTACCTGTTCTTCTTCACAGTCCAACCATAGCAAATGCACCTTTCCCTCACACATGAAGGGTGACCACATGCACAATCTCACCAACAAATTCTCAGTCCACGTCCTCTAAATAAACCAAATTATTTTCTCACTTTCTTTTGAAAGCTTACCCTAAGAGAGGCATTCCCCAGGGTACACTGGAGTCTCAGTATTCCAACCAAAAAGTGGTAAATACTAACTATAGCTGTGAATTGTTAGCCTAATTCTTGATAAGCTTTTTTTCTTCCTTCTGTTTCCTCTGCCGTGAAGGTGAAGTATCACTCTGATTTGTTTTGGGAAAAAAAAAAGAGAAAATTCTAGCTGAGCTACACACAAAAACAGAGCTTAGGAGTCAGATTTTGAAAGAATGAAATCTGAGGGATTTTGAGGGTTGCATTTTCTCAAAATTAGATCCCAGCTTTTTAGGTCTCTTTATGTAGGGTAAAAGTGAAAATCTCTCTCACGCATCACATGAAGATGAGCAGAAATCATGCATTCTTGTGCGATCTCTGCTCTAATTCCCTGAACCTCTGAGCAGCCTTGCAAAATCTGAGATATATGCATATGTATGTAGATATAGATATTTATCAACAAAGATATTAACTCTAAATATACATTTTTCCACCACAGCCGTGGATAACACAAAATAAGTAAGAATGATGTATGAAATAGAAGGGCAAGGGACTTTCTGGGTCAGTAAATTCAGTAACTCATTATCACAGGTATAAAACATCGTATAATACTTTTCACTAAATTTATATAGTTTTATCTTAAAACCAACTGGCTTCAGGACACTATTGTTTCTTTTGGAAAACCATTTCAGGATCTCACTTCTCCTCCAGTTCTAGTGAAAGCTTATCCAAGTTTGGTTTGTAACTTTTAATTCCAGTGCTAAACTTTAGTTTAGTTTAAATAGCTCTTTAATTTCCTTGCATTTCAAACTCTTATCCCCCAATGTATTAATACAGATAATTTATATTTTCTTTCAGGCTTTTTTTTTTTCCTAGGCAAAACAATATGAAATTTCTAGTCTCTTGTCACACAATAGGCTTTTCCCAATCTGATTTTAGCAATTACCATGAAAATTCTACTTTTTTTTTTTCTTTCTAAGTGGGAGTAGCAGAAATTAAACACACAGCACAACAGAGGAGTCCTGACCAGCCTTGTTGTATAATACCAATTTCAGGTGCGAGCAACACCCAGAGAGAACCTTAAACTGTATTTATTTCATTCATGCCCATTAGCAGCTCACAGTAATCCTCTGATCAACTAAAATACCTATTTCTTTCTCCTTCTCAATGATTTCCATCTAATGAGCCATGAGCTTCTGAAACAGAATTATCTTATCCTTACTCCCCAAGCACATGACCTTATACTTTGCACCACTAAATTTCATCCAGTTTCTGTTATGCCAGTCCTCAAGGTCCTCTGGTTCTCTCTGTAGGAATTTCTTATCTTCTGCTGTATCAACAATACCTCCAGGTATTTTGCCATCAGCAAATTTAATTAACCCTCTCCTACTTCCTCTACTGCAATAACAAGTTAGAACTTTTTCCAAGGATGAATTTTTATGGTGTTAATATTCAGCCTTATTTTCCTGCGTGACATTAACATAAGAAGTTTTACCAAACTCTAAATGGATTAGAAGCACTGAATTTTCTTTCTCAAACAAATCAGTTATTTTGGCAAATAATAGGTAATTATTTTATATGTCCATTAGTTTCTGTAAACCCATCTTGCATTCCATTTTACTTCCAATTCCAACCTTCACTAATTTCTTCTTTAAGAATTTATTCAAAAACCCTGACTACCACTGATGTCAGGCTAATAAACCCATAGCTTTTTGCCTTTTTAATTAGTGAAAAAGCAATTTTATTTTTTTTTCTTGCACTTGAACACTATCAGCCAACAAGACAAATACCTAACAGGAATTTTAGAGCAGAAGTTATCTCTTGACTTCTACTTCACAATCTCCTCTCAAATTTCACTTCCTCTTGATTGAAGTACTTTCTTTCTACATACAATCCCATTCTCCTTAGCCATCCCGCCTTCTCTGAAATTGTCTTTACTGAAAATGGGAATTCATTTCCATTTACCTGGTGGAGAGAGTAAAATATAATTTTGTCTGCCATTTTTTCCCTGGGCTTCCTTGTCTTCCTTTAATTTTGCTATATGCAGGGTTAAAGGACCTTTTGACATTTGTCTTAACATCTTTTCAGACCTATTTTCAAGATATAAAGCAGGTTCTCTTTCTGGGAATTCCTATTTTATATCTAAAATGACTAAGTTGTACCTTTGCTACATTACTTAAGGTTGCTTTATTTTCCTGATGATCTTGCTACAGTGGTCAGGCTTCAGACTGCTCTTTCAACTGAAAGGAAGTCAAAATCATTAAATAACTTCAAGAAATTATAATTTTCCTCTTGAAATCAAGAAACTTAAACACTTAAGTTGTCCGTCTATTTATTTCAAACAGAATGCATGCATGATACATCCACTCAAGCTTGTTTGCTAAGGCCAGCTATTCTGTAATCCTTACTACATGGCAAAACCAAATCTGAAAGAATTTCAGGTTTTTTGTTCATTTAGAAACCCAACTGGTGAAAAAAAAATCCATCTGCTGTTACATACAGGAAACTCTTACCACTTTTAGAAATAATACTATAATAATAATGAAATTTAATAATGCCAGTTATCAAAAAACCATTTGCAATAAACTGATTGGGAAAAAATAATTCTACAAATTTGCCTTCGAAAGCTTTTATTGACAGGGCAAAATTTCTTGTTTCAACTGTTCTTTTAAACTAAAAATTTGTAAATAATACCAGAACTAACTTCTAGTTCCACAACAAATACTTTTCCTAATGTATTTTTGGAGAGATGGGTTAAGGAAGCTTTCTGGATTCTTCCAATTTCTATAGATATGACCATTATTTGTCTACCATTACTAAAAACAGTCAAGAAAAACATTATAAAGTGCAGCAAAAGGAAAGAAGGAAAATAAGGGGAGAGCAAGGATTACACATGTTCCTACTTATTTTACAGTAAGATTCAGGGAATAACACTCTACTGAACACAAACAAGGAAGGTATGGACAGATGGAAACTATTTGGTGCATGCAGTCATTTTATTACATTGTTTGGCTTCCTGACATTATCAGAATGAATCATCTGTTTCAGCAAAGGCATGTTCACAACATCTAGAGAGATGCTTCAGGTACCAGAAAGAACACAGCCATATTAGAATGATACTCTGCCTGGGTTAACGTAATACCCTACTTCTCTATGAGGTTAATTATGACTAAAGCAATACATGAATAATAGCCACTCGGCCTCCACAAGTAAGCACTTACAACTCCTTCAGAAAGAGAATAAATAGAAGGTCCCTGAAAAACAGCTTACAACCTAAGCTCTTCCTTGTTACCACCACGTTTGAAACATCTCAAAATGTTTCCTCTTTTTCTCTGTTCTCTGTTATTTGCAACATAAAATATACAACTGCAAACTGTGTGAACATAGGGGGAGAATCCATTTGCAAGGGCTGACCCCGCTCTAAGCGGTAGCCGCTATTGGCAAGTTCAGTATGTCTCATAAAATTCAACCAATACTTTGAATTTCCAGCATATTAGTAAATTACTATTTATGGACAAACATTTTACTTCAGAACCAGCTGAACAGAACTGTATTTGCTCTACAGTCAGAAATGCTATATATTTAAATGCTTCTTCTTTGATACTGGTAGAGGAAAATTTCAGAGACAGATCAAAAGATGTTAAGAAAAAAGAAGGGAGGAAAACCCCACCATTCTACTCTCCTGATCCTGAAAACAAAACTTTTTCTAATCCAATTTCTAGCAGTCTGAAAGTGCTCCAAAAGTAGTCTCTAACTGACTAGAATGGGCTCATCCATTTCTTACCAACATACTGCATCAGCTCACTTTCCTCCTACTCTTAAGGCTTGTTTCTATCCATCCACTCACTTCTTGTGAGTGTATGTCTGCACTAACAGTATGTCAGCATACTATTAGTGAGTTCAGTTCAAAGTGTTAAGTGTTCATTTCTTAATAATTATTATTTTAAAATTTTTGAGACACTTCATTTTGATTTGATTTGCTTAAGCACTAGTTGCATTACTCATGTATGGTTATTAAATGTTCTTCAATCACTAAAGAAAAATGCTTATGCTTTTCAGTTACGTATTATTTATACCTTTGAAGAGTGCTGTCCTTTATGAAGGACTTCATACGTACAGGGGAACAACTCAGCACAGCGAGATTTCTACACCTGACTGAAAAGAGATACTATTTACTGGAACACCTACAACACAACCAGCTCTCAGTAAAGTCGACTCTTACAAAATTGATGGTTACACATGGTTAGGAGATCTATAATAAAGGGTTGCCTTTGAAAAACAACAGGTAGAAGTTAATTCTCAGACAGCGTTTAAAATAACACCAATGGACAAAATCTGAAAGTATCAGCTAAAATACTGTGAGGACACCTTCCAGAATAGTAAGTGTATCAGGTTTCAACACAGATTTCAGTTGAAGATAATGAGTGCATTAACTGAAAAACAACATCAATCAATAACTCATGTTATTTTTCAATTTCTTCCTTTTTACCAGTGTTTCCATCACAGTATTTGGGCAGGTTTCAGAAAGAAGACTTAAAAAAGAATACATAAAAGTCTAGCTGGTTTTAGAGGTATTTCTAGAGATAGGTTTGAAATAAAATTCTGTAATGAGAATCCACTGTGGCAGCAGAATGGTCTTTTTGTGTAGAGACAAAGAAAATAAGTCGTATTAGTAAAAGACATGAAAAACCTGGAGAACTACATGGAACAGTACAAGTCTAACATAAGAAATCTGATTTTACACTGATTTGCAGTGTAAAAAAACACTTTGTCTAGGTTACTCATCGCCAGATTATTCTGGGTGCCCAAGAAGTGCTATATAAAAGAAGTTTAGACTCCTCATGTTTGAAAACATGGTTTAGAAATACCTTTATTTCATCAGTAAGGTATGATTCACTTTAATTCAAAACTTGGATATTAAAGAGTTTTGCATGTCTGGCTATTAAGACTGCTACCTGTAAAGCAGAATCAGATACAGCCCACAGTACAGTGAGGTTTTTTTTTCACATTAGCTTTTGTGAAAGCTGGATAGAATTTCAATAAATCCCTGCTCTGAAATCTGCTACAGCAACCAATCCCCATGCAATACTGCAGTTATAAAATTACAAAATCAACCAGAAAAAAACAGTGATCATCAAATATGCAAAATGACAGGAAAAGTAAGTTTTTCTCATGCTAAGAATATTTCTGTTACATCTTGCTTTCAAAGATAGCCATCTAACATAAGTACGAGAGATGCCTAGTACCCTACAATGTCTACACAGTAAGTCCACTGTTTTTCCTCGGCATGAAGAATTTTTCATACAAGAACTGGGTAATGAAGCTTGCTGAAATCCCTGTGCTTGCTTTATAGAATATGGACTTACTTTAGTACCACACACACGCACACATCAGCTTTAGATACAATCATACTCATCCAGAAATTTAGCACAGACTTAGCAAGGGCAGAATATAGAATCATAGAATCACAGAACCATCCAGGCCAGAAGGGACCTCCAAAGGTCATCTAGTCTGACCTCTCTGCAGTCGCAGGGACACCCCCAACTAGACCAGGTTGCCCAGGGCCTCATCCAGCCTCACCTTGAATATCTCCA
>VZRU01009244.1:46212-62455 GCA_013398155.1 Pedionomus torquatus
TGTATCCCTCCCATTTGTCAAGCAGGATGTCGTCAGGACTGTGTCAAAGGCCTTACAGAAGTCCAGATAGATCACATCTACAGGCCGTCCCTTATCTACCAACATTGTCACTCTATCATAGAAGGCCACTAGGTGATTCAGGCAGGACCTGTCCCTACTAAAGCCATGCTGGCTGTCCTGAAACCTCTCTGTGACCTCCATGCACCCAAGCATGGCATCTAGAAGGATCTTCTCCATGATCTTCCCAGGCACGGAAGTGAGGCTGACAGGTCAGTAGTTCCCAGGGTCATCCTTTTGATGTTTTTTGAAAATGGGTATGATGTTTACTTTCTTTCAGTCTGCAGGGACTTCACCTGACTGCTACGATTTTTCAACTGTCATGGAAAGTGGCTTGGCAACTACATCAGCCATATCTATAATAATATCCGAATATTTATTTGCAGTACATAAAATGCTACCAGAAAGATTCATATTCTTCCGTTCACAGGAACAGATGTATCAATTAGAGTTACGCTTCACCAAAGAATGCAGTGTCTTACTATCCATATACTCAGCATATTCTGACAGGCTACAGGTATGGCTGCCCATCGGGAGACTTTACCCACCGTTAGTCAAATTACTCTGTGTCTTCCCAAAGCACAGGTACTTGAGGAAAGAGGGGAAAAAAATTCAATAGCAAAAAAAAAAAAAATCCTATTTATGTAAGCATAGTTCTTTAATCAACTCATGCTTGTTTTTTCAGGTTGTATCAAATCCACATGACAAAATATTTTGAAATTGCTCACCACGTTGCTTGTCAAATATTGTACACTCAGAATTACCTTGAATTGTTTTGAAATGTTTTGTCTTGCTGATTGTTCTTTCCTTCAGATTTGCATTTTGTGGTCAAATGAGTTTTAAATCCAGAGAAGGACAGGGCTTCTCCTTCAGCTGGGACATTTATAAGGTCTTTTGTATGTGGAATCTCAGGCACGTGGCAAGTTATCAGTACACACTGAAAGCTTTCCCTCAGACAGATAACTTTTATTGTGTCTGCCCTCTACTCAGCCACTTAATTTCATAAAACTTTCAGTAGCTTAATTGTCTTTAAAAACCTCTACCTTGCTCAAATGTGGTTAACATCATTCTACTGGTGGAAGAATTTATGAGTAGAAGCAAGGGTTGAGAGAAGCACACATCATAGAAAATCAGATCAAAACAGTTTCTCCAATACAATCCAAAGAAGAGTACTATACCTTCCTAACTCTTGATATAGCAGACATTTTGCATTCTCATCTTCCCAATGTTTAACATTTTTCTTAGAATTCAAATTTGTGCAGTTTGGTTTACACAAAAACTATGTATTTGATGTTAAATAGCAAGTATGTTTATAGTCTTTCAAAAAGTGGGGTAAAAAATGCGGGACATGAAAAAAAGCATCTAGCAACAGACAGCAAAAAAAAAAAACCACTTTCAAAAATAGAAACTCATGAAAGCCGTTAGCATTTACATTTGTATTTAAGTGGCTATAGTTGTAGTATTTATTTTTGAAAGCTAATTCTACCTAATACCACACTATGGGATTAAAATTTTGATTGCACAGTCTCTTTAATTGTTCTTTAACTGTATTTCTACATATTAATCACTGATCTAGTTAAACGTATGTTAAATATATTTTAAAAAACATGTGATGTTGCTGAAGCACAAGGAACCCATAATGGAGATATTTAAACGTACTCCATGCATCCCACCTGAGATTTAGGATTTTATGTAGGTAGCTTTTTCTTGCTAAAAAAAAAAAGCTTTTTCTTGCTAGGTAGCTCATTCTTGCAAACCTGAGTAACTACTCAGGACAACTAACCTTGCATGAACTTCTAAATCTTGGGACAAACCTCTCAAATCTACAAACTCTACTTAGATGAGTAGGTTTCTATGCAAGTGTCTATGTGGACTTAATTTCCAAAGCACCACATACTCAGAAGCTTCCACTAAAGACAACCAGATTTTACTAAAGACAGCTTTCCTTTGAAAGCTGTAAATAGCCTGCCAGCAGGCTGGGGGTCTCGTTTCCTCTAATACTCCTAAGGACCTAAGATGGTCCTTATTCTCCGGCAAAGCAACAAAACCAGCAATCCTGATACTGCCTCATCTGGCAACCAATTATAAAGGAATGGGGAGGCAAATTCCAAAACAACGTTGTCTCCTTTTGCTCTGGAAGTGAAAAGTGCTGTTTCCAGCTCTTCCTTGCCCTTTAATTCATGAAACCATTCTTCCCTCTCAGAGCGACACCTCACAGTCAGTAGCTATCTCACAGTCCTGAAAATTAACCACTCCAGATGTAACAAAGAACATAAATACAGAGATTCTAAGAAAAGAAGGAAATTTAAGGCTGGGATGTTAGCTAACATAAGCCAAAAAATTTAAAACAGAAATTGAAATTTCAGTCTAAGACAGACATTTTGGCACAGATATTGCATGATTTTCCTTTGAGTATTGTCAGTCAAAATCCTCACTCCTGGGACTACACCTTCACAGTACGTTCCAAATATATACAACATGCGGAGACGCTTTGAAATTTGATGATATTTGCATTTGGACTGACATCTTCTTGTAGTATGTTTGACACCGAGCACTTTTATAACAAAGAACTGAGCCGATTTCAACCCAAGTCTTTTCCAAAGAATAATGGGCAGCTACACATGAATGAATAAGTGAACAGTTTGCTACAGCATTGAATGCCTCTGAAAACAGCAAGTTTGCAGGCACCAGATGGAAGAAGAACATTATTGCAATTCCTGCATCCCATTGTGTAACAGCCAACAGAGCCGTTAACGCTTTCTGGTGATTTCTAAGCTTTTAAACGTGCTTTCCTTTGAAGGTGTTTTTTTGTTCCCTGTCAGTCTGCAAGCTAGGTTCAAATGCCTCGGGAAAAAATTTACTTGCAAGATACCAAGTATGAAAAAAAAATATATAAATGGAAATAAATAATAATCATATTACACAAATGACTAGATGGACACAAAGCTTACATTATAAAATATGACCTAGTACTGAAAGCACAAGTCTTTCACCTCTTACAAGCCACAGCCTTCCTCTGCTAGAGCTGCCGTTCTGCATCTTAGTTTATCACTTACCCAACAGAAATGTCTCTCTTGTGATCCCAAGAAGTTTTTACGCTTTATAGTTTTAAGAAAGCCTATTTCAACCTTATTTAGCATATGATGTTAAATATTCCTCTAGAATTCAGAGGAAAACGGTAAAAGATCTTTGAGCTAGTTCCAATTACTTATTTTCATTGCTACCACTATAGATCATCATGAGAAGGCGTAACACTCCCAGTTACAAACATCTTTTTATGCTAAGCAGTATATTTTCCCATCCCCAAACATAGAGGAACATCTAAACAATGTTCCCTTTGCTCAGAATGTGCCTGCAGTACCTTGCAGTAAGAGTGAAAGTAAGAGTAAAAGTGAGAGTGTCTCACTTAAATTGTCAATAAGTATCTCTAAGCATTGTCTGAATTATTCCCTGGGAAAACAGGGCAGAAAGATTACACAACATTAAGAAGCGGAACTCATGTAAAAAAATACCTGATACGTGTTAAAGATATATTGTCTCACTCACTCAGGAAAATACCTGTATCTTATACAAATTCACAGAACCAAATTTCTTTCATAAACTATAATAATAATTCTGAAATTGGGGCATTTGTAATGACATTCCTTTTAACACTCTTTGGGTAGTATCACCTTGAGTACCAGTCAGGGCGGGGGGGGGAAGTCTTATTTTACAGTTATATTTTTAAAGGACATGTATAAAGAACTTGACTCCTAGAAGAAAGCAGCATGTCCTCATTGGGTGCGTGTGTATCTAAGGAAAGGTAAGGTACTGTGATAATTGACAACAAAACATTTTGTAATTCTAGATTGTATCATGTGGACATGAGGTCAGCAGACAATCTAGAGGACTTTGCTTTCTTCTTGAGGTCTTCTTGTGGTGTTCCTTAAGGACGTTGCAAATTACACTCCATAATCAGTGTGTGATTTTGAAGTTTAGTCCTTCATAGATAAAACTGAATAGCATTGAAGTTGGTTGAGAATTAGGAACTTCTGCTGCAGAAGAATACAATCTCAGATAGCAAAAGGGGCTAATACTTCATAATCTTTCTAACAGAAATAATTTTCAGAAGCCAAAAGAACAAGCAATCTATAAGCTTTTTAAACACTGGAATTGTCTACAAAGCAGCAACATGTGGAAGTCTGGCCATTTTTGCCTGGTTCTCAGGAACCCACTGCTCCAGCCAAGACCCTAGATCTGCAGGGTACACTCCAAGCCACCACGACCTGTGTGATGTAGACGAATAATCCAAACATGCTGAAAGATGAATCATGTAACACTGCTACAAAATGCAGGCACTTGGCCAAAATAAGAGTATTGCTCCAATACAGATGAGCATTGTCCCTAGGAAATTAGAGCATAATAGTGCACCAGCACAATTTAATTTAAAAGAAACAAAGGAAAGCATATACGCAAGACTGGTAATATGAAGTATTTTGAGGCTCACCATAAAAAGTAAAATGCTAACAATTGACTAGATCATGATTTTGTTTCCTTTGTGGTAAAACAGTATTGACAAATACTATAGTCTCATGTTTCTTGTTTGTGAGCTAATGTCATAAACATTTGAAAAATACACTCTGGACAAAAAGACAATGTTCTGCCTGGAGTTAGGGCAGAACATCATCAGCCTGTCCCCGGAGCAGCCAAATGCTGGAATTACGATTAGGGTGTTGCAAACTCCCCCAGGACTCCCTCACCACTCTGGGAGGGAGCAAACTAATCTACACCTGGCAGAGCACATACCGCCCAATGCCCTGGTGAGGCAATGCCACCCAGAGTGCTGGGAGCAAAGACCACCCTTCTTCGCCCCATCCATCCCTGCTTGCCACCATCACTAACTTAGGACATATGCATAAAACAGAAGTACACTTTACAACCCAGGCTTCCAAAAAGCTACTCATGATTTGGGCAGCTCTCTTACATCTCCACATCCTACACTGGCCAAACTGGTTTCAATGCACTTGCTTGGAGCATAATCCTTTTGCGTATCTCAGTGATTAATGGATTCTGGACAACTACCACCAATATATATCATGTGTTCTACCAAATCCTGAAGCGTATAAAAAAGCATATGAAATTCAGAGTAACACATGTGGGTCTTTTATGCATTCTGGCGAGTTTCAACCACATGCCCTTCCCCATTTATGAACTGGAGCAGGTAAAAACACTGTGGTGCACAGCCTCTGAAAACTCCTCAGCAATCTACTTTTGGAGGTTTAACAGCAAAGTGTTTGGTATCTACTTGCTCAGGTGTGACAAAGAATCATTGTATCCATCCCCGTCCTCCCTCCAGCCTCTTAATTCCCATTATCCCTACCTACAGCCACTGCTTAGGAAATGCCACAATGGTACTGTTACAATATACATTAAATCATATTATAGGATGCCACTATGTGGCCAAATATACCACCATAAGCACTGCTGAAATGCCCATCACTTCCCTATCTCTTCCACTCATGATAGCTCAATTCTAACTTTTTTTTGAGGGGGAAAAAAACAAACAAACAAACAAACAAANGAAAGAGGGAGAACAATACATTGTAACAACAAACCACCATATTGTGAACTATTAAAAAAATATTAACACAACAAACAAGAAATGTTTATTTTTATCAGTGTTTTTCCTATTGAGACTACTACAGTAGTATTTTTAAATTGAAAACAGAAAAACAGATTTTAATTTCTCACAAGCCCTTCCACTGCCTGAAGTGGTATCAGTCAGTATCTCTGACTTCTGCTGCATATACAAGTACACCCAGGTTTAAGGTAGTCTGCATAATCTACAGGGCAAAGACAACTGCTGCTGAAGTCCACGCTGGCATGATTTTTAAAAGTTACTTTTTACAATCTCAAAATAAGTGACTCGATTTATTAAAAGGGCACACAAAAAAAGACAGACTGCACGCTTTCAAAATTAAATCAGACAAAAAATGTTTAATTAAATTTTAACTTGAAAAAATAAAAAATTTTAAAGACTTCAGTCCAGATATTTTTTGTCTAGATGTGCCAAAGCTACCCATATAAACTCTTCAAAACGTCTTTCTAAGTGTGATGAAAAAATGCACTAAATTAAAACAAAGTAACAATGCTTTTTAAAAAAATCTATAATGTGGGATCACCAGGCCCAACAAAGGAGCTCATAAATAATTTTGTCAGTGGTATTACTAGTCTCTCAAAGTTCAAATTCTAGGAAAACCATCCTCACTTACCAGAGTCTCAATGTGTGCTCCACAGGAAATGGAGGTTTATTTACTGCAGCAGGAAGATATTCTGCCAGGATCAACCAGGCCATGATAACTATCACTAAGCTGTCACATTTTGATACCAAATCTGAATTGGAGCATCTTCTTCTGTGTTTAATGTAGCGTTTATTTGCTAAGGGGGGACAACTCTGAATATTTAACACAGTAGATGAAAAGTTGAAATCACTACCTGTTAACACATAAACTACAAAGAAATCACTTCTGGAGGTCGCACAACATGCTTCTTCAGTTCTCCCAAAAGCTTCGTAACTAGTTTATACATTTGTTTTGATATAATTTCTAAGGTTTGTGAATATTTATTAAAGCATATCCTACTGTGTAAAACAGAACAGCAGTCAAAGCATGTGTAAGATAGAGAATTAAGATCAGACTCCCACCACCCACAATGATAGTCAAACCAACAGCATGTCATCAAAGCTGTTGAAATCTAAATGTAACTACTGTTAACAAGATAACACAATGTGAGGATACCAAAGTGACACACAAAAAAAAGATCTACAAAGGTCTGTGCATGAGAGGCAAACACTTCCCATATCTCCTTCTTCAGAGCAGCAGAAGCATTTAGCCTCTTCTATGAAGACCAAGACATCTCATCAATGAAGAAGTTCAGAAGGAGGATGTATCTGGGATTCAAATGACCTCTGTCACCACAGCATTCTTCCTTTATTGAGGTTTCTCCAGCTCAAGGAAGGGGTACAATAGCTACACCGAAGTTCCTTCCAGCCCTGATATTTCTAAACAATGTCACTCTTCTGCCAAACCTTTTCATGTAGAACACAGTTAATAAAATCCACACCAGAATATTTTCTTGTGGTTTAATAAAAGCCAATTCCATTTTCAGATTAATACATTTTTAAGCAAAATCACAAGCATCTTCACTGCATTTTGCAACACACTTTAGACCTCCTCAGAATAAGTGGTTTCTACATTTATTTTTCACAGGTCTCCATCAACAATTTGGGTTTCCTCTCTGTGACCTGGCATTTGAAAAGGTTGCTGGTAGATATGCTAGAAAATGAAGCATTAAGGAATTTGAAAGATGGAGCCAAACACAGTCTCCTAGCAAGCAAAGAATTATGGGGCACAAACACATACTGTGACCCATTTAAGGCTGACTAGCAATATTCTGGCCATCAGCACCAAAGGAAGAGCTCACTCCTGGGAGACCTAATGGTATTGGAATAGGAAGCCAAGCATGATAAAAAGGTCCTGAGTACATCGGAGACAAATTGAAATTAAAATAATTCCTCCCTATCAAAGTTACCAAAGCTTCCCACATCAGTTCAAGGAACATATTTTGGGTTGAATACAGATGCAGCATGATTTACTTCCCTTCTCAGAGCAACAAGAAAACTATGGAAAAGACTAAGGGTAAAATCACCTGTTCCTGAGTAACTCAACTGCTCTTAAGCTTCGATCATTCACTACAAACTGATGGTTTGTAGTGAATACTACATACAGAGGTATTTAATACTTGATTTTCTCCCTCTTTACTAAGGTGTTCTCATTATTTTCTGCAGCGAGTGCTGGATTCCATTAAATGTATTTACATTTTTCTTCTTAAGCACTATTTGCTGGGTTTTCAATTCACATTTTTTAACTACCCGACAAATACTGTGGTTACGCAAATGTTTACACTGAGTTCATCTTATTTACTTTTGCACCAAAAAAAGGAGTTGATCCTCATTCTAAAAATACTGGATTTATTTAGAGAAAAAAATGATTAATAATTACTAGGAATTGCAATTTTCTAGTTGTTATGAACTGAACAGCACAGCTGAACAGCAAATCACATGGTATTATGAAGTTTAAGAAGAGATGTCAGAATGATTCTCACATCCTCCATCAGGAAGGTCTTCACTAACACTAATGAGTATGCCAGCAAAGGTGGAGTACAGGTAAAAGTAAATACATAACTTAATCAGCACATTTGCGAAGCTCAGTGCTCATTTTCCACAGGCAACATCAGGTATTAACCGACCTTCAACACTCCCAACCTGCCCACTCCTTCATAAAGTAGCAATGGCTGTAGCTTCAGAAATGGTTCCACGCTGACTCACTTCTTCTGCAATACCCAGAAGAGCTGAGACAAACCACACACAGAGAATTATTACTCCAAGTTATTGCTTCCCTTGAGCTATGTGAGTAACAAACAAAAAGAATGCATAAAGTGAATCCAGATTTTCCTACTTTACTCTTTTTGAATATAAGCTCTTTGAAGCAGGAGGACTATCTTCATTCTGAATTTTGTACATTATTTTTCACCTTATCTACAACTCACATAATAACATACCTAGTTGTTCTGTCCTTGCCTAAAATGTGTCTACACAGCACTTAACAAAAGCTGGAGCTGGATACAGCTGATGGTAAATACTAAAGTCTAGAGTGAAAAGCATTGTTTCAGTGCAGTTGGCTACCTGGGCTCATAACAAAGCAAGTGAAATATGACTTTGAATAGTTTCAGTCATAAGGAGAAAAAAACCCCTCTGTCCATTATGATATACTTAGACTGAAAATGAGTAGGATGATTGAAAAGGAAAAAAAAAATTAAAAAAAAAAAAAAAAATCACAAATATAGGAGGGCAAGATTCCAGTTTCAGTGGAAGCAGAAGCTACTGCCTCACACACTCAAGACAGCATAGCCACAGTATCCCTCAAAACCCAGTATCCCAGGCTAACTTCATCAAACTTACTACATCCCACAGCAGCTCATCATTGCATCTAGTCCCAGTGAAGGGCCTGAGATGAACAACTTACGTGAATCTCATTTATAAATTCTGGCAATATAAGGTTGTCCGTATAGAAATATTTGAAACATGTTTCCGCATATAAAGTAAGTTATACAGATGACAATTCCATGTTCACTGACATGAACACTCATATTCACATAACAGTTCTCTTGGCAGGACAGATTTGATTTGAATCAAGAAAGAATAGACACTAAAGACTGTTGTTGAATTAGCCAGAACACAGCATGGCGGTTACATAAGATTTATGCTGTCTGCAGAAAAGTATAGATGACACTCATCTGGCATAAAGTCAGGACTGCACAGAAAGACAACAACTGATTCGATAAAAAAGTTAACCAGAAAAAAAAAATGCAACTTGAAAATTTTCAAATGGCACCCTGTATTTTTATCAATTCCTTGCTTTACATCTCATGCTATTCCTATTATATTGGAAGATACTCAAAAAGATTTACGATCTCTTCAGCTCATGTCCTAGGGACTGAACCCAATCTCACTGGTTAGAAGGGTGTCCTCCACAAACTCCGTCAAAACTTTGTTTATGGTCAGTCACAATGTCATTAGTAGTTTCTGTTTACCAATCTGGATGTTAAAACAAACATCTTGATTAAACTAAATCAATAGAGCTCAGAGAATGGCATTCCAGGGGAACATTCTCAATCCTTTTCTAGCAAGGTAGCAAATGGAAGGATAGGATCTGCATGAAACAGGATCGACAACTCAGTGGCTGCTAAGTCCAAAGATAAAACCTTTCTTAAACTGCTCCAAGTATATATTAGCATTTAGGCATACCTGTCTCCAGATACCATGGTCTTTATAGTGCCAGTGCATCTATGTGGCCATAAATCCTTTTTTACAATTACCTTTGCCTACAATTGAATTAAGGATCATTTCAATATAAAGAATAAAATCCAAGTCACGATGCTTACACCGTACTTAAAGCTCTGAGCCTCCTCACACCTCCCAACAGCCTGTACAGACCTCATATGAGTTCAGAAGGTAATTATTCTACCACCTAAGACAGCTCAGGAATTAGCAAGAATGTGTCCGGAAACCAGCAGATAGCAAAGGTTCACTGCCATGCAAAAAGGTTAAGAAGGAGACAGCCTGAATTCTGCAGGCTTGCCAATGAGCTGAAGAAACCATAAATTAACTATTATGTGCAAGGCAGAAGCCTTCGCATCACAGAAAATAGAAAACCTGGCCTCATACTAGCTGACAACTTGATGCAGCAGTTCCCAAACCTGTTCTTAGCTTCAGCTGTATTCCTGTTGGTCCCACAGAGCAGGCTGCCTCCCGTTACAGCAACCTACTGCCAACCAGGCGATCCTCTTGATATTGCACATCTCACTATACCTGCAATATGGGAACCTGTGCAAGAAGTTCCCAGGAAGCTGAAATACAGCAACCCACACCACTACCACACCAAAAAGGATGGTACCCTGGCATACTATCATGTGCAGATCCATTACATGCACTCAAATCACCAGAAAAAACTGGTACTGCTTTTAATGAGCTCAGATCCGTATTGTGCCGCATGAAGTAGATATATGACAAAAGGCAGACATCTACTCCCAGGTTAAACTTCTAGCTTTCCTTGATCATCAGCGAAGAAAACCAGACAGGTTTAGAGTCATCTTCTCCTAGAGAAGATACCTAAAATAAGTTGACTGATTTATAAACCAAAACCCTTTTTTACCTCCCCAGGCTGAAACAAAGATTTAAATGACAAGCTCTATATTGCAGATGTCTAAAATAAGAAAATAAACCCACACAGAATTTTATTCTTGGTTTTCAGATAAAAACACAACTTGTGCAAATGTAACCAATCATACCACATAGTACAGACTGCTCTGCAGAAAAGACTAGAATACATAGTTATTCATCATTCCCTCATCATGAAGGCTCCAAATATTTAGGTATCAGACAATAACATGGGAAGTTGGAAACGTTAACTGTTAACATATGACCAGTGAGCTGAAACAAACTTTTCAAGTAATTTAATCAGGCTCCCTGGAGATCCCATAAGATCAGCACATTTTTGATACTGTGATAACTGATAATTGATTTTCTATTTGCATGAAGTTACTTCAGCTATTATGTGCATTTCCTGCACTGTATCATTATACTTCAGTATCACTTCAAAGGTTCAAAAAGGAACAGTACAGTAACAATTTTCTTTCTTTGCAGTTTCAATATCCTAATTGCACTCTTTCTTGAACAGGATATATTCACTGATTTATTCAACAAGACCTCTTCTCTGACGCATTTTCGGTTATATTACTTAAATAGGAGTTATATGGATAGCTTCTCTACACTTCTCCCCCAGCTTCAAAAATCTGTCTTCCTAATTGTCCTCCTAATTTTCATATTGCCTGCCAAAACTAATGTTCCATTTGTAATCTCTGAACTGGAATTCCATGAAAAGAAGAAAATCTTGTGACCCCTTACGCCCTGTCATATACCACAAAACATTTTTTTCCTGTATTATTGTCAACACTGATTGTTTTCAACAATGGATATTGATTACTCAGATCCTAATTTCCTATTTTTTCCTTCGTTATTGTTCCTACAATTATTCTTACATAAAACTATGTGCTCTATCTCCCATCATGCTTTGAAGAACAGACAACTGACAGATGGAAGTATCTGAATAAGACACAAATAGCAGATATAATATAGAAAATCTAGATCACAACAGTAATTCTGAAACTAAAGATGAAATATGCAACTATCAGACAATGGTCCACAGTTTTTCCAAAATAAATTTAAATTCTTATCTAAAGCTCCTTTAGAATTCAAATACATAACAATAAAATTTATAAATTTTCTAAGTGCAAAAAAAAAAGCCAAATAATGAAGGCACAGAACCAATTGAAAGCTTTCCAAGTTCTGCCAAGACCACAACTTTTGCTGAACTCTATTTATCAGAATGTGTTTCAATAACTTATTGAAAGAGATTGCAGGAATTCCGTAACACCATGTAATTTAGGGATCCAACACGTATTTTTGCAAACACAAAACCTATTTAAATAACAGACTGTTAGAACAGCACAACAGGACTCTTGCATTCAACATCTCTGGCAAAGAACATGCATTTTATATACACACTGCTGTGCTTGAGCAAATTTATCCTCTCTACAGTCATCATTTCCACCTTTCCTTCAGTGTTAAATATATAGTTTTACTTTACGTATCCATAACAAATTTCATTTTCCAACTTACCAGTGTGCCTCTCTCATTTTCTAGATTAAATAACTTTTAACAGTTTGGTTACCACTTACTTCAATGAAGAATACAAATTTGACATAATCTCTATTAGGCAGTGAACACTTTGGAGAGGAAACTCAGTTTTTTTCTTACACATAACCTCATGTCTTAAAACCTCCATTATTTTCTAAAACCTTTCTTTGATTAACTCTTCGTCTTTACTGGTATTATGCGACATGAAAAGCTCCTTCTCAAGGAAGACCAGCTGATGTCCAAGGTCCCTTTCAACCTAGACATTTCTATGATTCAAAACATAGGAATCTTGCACCGTATTGCAAGAAGTAATTAATAATATCGGTATCTTGATAAACCATAGCGTTTGGCCTGGAATCACACTTCAGTATATTAAAGAGTGTTTATTATTATATTTCAGTACTTTATAAACTCTTTTAGCATGTTATAGGCTCTGAAGCCTTTTTTGTGTTGTGATGCTTTTTCTATAGCTGATACTACTTGTCAGAAGGACTCCATAGCTTTTTTACAAGATGTTCTTTTAAAATACACTTTGTAATAAAAACGATTCAATATTAAAAAAAATCACAATCATTAATTAGGAATATAAACAGTCATTTGTTCTTACAAGTTTATACTGAAATATAAACACTGCAGAAGTGACAATTAAGTTGCACCCTCCAAAGCACTGATATTAGACTTCATTTTAAGAAATATTAGAATTTAAACCAAAGGAAAATCAAAAACGCTTCTGCTACCCTTCAGATGACTTACATGCTATGCTTATAATCGATCCTTACCAAACAAATACAAGGTAATAAGTCACAGATTATTAGGATTCCAGTTCGTATCAGTGCTGGTGTATCGGCAATGGGGCTGTAAAATTTCCCTCTTCCATTTGTTTTTTTTAGTGAATTGAACGAATTTTCTCATTGGTAAGAGAACAATGCCTTGTTTTCAGCCTGCTTATGCCATGTGAACCCTAGCTGTTCCTCATGGCACTCTGAGGGACCAAGGTGCTGCTTTCATCCACTCCTGTACCTGCACTGATTAGTCAGAATACAAGGATCAGACTTCCACCAACACAAAGATCAGACTTCCACCAGCCAGTAAAAGTCATTTCCATCTAGCCAGCCATCTGCTTTCACAATTTTTTAAGAACCAAATACTTTTTGATATCTACCCTTCTTCAAAATATGGCTGAAATATGTGAGTGAACTCAAAAATCAGTTGAAATTACTACATCACAGACTAACAGACAGGATGATTGCTTTAAGTGTCATTTCCTTCAAAAACTAGGCCAAAGAATACACATTTCAGACACCGCACCACAATGTCTCTGGGAAAAAAAAATAAAAATCAGAGTGCTGATGAAAAGAGAAAAGAAACTGTTGTAGAAAAAAATAACTGGAAAATACACCACATCCATCTATCTAACAGTTTATAATACATAAAAAATAATGCTTTCAGTCAATTAAAATCCAAGATTTCTTTCCACATTTATGGTAGTGTAAGAACGGAGTGAACTTCTACTGTTGATAACTTGATTAGTCAAAAACCTGGAGGTTTAATGCAGAACCAAACAAGAAAATAATTATTCTATCAGTTCACCCTGACTTCAATGAACAGATTTCATATTCTGGAAAAAAGTTTATTCTCCTTCAAGAACACCAAATATATATTATTTCACAACACCAGTTTCAAAAAATTGCTCAGTATTTTAAGTCACTTCCACAGTAGAAAAGTATACACCGAGTATAAAATTCTTATGCACAGCTTATTTATTCAGTAAATGTCACTTCAAATAAGTATTTACCTGAGTTTTATTTTTGCAATTACTATTTACTTCTGAGATAACTAAATCCTGATGCTTAATCTTTCCCCGCAAGAAAAAAAAAAAAAATCACACAGAAAAAAAAAACAAACAACGTCCTTAATGTTAGTGAACCAATGTGCAAAGGAACGTTATCCTTCCATGGTAAAAGATGCTGGAGCCTTTCTGTTTCCCCCCAGTTTCCACCACCAATACAGCTGTACGCCAGAATGAGAACTGCATGAAGAATACTTAAAAGCCACTGGTAACTTAAGATCTGAAGTCATTCCGGAAAGAGTTAATTTCATAGTATAGCATTTTAAAAAATCCCCTTCATGATTTATTTTATATCACAAAAACCTAAAATCTGTACTTACTTCAACACGTGCAAATAATGTTTGTTCAATGTTATCACTGTTTTTCTCCTTGAGATCTGGTGGAATGTTTCTATTTCTTACTTGGAAGTGTATTTTACTAAGATAGCCATCACCAAGGTCCTGTGTTCAGAAAACAAGAAGAAAAAAAAATTATGTAACCAAAATGCTAAATGCCATCACTGTTCTAGAAAACAAACAGAGCATGGTATTTAGGCATAAGGTCCAAGTCTTTTTATAGGCAACGATGAATGCATAATTTTTCAGCATCTTCTCAAAGGTAATTTACACTAGTTTTTTGCGTTAAAGACCTAAACAGTAAAAATATAATTTAATACAGCTATTAATTCAACAAGACAACTGCTACCTGGGGTCAGTATGAGTGCCAAAGAAGTGGAAGGCAGGGCACTGAGGCCATGAAGAGATGAGCAGCTATTAACAATTTTAAATTTCTAAATTTCAAGCAATGCATTCCTGCTTTCCTAATTTCTAAAAATTTCAAGCAATGCATTCCTGCTAGTATACACTTCCCAATTCCGGGCAGATTCACTTATTTTTGCTCAGTTTTCCTTCTAACTTTCTTAAAGTCCTAGAAAAACAAAACCAAAATGCCACTTCAGAACTTCTGTGTGAAGGGTCACAATTTGTTCCCTTCTCTTGATCGCCTCTGAGGGTCAAACATACAAGAAAACAGACAAAGCTGTACTTTCCCCCAGATCCCTTTTTATCATTTCTGCTTCCCAGGACACGCGGTCTACTGTTATAAAAGGCCCTTGTGCAATTTCAGAGTGGCAGGAGAAGGTTTTAGGAGCTTTCCCCCCTTGCTGACCTGACTACCTGCACACATACACAAACATGTATTTTTAATAAGAAGTAAAAGGAGAGAAAAAGTTTTGTAACAGGTAGCTGGAAAAACTTACACTCTGAAAGGGACAGAAAGCATACAGAACACAAAGAACAGTAGTTGCACATTAAGAACTTATTTCTCAAAGGAAACAAATAAATTGGGGGTTTATTAGCTGTTTCATTATGTTTTATTTTAGACAAACACAGAAAGCATATGCACAACATCTGATGAAGAAGAATTCTATTCAAAACAGTTCCTTTACAAAATTCATTAATGTAGCATTAAATAGCTTGACAAGGCTGCAAATTTAACTGTAAGTTAAGTCTCTGGTTAATCTCTCATTGCTAGCAGTTTACTTCATGTATTCTGACCTTTAAATTAGTGTGTGCTTTATTCTGACACACTCATTCTCTCTTTTCAAGGGCACTGTAGAACGTATGTACCTCCAAAATCTGCTACGGCTACTTGTTTATTTTGTTCTTACTGTTTCACACATAAAAAATGATAATACTCTCTACATGTACTTTTGTCCATGAATTTTTAAGCATCCTAAGAGCAGCTACATTGCTCATAACTTCCACTGCATGCCTTATTTTCTCACTAAATCTCACCAAGTGCATGAATCCACCAAACTTTGCTGGATGTCCTGGCTACAGAACGAAACGCATCTTGTGCGGTGAAGAACCAAGTGTGCAGAGGATGACAGTGACACAAAAATTAAGCCTTTCTTGTCAACACAAAGGCCACTTCGCTCACTCTCAACACTCGCTGTCAAGTCTCTCCTTGAGGATCTTGGTGTGTCAGCAGGAGTAAAGCTACCTGCGTGGGTATTTATCCCCCTAAGAGTAGCAAAGAAAGTGCTACAGCCACCCGCAGAG
>VZRU01009249.1:0-14183 GCA_013398155.1 Pedionomus torquatus
GGGGCGGTGGGGGTGCTCCTGGCCTTGAAGGACATTCTCTTCTGCCTTGCCCCCCGGGCACGGGGGGAGTTGTTGTGTAGTTCGCAGTGGGGCGGGGACAGCATGTGCCTAAGGATGTGGCCGGTATGAGAAATGGCACGGAAAAGGGGACGGATTGTGTTCAACATCATTTGTGTAGGTTAAATATGTAGTATGCACGGCTTAGCTGAGTTAATGCTGCTCTAGGACCTTAACTCTTGCGAACTTGAGAGTTGGAAGGCAACGTTACAGTTGCATTAAGATAAATATTTGCTGTTTGTAAGCATTTGCTACGATGTAAGAGTAACGGGTCACTCATTATTACACCACGGATCTGTAGCTGCTCCCCACCAGATTCGCAGTTGATGTATGTAGGTATATTTCAATGAACTGCTGGAATCTGAACTCCAGTTCCGTTGGGTTTAAGGAAATAAGCATCCCTGATGGTCCTCCCCCTTTTCCCTAGAAACATATCCATGCCTTAGAAGGCCTTGGGGAAAACCTTTTTTCATCCCTATCTACCACTTTGTCAGTATCGTCTGTCCTGGCTAGCGTAATGGTGCGTTACTGGGTTATGCCGGACAAAGTAGTAACCTACTTTTTGTTTTGGATTTAATCCGTATTAGAAATGTTATATGCAGTGAATACATGGGGGTTGGAACAAGGACCATGCTTGTATTGGGATGCCTTTCTTTGAGTAATGTAAACTTCCTTTTAATTGTCATGCATTTTTCTAGTAAAAGCTCTGCAAGTCTGCAATAAAAATGGCCTCCAATAAAACTACATTGGTAAGTTCATGCACACCTAAAGTATGTAAGGATTTAATCAACATATTTTTTCTTCAAACTTATAACTTGGCATCTTCATTTAAAAGATACATCCACATCTCCCCTCCCCAGCATTATTCTGACCAAAATTTCAGATCCAGAAAGTAAGGCTACTAGAAAGGACATTGTAAGAAATCTGCCATTTCTGAAGAGGCTCGTTGGGAAAAAAAAAAGTATTAAAGGGCTCTGCACTAATTCATCTGTCCTACAGTAGAAAACACTGAGGATTTTTTTAGCCTCCTTTCAGCACACCATGTGATTCATCATATATGTAAAAAATAAAATCCAGATCACTTATTCGTTTATTTTCTCCCAGTGTATTTGGGGAAAACTAATTGCCTGAGAAAAGGCAGTCTTTACAGATCTAAAAAATAATCTTGTTGGGAAGTGATGTGGCGTAATTAAGATGCCTTTTGAAATTATTTTAAACAAATAACACTTTCTTTGAATTTCATAGGAGCAGAGATTATCAGATGTCAACCCCTCCTGGACAGTTTTAATGATGCATTCAATGGATCTCAAGTCCTGTAAAGCTTTGCTTGACTTTAAAATACAGACTTCTAAGGGCAGTTTATTGCTGATTACCGTGTGACTAGTAATGATACATAGTTTGGTGAAAGACAAATCTGAAAATGTGTAGTGTGAGACACATCTGAGGTTGAGGTGGGGGAAGTAAGCAAAAATACATGAGTGCAATTCAAAAATGGGGTAACAGAGTAACTGATTTATAATGCACTCCAAAGGCTTGTTTTTAACTTTACTGAAATGATTACCGGTTGACCCAGATTGAGACATTAAAAACTTGTATTAACTCCTGGCTTAGAACGGCAACAGAGTGCTTCCTTTGTGTTGTACAGTAACAGACTATTTTAAAAGGTTTCAACAAGGTGAATGTCTGAACTTGCTGTAAGTAATTGGTTGCCCGCTTTTCCCTAATTTGAGGAAGAGAAGGAGTTAGTCAGCCTGGGGAGGGGGTGCCTCAGGGAGAGGAAAGAATCTGTGAATGCAGTATTTTTAATCTTTAGATGTTGTTGAAAATTTTGCTGCACAGGTCAGGAAAATCAGTTATGGTTCCCATGGGAACCATAACTAATTCTGCTGCATTATGTATTTCCATGCAAAACCTAAACCTGTTAAGGGATAGTGTAGCTGTGCAACCATAGTCAATTTTGTTACCTCTTGTATGTTAAAAACCTTCATAACAGCGTCACATTAGTGTTTTAATCTTGCCCCTCAGAAAGGGTAGATTGTCCCCTTGTTTGTCCACAGATCTGCATCTGTCATATGTGACTTCTGAATGCAGAATGGGAAACGAGGCATCCATGAGCATTCAATGGTCAAATGCCAAAGTTACANACAGATCTGCATCTGTCATATGTGACTTCTGAATGCAGAATGGGAAACGAGGCATCCATGAGCATTCAATGGTCAAATGCCAAAGTTACAGGTTACAACATGCAACCCTAAAGAAGGCAGCTTAAGGAGTCTATTGGGCATTTAGTAGCCTTTAACTTGAGTCAGGTACCACATTCACTTGGCCGAGGTTTACTTTGGTTTGTGTAATCTCGGTATGTACAGGTTTTTAACTGAAAATCAGTATTTCTGCAGGTTCTGCAGTCAAGTATTAATTTAATAGGTTAAGCTCAGGAGTTCAGGAAGCGGTGCTGATGCATACAAGACCTAATTAAATCTCTAATATTTTAAACAAAAACCAACATACTCTTGATTTTGTTATTTATTACTGCACTTCAGGAAAAAAAAAACCCTACAGACCTCCATGACATTAATATTCTTCTGTGAAAGATTATATAGACGTTTAAGTCTTAGTAAGTAAAAAGAAGTTGTTGCTTTGATACAGAAATCCAAAACGTTTGTCTTTAAGTGACAAGAATTAGTGAGGCTGAAAAGAGTACCAGTCTTCCACTGAATGAAAGAATTGTAGTCCAACGGAAAACGCAGATGGAGATGTTCCCCGCTTGTAGCCTGCTTGCCTCATCACCAGTAATTATAATGTTATTACTATGGTATAGTGAGTCTGTATCTTTTTTCCCCTCCCCTCTACTTCTTTTTTAATTATTATTATTATTTGTTTGTTTTCCTCATCTCCTTTCTCTTTTTTCACGCTTCCATTTCTTGAAAGAAACTGCCTTCATGGAAGCATTGGACGTCTTCATGTTTTTATTTTCCTCCAGTTTCAGTCTAACATTCTTCTTCCCGTGGAGGCAAAAAAAGCCAGTGTGCTTAAGTTGACACTTTCTCAGTCATGAATGCTGTGGTCAAAATACACCTGGGATAAGCAGGCAGTTAAAATCTAATTGGAAATACATGCTCTATTTTAGATAATCTCTCTTCTATGCTTCCAAATCAAAAGAAATGTCACACAAGATATAACCATCTACAGAAATTTGCTGTTTGAAAGAGATATTTGAAACTTTACCTTCTTTTAATTATTTGCACCTTCAGTTAATCTGTTGCTAACAGACTAAAGCTGTTGTGGCAAAAATTATTTACGAAAAGTCAGGGGTACAAAGGCAGGGCTTTGGAAAGAATTGGCTTCCAAATCTTCAGTTTAGAAAAAGAAGACAGTTCTTACGTCTAACGTCTCTTTTCTTCTTTTTTTTCTTTTTTTTTTTTTTAAACCTTTCACCACATCAAGGGAAGATTCTGCAAAGTCTGCAAAGTCTAAAAATTTGACAGTTTCAAAATTGCTTTGCTGTATTCTCAAACTAACCCACATTAAGTCTAGAGAGGATCAGAGAAAGGCCATCAAGCAAATGGAGGTGCTCTACGATTTTTGCTTGTCTGATTTTTTTCTGTTCTGTAGGAAGTGCATTAGTGAGGAATTAGTTCTGTCCACTTTGATTTAGGGTGCTGCGTGACTATATGTTTTAAGAGCTTAATATTGCTCCTGTTAGTTTATGGCTGCCACTTTAATAATTTTCTTATAAGGTGCTGTCTGAAATGGCAAGCAAACAACTTTTGGTCTGCTAGTGCTCTAGAAATGTGATATGGCAACATGATAGGATTGTTCCAACCGTTTTAAGATTACAAACAAGGAAATTCTGAAATGTGTCCTTCTATTACTATTTAATTATGCCTTATTGAACTGGGAATGCCTTGAGGATGATGTGGATGTAATATTTACTTTTAAGAACTTAAAGAGTATTATTTGAAGTATCAAATGTAAACTTAAAACACTTACAAAGTTTTTTAAGTTAGCAAAATTTCATGTACGTGTTAAGTGCTGTACTTAAGTGTAGCTGTCTGAAATTTTTGCACCTTTGTGACATCTGTTTGAATGTAAGTTACATCGGTGCGTGGCTAAGAATGAGCAGGGACTGCAGTAGTGGAATGCTCCTAGCATGCATCCTGTTCAGTAGTTACGGGTTATTGTTGAGTATTTTGCTTATTGTAGCAATACTTCATAAACTTTGCTCCCATCAGCTTCACCTTTTTTTGGATTTGGTTTTGTTTTTGAAAAGGTAGTAACCACCTTTTTTGAGTACCGTCCCTTTTCTGTTATGCATTTTCACAGTTCCCTTATTACTTTTCTTTACTTCTGCCTTATGCTGTTTCTTGCCCTTTGCCTTTTCACAGGCGTAGAGTTAACTTTTAGAAGTTTGATACATTATTGAGCATGTAGCACTAAGAATTAAATTTATAAGGGGAGTAGAGGCACTGGGTGTCTGGACAAAGATATTTCACCTTTTAAAATGTGGTGTTGGGTATCTCATTAATCAACTGAAAAAAAACCCCAAAACATTACCATGTCTTGCTCAGGTTACCTGACCACATGCAGTAACTTAAAAAGGGGTCTGAGCTTCTGGCTTTAGTGTGAATATTTACATGATTCTTTGCTGTTTACTGAGCAAAGTTGGATTTGGCCAGTGAAATAACTGTGTAAAGTGAAAGAATTAATAATAGCATTCTCAATTTCTTTTGTAGCACAAAATGGGAAAGAAACAGAATGGCAAAGGTAAAAAAGTTGAAGAGGCAGAGCCTGAAGAATTTGTTGTGGAGAAAGTCCTGGACAGACGTGTTGTAAATGGAAAGGTGGAATACTACTTGAAGTGGAAAGGATTTACAGAGTAAGGCGTTACCTATTTCTTTCTCATAATAGAATGCTAAATACTAACCATTTATTTGAAATAACTATGCGGAGAGGAGATTGGATGATGACGTTTTAAAGAATCTCAAGGGAAGAACATCCATAAATGCATATTCAATTAGGGCAGTCAAGTATCAAAATTAAATAGAAGATACGTAGCTTAGAATTTGTGCTACATAAAATATTCCAAGACTTTACCAAGTCCTTAGCAATCATCCTTTACTGCTGTTCTTTGATATAGCTTGTGTCAGTATCTGACAAGGTAAGATAGACTGACAGTTGTTATATATGTGGTGGAATGAATGTTACTTCTGAGTAAGAAATTTTGCAGGGATTTAAGCTGTAGGCAGCTCTGAAACAATGAATTTGAAGCAGACAGTTTGCTTATTATTCACTTTTCTTAACTGCTCTCAGATGAATTTGCATAAAGAATTCTGTGGCATGGTTGCCTTCATTAGGCATACCCGAAAGGAATCTTTTGAGTCTCTTTCCTAGGACTTATGGAGTCACAAGGAAGTTGTACAGTGGACTTTAAAAGTTGATTGTTAAAGGTGGCGCACATTTATGCCTTCTTCCTCCCTCCTGTGACCCTTTCTGGCAGACAACTGGCTAAAAAAAAGGGGGATGCACCTAGTATTTGAACATAAGTGATGACATATCCAGTCTTACTGTATACCTCCCAAAATTACCACATTGCAACATTCTGCATTGTAGCACCTGAAATTTGTGTAGTGAGAAGTGCATAAAGGCAAAATACAATGTGTTTAGCATTTGAGGGTTTGAGTGGGGGGGTTGGAACTCAATGATCTTCAAGGTCCTTTCCAGCTCTAACCATTCTATGATTCTATGATTTGAACTAGTAAAAAACCAATTTGTAGGCTTCCTGCTTGTGCATAATGCTGTGGCTGTATCTGTGCGTTGGGACTTCTAATGAGGTGCTTAGCTGTTGTAAGGAATGTTCACGGACTTAAAATTTTAGTTAACAAAATGAGTGCTCACTGGAACATTTGCAGTCCCCAGCTCTTGGCATGGAACCTGAAAGAGGGAGATAATTCTAGGTATAGTTGATCTCAGTGCTCGGAGACAACTTTTGAGAGCATTCCTTGCATAATAGAGGCTTAGACGTATATACTTATACTGTTTTGTAGTAAGTGTTGTGTACATTCTGTTCTCTGTAAGTTTTGGTGCTCATAGCATACGGTTTGTTTGCATGGACAGTCTTTAGGGGAACCAGGGGAGGGAGTCAGTTTAAATGTGTAGGTATGTTTTGGTAGGGTGAGGGTTGCTTGTTTCAACTGCTACGATGGAATTAATAGGAGCTGCTTATTCTATGTCTGCAGTTGTTTTTCAACAACAGCAGAGCATACTTCTTTCAGTCATCAAATGCAGTACGTGAAAGTTACTAAAGATGGCCAGATAAACATCCTTGCATTTAAGAAACCTGCCATACATAATGAGAAAAAAGAAAACTTGCTTGAGGTGAGTCACGTGGCTAGTTTTATGTTTTTCTTCTTTTAAATGTGTTCTTGTTTCAGTGCTGACAACACATGGGAACCTGAAGAAAACTTAGACTGTCCAGAGCTAATTGAAGCTTTTCTGAACTCTCAGAAAGCTGGTAAAGAAAAAACAGATGGCGCCAAAAGAAAATCTTTGTCAGATAGTGAATCTGATGATAGTAAATCAAAGAAAAAGCGTGATTCTGTAAGTATATGCTCATGTGCCAAGCTTTGTTTTTCCTGTATCTTCCCTACCTCTCCATCCCCAGCCACCCCAAAATCCTGCTGTGACTTTGAGAGTAAGACCAAACGTGGATTTAAAACTAGAAATTGCGCAGCATCTGGAACTGTGGTTTGAAAAGGGTAATCATTCATGGTGGTTAATGAGACTGTCCAAAGGGTGGGTAAAAGATGATCAATTGGCGTAATGACTATTTTGCATTATCCAATGGTGCTTACTGAATAATTGAAAGTAAGATTTTGGTTAAGAATTGTTAATGAATGATATGAAGTGGTCAGTTTGTATTAGAGCAAAAGGTTTATGAGTGAATGAAAGATGAAGTTCTGTTACAGATTTTGTATTTAGAATATAATTTTGAATAGGTGAGCGGCAAGGTGGCAGAACGTGAAGGACCAGGCAGGTACTTAGATTAGGACCAGACATGATGATGGAGAGGGAGCAGAAAGAATGACTGGAGGAAGCCTGCCTTTTCTGAAAGATTTGGCTTTCTCCTACAATTGAATTGAACATGACAAATTTAGTGCTGATGCGTACAAAATAATGCACATATAATAATAATGTGTTCAGTAACTTGCATTTTTATCTGTAAACTTTCAAACTAGCAATTTGAAATTAAACTGGTTGGCAATGTTAGTGGTTTACTGAAATCAGCTGTTGGATGTGTGGTTACCGTCAAAAAACGTTGGAGGCATCAGAAGGAATAGCTGATGAATAATACAATGAGTATTTTGGTTTGTGTGTAAAATCCACTATGTGGCTTCATCTGATATGGTATTGGCCACTGTCTCAAGAAGGATATTTTGAATGTAGAGGAACTAATACAGGAAGCAGTTACGATATTCCTTGCCACCAGCGTCATCTCGGTGAGCCAACGAGGGTTGAGGTAATCCCCAAGGGTGCAGTGTCACGGTTGGCTTAAGCCGACCCAAGCTTGTTTTGGTGAAAAGGATGTGTTTCTCCCATTTCCAGGAGTGCATTTTCGCTTTGCCTCTTTTGTTGCTTTTACTGGACATGCTTGTTTGTTTACCTGCTTTGGGGATTTTTAGATCATTTCTTTCATCTACTGAGTTTTCAGAAATAGAAACATTGATGCAAAATTCCTTCATTGTTACTCTACACCTAAATGACTTGGCCTGAAGATCAGTCATGGGGGAAAAAAAGGCATCTTCAGACAATTACATGTAATTATAGCTTTTATAATTATGTAAGGTTATATTTCTTTGTTCTGATACGTGTACATATATATATATACATGCATGAGAATTCATATGGTTAGCAGAATTTTAACTTAAACAAGATAACAACCTTCTAACTTACTTGATAGGTTGATAAACCAAGAGGGTTTGCAAGGGGTCTTGATCCTGAGCGGATAATTGGGGCTACGGATAGCAGTGGAGAGCTTATGTTCCTCATGAAATGGTAAGTATTACATGCACAGTTCTTGTCCTTATTAAGAGAGGGCGGGTGATTGCACTTAGACTAATGAGACAGCTTCATTTCAGGAGCAGGACAGCTGGTGATCTCCTTATTAACCTTGTATTCCTAGAAAAACAAAGCTTCTATAATCACTACTTATTCCATCTTCCTTCCAAAACCAAAAGAACTTTAGGTTCTTTTGGTTCAGTTTCTCAGAAGTAGAAATTTGAAAGGTAAATTCTCTTAAGATATGGAAAAATTGGCACTTGTATGGAAAAGGTGGTGGTGTTCTTGCTGAGGGAATGGCAGGCAGAACTCCAACTTTCCATGTTTCAAGAAGCAGAAGCCAGCTCCTGGATAGCCAGCCTTTTAACCAACTGTAGTGTCAGCTGTTCTGCATGCAACAAAGTAGAGAATTGGAATTAATTCATGAAAGAGGCTGAGGTTTAGATGAGGAACAAACTATGAAGGCTGAGAGAGTTGTTCAGCCTGAGAAGAGAAGGCTCTGGGGAGATATTATTGCAGCCTTCCAGTACCTGAAAGAGCGATGGGCAGGGTTATTGGGGAGTGGAGCAATAGGATGAGGGGTAACGTTTTAAACTGAAAGAGGGGAGATTTAGTTAGATTAGATATTAGGAAGAAATTTTTCGCTACGAGAGTGGCAAGACACTGGAACAGATTGCCCAGAGGAAGCTATGGGTACCCCTTCCCTGAAGACAGGGCCAGGCTGGATGGGGCTTTGAGCAGTCTGGTCTGGTGGGAGATGTCCCTGCCCACGGCGGGGGGCGTTGGAACTCAATGATTTTAAGGTCTTTTTCACCCAAATCCTTCTCTGATTCAGTGAAGGAGGGGTTTATCGTTCTGGGCTAGTAAGAGGGCAGAGTGATGGGGGGAGTTTGTGTCCTTGGGAAGGTTTGGGAAGACCAGCTTGATTAGCTACAGTGTTGACAGAAGACCTCTTGTGTCTCCTTAGTGAAGAAGGAGGATAAAACTAATCTCCTTTTTCCAGTGTTAAGAATACAAGAGATTGAATTAACATTTGCTGGGGGTCAGATTTCTTAGGGTGCTGGGATGAGAAGAATGATAGCTTTCCACAGCCTTGCAGAACGGTATTGTTTTCTGAATGCAGTCAAACTGAGTGGTCCCCAGAGAAATGATTTGTCACGTGATTTGCCTGGACTGCTGAAGATCAATGCTTTGGAAGATCTGTTTCCTTTCTGCCTTTTCAAATCCCCTATAAATTTTATGTGAAATTGAGAAGAGTTACAAAATACAAATTGTGACTATTTGCATTTCTGTATTGATAATTGACAAAATCATATCCAAAGAAAATTTACAAAAATAAGCTGCTGCTTCTTGTTTAGTTAGAGTTGATTAGTTTTTTGTAATTGATTGTATGCAAAATAAAACCCACAAATATCAGTATGTGAGCACAAAACTGAGCTGTAAAGGCAGCATACACTCCAAAATGGAATCTGAAGCCTGTCAGACTGGAAGTTTGGGGTTTTTTTTATTACCCCAGGACAGCCTCAAGAAGTGTGAATTACTTGAATTACAGCAAATTACTTGTATAAACAGTAAATATAATTTGCCTGTAAATACTACCTCTGAAGACTAAGGCTATTGATTTTTAAAATTCTCACTTTGAACTTTTGATTATGCTTTAAAAGACAAAATTAGCAAATTTTTACTTCTTTCATTACAGGCTACAATAGGTAACTGTATAAATGGTTCCCTTTGAATCACATTTTCCTTTCAAACAAACAAAAAAAACCAAACCACGTGTAAAGGGAAGGAAGATACAGCTATGAAGTGTTGCCATTAGCATGCAAATTATTGGTAGCTGTAGCAAAAGGTATACTGAGAAATGATTTCTAGCTGACATTCTTGTCAGAATTTATGACCTTTCAAGAGCTGCTAAATTGACTGAATGAATGGTTATGCATTTTTCTTAAACTCCACTCTCTTCTACATCAGGAAAGACTCTGATGAGGCAGATCTGGTGCTGGCCAAAGAAGCTAACGTGAAGTGTCCTCAGATCGTAATTGCTTTTTATGAAGAGCGACTAACTTGGCATTCATGCCCAGAAGATGAAGCACAATAATTGTTTGCATTGCTTTTTTATATATATGAATATTAAAACCTGAAATTTGATTTATTAGCAATGTGAGAAGCATACATTCTAACAAGAATCAAATTTGATATTTTTTGAAGTAGTATGTTTTTGCATCAACAGCAAGTAAATAAAAGCTTTCTGCAACTTGTTTCATTTATCACAAGAGAGCATTTGATACTACTTCCTCCATATTAGGTAAAAGCTTTTATAAAACATTCATAAACTTCCATAGTTATTACAGATCATACTGAATGTCTAAACAAACTCACAGATGTTTTGTAGTCTTCTATACTATTGATGTGCATGTATCTTCTTTACCCAAACCTAGCCCTTTAAACCTGTAGAAACATTCTTTTTAGTATTTGGGATCACTTGGTCAACAAGAAGACTGGGTGAAAACTAACTTTGTAGTAATTTGAATGTTATCAGACTGTATATTGTTTACTTTATTGTAAATACTGGTGAACAGTGGTCAATAAAATAGTTTTATATTCTTCCTTTATACTGATAGGCTGTGACTCTTTTGAAGCGGTATGATATTTCTGAACTTTTGATATGTTAAGCTCTCAATTCGTAATATATTTAACTGTAAGTTGTTTTTTGGGGGTAGATTGCTTAGTTAATGTTACCCTATTGCTACTCCGTAATCACCAGACAAATACCAGGCTCTGATTCTTTGTATTTCCCCCCCACACACAAACAATGCCTGAGGCATGTTTTTTCTTCAGTCAGGAAGGGAGAGTGACAGGAGTGTGCTTTGGGTACTTAGATGTGTAAGTCACAGATGGTGACCATACTACCTAGATGCAGCTGCTGGTCACGAGGCCAGGTGGCCTCTGTGGATATACTGGGAAACATTTGATGTTTGTTGACAGTATCAGCCTCTGCTTTAATTTCAAGTCTTAATACGAGGCTATAGTGTTCTAGTGGATCGGATGGGGTTATTCCTCAGGCAGTGGCCTGAAGAATACTTAGATAGCTTTGCCTTTGAAGCGGAATATTTTAATGAAGATGCTTCAGTCACGTATTTTAAAACAAAAGACTTTGTTTCTATTTCAGACTGAATTTTAAAATGAGTCTTATAATCAGCTGCTTGGAGAGTGCTTTTTGAAGGGCAGAAGGGTGGGGAGCTCAGGAGGAGGAAAGTTGCCTTTTCCCATTCTTGAGTTGCCACTCACCTTTTCACTTGCTTTCATCTACACACCTTCTCTTTTGACTACCGTGGTATAGTTTGCTTGAGCTCTCCCTTGCCATATGTCATTGGCCAATTTCACAATTCCCCTTGAGAATTTCGACTACAATGAGTTAATCCTATAGTACGCTGCTGTGAGAGTCCTAGATTAAGTCCTAGATTAAATCCTAGTTAAGATTGCCCAGCTATGTTTTCTTAGAAGGTTAAAAAAAGATGGGTGTTTCTGGATACTCCTGGTGCGCTGAGGAGCGCAGGAAGGAATTCAAAGGGTGCTTGATACTTTACTGTAACTATTTGTCCTCACATAGTTTCAAAAGCCATTTACATTGTGACTCGGAATTTGTCATTGTAAAACAATTATTGTTGAACACTGAGGTGTCTAAATTGATGTTGAATAACCTTCTTAGTGGGTAACCGCTTTGTTTTGATGAGATTTTTTTATTGTTGGCTTTGGGCAAAATTCAGTCACCCTCTAGTTGTGGCTGTAGGAATAATCTGATATCCCTGTTATTGTGGGGGATTCTCTTGAACCAGGCAATTATGATTTCAGAGCTTAGTCAGCTTCCCTCGCCTGTTCTCAGACAAATTACCCTGAGTTTATGAATTCATCATGTATAACTCTTCTGCTGGGTTCATGGCTTATTTCTTTGGGGCCTATAACAGGAATATTTATACACCTATAGTATTCTGAAATCCTCAATTGTTTCTCTTAATTTAAACACGGTAGCTCGAGAAATACACGGTCTAAACAAGAATTCCAAAGCAGCATGCTTTCTCCCACCCGCGTCTTCAGTACGGAGTGTTTTCTAAAGAGTCTGAAAACTTCTATTCTACAGTTTGCATTTTGTTGTCTGAAACTTTGCAGTTTCTATACTCTGTTTCAAGTGTGGATATTCAGTTTATATGAAGTTACTGATTTGAAGCGATACAGGTTAAACAACAGTTAATTTAAATTATCAGTATTGTAAGTGGTAGATATAGAGATTTTTGTTGAGAGGTTGATTCTCCTTAATTTTTAACCCTTAAAATATAGATTTGCACCTCGATAGAGCTTTTACATTTTATTTGGTTCTTCTGACTGTCCATAAAAGTGTACTGTATTCACATTTAAAGAACTTTACAGCTTATTAGACAATTGTTTAGATTTCTAATTTTTTACATTACAATGGTAGAAATGCTCACTGGTATTTGTTTCCTTTTTTTTTTTTTTCCTCCTCACTTTGTGTCAAACTGCATTTTGATAGTAATGAAATGCAACACTTTAAAGTTACGAGTTATGTAAAATTATACTGAATGTGCTGCATACATATGCAAAAAAGTTAACAAATGTTATTAATTTAAAATTAACTGATGAAATAAATGAGATATCTTCTGTAGTTAGTGAGTTGTGCGGAGGTTTCTGGTCATTGTCCTTCCTTACACCGAAACAAATAGACTGCAGGTTGTCGGTGCAAGTTTGCTCTGTGTTGATGCTGCTGTCCCCAAAGAAAACCCCCAAAACGCAGTTGTGCTTGCTCCAATACTACTTCCCACCCCGTCCGCACAAGCTAATAACGACCTAAACAGCACCAGGTTTCAAATCCTGATCAGTTGCGGGGCATCATCCTCTTATCTCTGCTTCTTCTTTTGCTGGGGAAGGCTAAAGCTCCAAGTTTGTTCATTAGTATTGAATTAACTGCAAATTAATGAAAGAGCAATTGCTGTTAATGGAATAAACCCAATAGCTTCTGCTGCAGGTACTAAGAATATCAGCACTGCAAGTGAATTTTATCAGTTCAGCACAAACGGATTCTTTGTGCTTCATTGGTAATTCTTCTAGATTTATGGCCTGGTTCTCTTTCAAATCGCTTAACAGTTTCTTAACAATTATAGTTATTAATGTTACAGTGCATTTAGGGCTCGACACACGTTGCCATAATTTCAAATGAAGCCAGGAGTGCATTTTTCCTTTAACTGCAAATTATTATATTATTTACTTGCCTAAATTAGGCACTTAAACTATAAATATTTTGGAAAAGGCCCTTAAGGTCATTGAGTCCAACTGTGGACCTCGTGGTGCAGTTTAGTACTAAACCGTGTCTCTTAAGTGCCAAGTCTACACATCTTTAAAATACCTCCAAGGACAGTGACTCAGCCGCTTCCTTGGGCGGCCGCTTCAAACGCACCTTTCAGTGGAGCAATTTTTCCCGATCAATATAAACCTCCCCTGGCACAAACTGAGGCTGTTTCTTCTCATCCTATCCCACATGACTTGGGAGAAGAAACTACCCGACCACCACCACCTCATACAACCTGCTTTCAGGTAGCTGAAGAGGGCGATAAGGTCTCCTCTCGGCCTCCTTTTTCTCCAGGATGAACAACCCCAGGTCCCTCAGCTGCTCTTCACAGGACTTGTTCTCTAGACTCTTCACCACCTCCGTTGCTCTTTAGGCATTCTCCAGCACCTCAATGTCTGTCTTGTAGTGAGGGGCCCAAAACTGAGCACAGTATTTGAGGTGAGTTCTCACCAGTGCTGAGTTCAGGGGGGCGATCGCTTCCCTAGTCCTGCTGGCCACACAATTTCTGACATAACAGGTAGACACCATCCCTACACCACTTAGACCCATAGAAGTCTATGGGGCCTGATGGAATCCACCCAAGGGACCTGCTGGAAGCGCTGCATGAGCCACTTTCCATCATTTATTAGCAGTCCTGGCAAACTGAGGAGGTCCCAGCTGAGCGGAGGTTAGTAAATGTGACGGTGCAGCCCCTCCACCTGCTGGGGGAGGA
>VZRU01009251.1:0-23739 GCA_013398155.1 Pedionomus torquatus
AAGTGCGGGGTCTGTGACGGGTGCGGGGCTGTGGTCGGACGGGCGGCGGTCAGTATTGTACTGGCGTTTGTATCCTTCTCCATCCGAGTTACTGTTACTGTTTTTCCCTGTTCTACCTTGTTGTCCCAACCCCCGAGTGCTGCCTTTTCCTTCCAACTGCTCTAACGCCGCCCCAAGGCATTAGCCAGCCGGGCTGCCGCATGGTTCTTTGTTGCCGGCTGAGGCTAAACCACGACAGCCCGCCAGCAGGGCTTTTGCAGGCTGTTTGGTTTCCTCCAGCAGACAGCTATGACCTGCCTGCATGGAAACGGAGAGATATCAGGAGTTTAGTCAAAGTGGAAAGATGTCAAAGCAAAGGGACCAAGTGAATGTTGATAAGGAACTGGCTGGGTGGCCGCACTCAAAGGGTTGTGGTCACCGGCTCAATGTCCAAGTGGCGGGCAGTGACGAGTGGTGTCCCACTCCCTGCAGCCCAACCCTATCAGGGACAACACCCCCTCCCAGATGAGCCATGCATTCACAACACAAATCTCTGCAGTGCCTACTTGTTACAGGCTTCTAGGCAGAGTGTGATTCATTCCCCTTGTCCCTCTAAGGCTGTATTAGATTAATGTGCTCCCTCTACCCATCCCTGCAGCTCTCAAGCCTACAGGAGCTTTGGCATCTTCCCTGCATCCTGGGGAAAAGTTTCTAAACTCCCCTTTGCAGCTTGTCCTTCTTCCCCCTCCTGTGTGCTGCCTTTTTGCTCTGGAGCCCAGTTAGTTCCTCCACACAGCTTCCTGAGAGGGTGGATTCTTTTCAAGGGTGTTACAAGAGATCATTCTTGTCCTTGGAGGAGGCTGAGTTTTAAGGTCCATAAGACCCATTGAGCAACTTCAACCTTTACAGCTACCTTCCATGGCACCACTTGTGTCAGTCTGCCGAGAATGTCAAAGTCTTCTTCTCTGGAGTCATTCAGGCTGGGTCATTCTTCCTTCAGAGCAAGGTCTGACTCAGGGTCCCAGGGTCCTTCTCCATGCCACCCTTCAGGACAAACAACAGCCCTGAGAGAGTGTAGGGAACCAACCCATCTTCACCTATCTTCTCCCAGGCCTGGTGAAAGGGAGGACTTCTGGCTCTGCACCTTGAGCCAGAGCTACTGTTACTACAGGCAGGTCAAGGTCCCCCTCTTTAAGGACAGCATCAACAAATTCACGTGTGGGACAGCCCTGACTATGTACCACAGGTACATTTCACCAGCTTTGGAAGAAGAGTCCAGCATTCAAGCAGTGTTCTGGAAAGATTCCCTTTTATTGCAAAGGTGGTAAGAAAGACAACTCTGGCAATGATAATGATGAAAACCCAACAAAGCACAGGTCTGGAAAGGGACACCGCTGGATTCATTTGTGGAGACTGATGGGAATTTTCTCACTATTGAGAAATATCCATGATATCACTTTCCTAATAGACTCATTGAGCTCCTGGATCCTCATGCTGTAGATGAGGGGGTTCACTGATGGAGGAACCACTGAGTAGATCACAGCCACCACCAGATCCAGGGATGGGGAAGAAATTGCGGGAGGCTTCAGGTAGGCAAACACTGCAGTGCTGATAAACAGGGAGACCACAGCCAGGTGGGGGAGGCAGGTGGAAAAGGCTTTGTGCCATCCTTGCTCAGAGGGGATCCTCAGCACAGCCCTGAAGATCTGCATGTAGGAGAAGAGAATGAAAACAAAACACCCAAATGCTAAAGTGGTACAAAAAACAAGAATCCCAGCTTCCTTGAGGTAGGTTTGTGAGCAGGAAAGCTTGAAGATTTGGGTGATCTCACAGAAGAACTGGTTCACAGCATTCCCCTTGCAGAAAGGTATTGAAAATGTACTGGCTGTGTGCAGGAGAGCAGTGAGAAACCCACTGCCCCAGGCAGCTGCTGCCATGTGGACACAAGCTCTGCTGCCCAGGAGGGTCCCGTAGTGCAGGGGTCTGCAGATGGCAACGTAGCGGTCATAGCACATGATGGTGAGAAGAGAAAACTCTGCTACTATAAAGAAGACAAAAAGAAAGACCTGGGCAGCACATCCCGAGTAGGAGATGTCCCTGGTGTCCCAGAGGGAATTGGCCATGGATTTAGGGACAGTGGTGGAGATGTAGCCCAGGTCAAGGAGGGAGAGGTTGAGGAGGAAGAAGTACATGGGGGTGTGGAGGCGCTGGTCACAGGCGATGGCGGTGATGATGAGTGCGTTTCCCAGGAGGGCAGCCAGGTAGATGCCCAGGAAGAGCCAGAAGTGCAAGAGCTGCAGCTCCTGTGTGTCTGCGAACGCCAGGAGAAGGAAATGGGTGATGGAGCTGCTGTTGGCCATCTGTTGCCTCTGGGTATGGTGTCTATGTTTGGAGGAAAGGACAGTGAGAATCTAGGGGAGACTTTTCTGAGCAAAATCAAAGCCATTTCCAATTGAAAGCCCCCCCAGACTGCCCATGTCCCCGCTAAGAAAAACGTTAGTGCATTTCCCTAGCTTCAGCTCTGGCTTGTGTTGGCTGCAGTTGCCACGGGAAGCTGGAGCTTCTGCTGTGGGCTCTGGATGAGTCAGTTCTGCACTTCAGCAAGAAGTCATGAGGAACTCAGGGTGTTCTGAGATCAGATCCACTTGTGATCTCAAAGAGCTCTCCATCATTGTTGCTCCTAAATTCCCCAGCAGCAGAGCAGAGCTTTGGGCATTTTGTCTATTTTGTTCTGGTGTCCCCCTCCACACCCGAGCCATGTTTTAAAGCAGAAATCCTTGGCACTGTGTGTCCAGAGAGGCAAAAGGACTGTCCCTTAGTGCAGGGTGAGGGGAGATGGGCCCTGGGCCCTGGAGGCAAAGTCTGTGCCAGATGGGACAGGAGACAGGGATTGCCCAGGGCAGGCATCTGAGCTGCTGAGGATGTCAGGGAGGTGCCCAAATCCCCCATACCACAGTGCTTCTGGCAACAGATCCTTCTCACTCCCTGCCCACCTCTGCTGACTGTATCTGTCCCTGCCAGGAGCTGTTTCTCTGTCTCCTCCCTGCCAGTGCTCACAGACACCCCATCCCACCTACTGTGTAGGTAGGAGCCTCTGCAAATGTCCTGGGGTGATGTGGAGCTGTGAGCAGCCCAGACCCTCACAGCATGCTTTCAACAGCAGCAGGATCCTTCAATGGGTAGCTCCTTACAGCCAGCGTTTCTCCCTGTGATGCTCCTTCCAGCCGCAGTTTCTTCCTGTGCAGAGCTGAACCTGGAAGTCATAGTCCTTTCCCCAGCACACAGCCCCCTTGGTGGGGGGACGACCCTGCTTGCAAAGACAGTCCTGGGCACCCCAGGCTGCACACCCGGCTTCACTCCCTGAGCTGGTCCCAGCAGAAGGCAGCCCTCATGCCCTTTCCCTCTGACAGTGCAGTAGGCAATTGCTACTCTGGAGCACGTCCTCCTCCTCTACACCTGACTAGTTCTTAGAACTGTACTTACAGATCCCATGCAATGTGCGATGTGCTAGCTTTAGGTGATCCCACCAGGATCTGCAGATGTCACAGGCTTAGTGGCTGTGATGGTTTTTCCCTGTGGTGAGCTCCCAGCATCCTCCCACTGCTGGCTGCCTTTAACCTCTCTGTACCTCACTCCTCTTGCCTCGGTGCCTGCAGGCAGTGCCCTCAGGCCTGCTGCACTTCACAGAGGAGCTGCTCCTGGGCAGAGCTTTCTTTCTGCAGCGCTGTCCCATGGCCAGGAGCTCCCTCCATCCCAGGAGCCCAGCCGAGCTCAGTGGCAGGGGACCAGCCCAAAGCAGCACATACTCTGCCCGCTCCGGGCTCCCTCCAGGGCTCCTGGGTAACCTCCTGCAAAACAGGGTGGTTTCATCACTGGTGTTCCCTCTCTCAGCTAAGAAAGAGACATCTCTTTCCAGCAATCTCTTTTTTCCTATTGGTGACGGACTTAAGTCCCAGAATAACCATTCCTTGTCCCATCATTTGACCGGACACCCAGGCAGGGACAGGCAGGGATCCTGTTTACTGATGCTGGGGGAAGGGATTCAGCTGAATCAGTTGAAGTGTCTGAATTTGTAGTCCTGGAGTTGGAAGGGGACTTGGCTTCCTCCCGTGCCTGCCAGATGGGATGTGGGATTCCTCTTGCCTCTGTTCAGATGGACACCAAATGGGTGTTTGCATGTCAGCTCCTTGTCTAAAGATGATCACAGGGCTGGAGTCCTTCTGCAATGGGGACAGGCTGAGAGAGTCAGGGTTGTTCAGCCTGGAGAAGAGAAGGCTGTAGGGAGACCTTATAGCAGCCTTCCAGTACCAAAAGGCAGCTGCAGGAGAGATGGGTAGGGACCCTTGATCAGGGTGTGGAGCAATAGAATGAGGGGTGATGGTTTTAAACTGAAAGAGGGGAGACTGAGATTAGATATTAGGAAGAAATTCTATACTGCAAGGGTGGTGAGACACTGGAACAGGTTGCCCAGAGAAGCTGGAATCCTTCTGGCTGGTAATAATAAATCTTGAGCTCCTTCTGGGAAGGTTGAGCTTCCAAAGCAAGTCTCAGATTATCCTTGTTGTGTTAGGTCACAGGGGCAGCTCACAGAGCTCCAAAGAAGCCTCCTCTCTCCAGGAACCTCAGTTGAGGCAACTTCTTTCTCACCACTGATTAGAAAGGGAAGTCCGAGCACCTTGATTTGACATAGACATCTGCAGTGAGGTGTCTGATGTTGCATTTCTTAACCACTCTGCTGCATTTCTTAAAATAGAGTCACTCTGCATTTACATTTTCAGGTATGAAGAGAAGTGTACAGAGATGATCTAGAGACCCCTTTCAGTAGACACTGGGACACAGATGTTGAGCTGAGTGCAGCTTTGGCCATCCAGGAGCAGGGTGTTTCCCTGAAGGTGTTCTTTCCCTGAGGCTGGTGCCCTGCTTACCAGTACCTGTGAGAGATCTCAGCACCTCAGTAGGAGACTCTCTGTGTTCAAAGAGTGAGCTGTGGCATGGACATGCCCGGTCGGGGAGGACGTAAAGGGCACCAGGCTCTCTGTGAAACTTACAAATAGCTATTTTGTTTATTTATTTATTTTTATTTCTGCAAGCCTCAATATAATAGAAAAATTTTACAAAATATCAATAAAAATGGAACAATTAGTACATCGCGGAATATCTAAAGCAAAGTCTGTTCCAAAGGCCTGCAGTGATAGGACAAGGGACAACAGCTTTAAGTTGGAGAAGAGCAGCTTTAGATTGGATATTAGAAACAAGTTCTTCACTGTGAGGGTGGTGGAACACTGGAGCAAGTTGCCCAGGGAGGCAGTTGAAGCCCCTTCCCTGGAGATAGTCAAGATGAGGCTGGATGAGGCCCTGGGCAACCTGGTCTAGGTGGGGGTGTCCCTGCGACTGCGGGGAGGTGGGACTAGATGGCCTTTGGAGGTCCCTTCTGTTCTGGATGGTTCTATGATTCGACGATCCTATGAAAGTAAATGTTTTAATACACTTTAAAATTTTGGAAATTTGTTGTGTTCTACCACTCCTAATATTTTTTGTTACTATTTTGTTACTATTTTGATTAGACCTGTGGTTTAAGTTAAAACAGAACCAGTTATCTTTTTCAGTAACTTAACTTTTCAGTTACTTCTCACAAACTGCCAAAATTCACCTCCTAATTTTCCAACAGTGTCTGCTTCTAGCAGGTAAGGTATGAAGGTTGTAGTTAACACCAAGGCATGGTGTGCAGAGAGGCTCCTGTTTATACTTATTGCTCTTCCAACCAAGGTCAGGTAACTTCATAATATCTGCCCTATTGGAGGGCTGGAAGAGGAAAAGGTTCGAGAGGTCCCACATGCAGGGAGGAGTGGGTGGGAGAGGTGACCCAGAATTGACCAACAGGGTATTCCATCCCATCTGCCCCATGCTCAGTGTAAAAGTTGAGGGATCAAAGGCATCGGCCTTCAATGGCTGTAGTCCAAGGAGGACTCTGTCTGTCTGCCTGCATTTGATTCCCATCTGTGCATTCCTGAATCCAGTTTATGTCCATCATTGAGTCCAGTCTGGGACTTCCCTAGAGCCTGCTGGTGACGTGATTGTCATCGTGGGAGCTTGATACGGTTGTTATAGCAATAAGTATAAGCGACATCCTTTCTACATGCCATTCCTTGGCATCAACTATAAACATAGGTTTTTATCACCCTAAACCACACAATTCCTGCACAATACTTCTGCTAATTTCAGAAAGTTAGAAGAGGCTAAGAATTGAAATTATTAATTACTGAACTGGTAATTTGTTGATTCTGTTTTATCTCAACCCAGGACACCAGCTTAAATAACAACACCTGCTTTTCTTCATGTGGCCAACACATCTGAGAGGGACTCACTCTGCCAAAAGCAAGAGGTGGCTTGGCCAGTCCAGGGCAGGCAGTGTTTTGAAGCCCTGTGCTCTGTGCAAAACACAAAAATAGCTTTTTAAATGCTGAAGACTGCAGTATGATAGAAATGTTGGGAATATTTAAAAAAAATGAAGCAACCAAGTAATGGAATGAAAGATTTAGATTGAAGGAAATGTCCTCTTGCAAATATAAGCTTCAAATATTGTTGTTGTTGTCTTCCTTACCTATTTTGTCTGGTGTTTTACCTGTGCGGGATTTTGTGACCTGCCCCTGTTTGCAAAAGCAAGCAATGATAAAAATGGGGCAGGATGCAGTTACCGGGACATGGGCACGTGGTGCCAGTGTAGGTGGCCTGGGACCCTCTGCTCAGGCTCCAGCTGCAGCTCCCGAGGGGCTCTGGTCTCCAGCAGGTCCTCCGTGACAGTGGCCAGTGCTAGGCCGTGGCTTCAGAGACATCGGGTGCTCCAGAGATACCACTGGGCACTGATGGTCAGAGAGCAGAGCTCTGCCTGAACGCATGAGAAATATTTACACATGTAGGAGCATGACCTCATCAGCTGAAACAATTGCATACTCCTTGTAAAATGTCCGTCTTTTCCCATGAGATCAAAATTAGGACCTTTCAGGATGTGTATTAATAGCAAGAGAACTCTTGACCTTCTACTCCATTTGCTTTGTCAGTGCTCTCTTGATCAGGTTGTGCATTTCATCTCCCTCACCTATCATGTATTCCCATTTATCCTGAGTAAATTAACAATGTCTGAAGTCACCTTTCCAGCAGAACAACTGCACTCAAGCACTTGAGATTTCCCTTCCCCTTCCTTTTTGATCATTCAGACACTTCTCCACAATGGAGAAGTGCTTTGAGCTTCAGGGACTTAAAAGCTCATCTGTCTTTCAGTATTCTGTCTCATTCTACCTTTAGCCAACTCTTTACTTTGGTTTATTTCATGATTTCCCATCTGTCTAAAACATTTCTTCCATCGTTATGCCTTGTAGAAGGTTAACCTCCTGAGTGGCAGCATGTAGCTGGACCACGATTGAGGAGTGTGTTTGATTTTAATGGTGAATCTGATCAGCTTTATTTTGTTTGGTCAGAAGAAAGGAAATTGCCCCTTTGCCAACGTGCAGCCAGCTGTCTAAGGAAAGCAGGTGGGTACTGGTGTAAAGGAGTTGTAACATCCAGCTGCAGAGTGTGGTGGAGAAGTCTGATGTGAGGAAAAGGAATGAAAAGGACTCTCTCAGAGAGACCTTGGATCAGTATCACTCAGAGAATGCTCCTGTCACCTCTTCTGGAGTCCTCAACTTAGAAAGGACATAGAACTGTTGGAACGGGTCCAGCAGAGGGCAACCAAGATGATTAGAGGGCTGGAGCCCCTCTGCTGTGAGGACAGGCTGAGGGAGCTGGGGCTGTTCAGCCTGGAGAAGAGAAGGCTCCGGGGAGACCTTCGAGTGGCCTTCCAGGATCTTTTCAGCTCCAGGAGAGCTGGAGAGGGACTCTTGGTCAGGAAAGAGTAGTGATAGGACAAGGGGTAATGGTTTTAAACTGGAAGAGGGGAGATTTAAATTGGATCTTAGGAAGGAATTCTTTCCTGTGAGGGTGGTGAGGCACTGGAAGAGGTTGCCCAGAGAAGCTGTGGCTGCCCCATCCCTGGAGGGGTTCAAGGCCAGGCTGGATGGGGCTTGGAGCAACCTGGTGTGGTGGGAGGTGTCCCTGCCCAGGGCAGGGGGGTTGGGACTGGATGATCTCTGAGGTCCCTTCCAAGGCTAAACATTCTATGATTCTATAATTCTATGACTCTGTGATTCATGGTATGAAATAACTTTTCAGGTGGGAGGCAAACAGTCTGCTCACATGTATCCCATGTAAGCATTTTGATCTGTCTAACCCTTCAAGCTTCTGTAAAAACGAAATATATTAGAGAGATTTCTAAGACACGAATCACTCTGTATTCACAGGACAATTAAAAACCCAAAGAGAGTAATCATTTACAGACAGATCGAACCTGAGTTCAGCAAGTTGTTCACTTGGGAGAGCCTCCTAGAATGACCATACTCAGGGTGTGGGCTTCTGCCTTTGACAGTCTGAGACCCCTGTGGGATGCCAGAAAGGGCATCTGGGGATTGTGCAAAACATTTTATGGGATGTCTAGGAAAGGATCGATAGTGAGCTGGAGCTGGACGGGGAGTTGGGTGGGGTAGGAAGTGTGGGAAAACCCAGGGAAAAGGGGATGAAATGAGCTGGCCATGTGCAAAGTGGTGGCTGGTCAGGGCACTGCCTTGGGCATGCCCTGAACCGTATTGCCCCAGTCTGTCCTGCCTTTTTATTAAACTCCTTTTCCAAGGGCTTTCTAGTGTGGGAGGCTCTCTGCTCTTGTGTACCAAGGTGGAAGTCCAAGGGCGTGACACTGGGGTGGGAACAAGTCACTGGGGCTTGTGTTCTCTGTGGGGGCAGAAACTGGAGAGACTGGAGAGTGTGTGTGTATCACGTTGGTGTGCGTGGCAGTGGGTGTAACCACGAGGAAACCTCAAAGCAGAGCAGCCAGTGACTAGCAGAGGTGTGGGAGCCAGATAGTTTAAGTCTGGACTGGACAATGGAGATCCCAGAGTCTGCAGATTTACTACTGGGGGGACAATATGGCCCTGTGGAGAAACCGTGGGGTCTTGGGGGGGGTCTGGTACTGATGAGGCCATAGCTGTGGGTCCAGAGAAGACATTGCTCTTCGTGGGAGAAAGCAGCAGGAAGGCATGGAGCTCTGCCTGGGGCTGAGTGATGAGTCAGCTGAGAGCTGTGATCAACAGGAGGGCAGAACAATATGGATAACATTGTGGTGGAGGGATGTCTGCTCCAGACCTGATCAGGAAGAGGAGGAAGATACCTGGAAAAAGAAGAAACCTGGAAAAAGCCTCATATTTGCAGGCCCTAGTCCTCATGGAGGACTTATGCTATCCCAGTAAGTGCTGCTGAAGGGGCAATGTACCAAGATGCAAGCTGTCCAGGCACTTTTTGGGGCATTGACAACATCTTCCTGAGAAGTGAGGTGAGATGTCCCGTAGAACTTCATACTTAGAATCAAGGAAATCTGGTAAGGGATGTACAAGTCAGGGCTGAGAAGGTAGAGTTGAGGCCCCTGAAAAAATAAGGTGACAAAAAGTGGGATTTCAGGAGATTCACAGAATCATAATGGTTGGAAGGGACCTCTGAGGTCATTGAATCCAACCATACACACACCAAAACAGAAAAAAAAAAGCCCAACAAAAAAACCCAGCCCTACAAAACAAATCGCCCAACCCAACAGTCTCGGCCACCAGAGCATGCCCTGAAGTGCCACACCTACACATTTTTCAAACACCTCTGGGATGGTGACTCCACCACCTCCCTGGGCAGGTCATTCGGAGAGAAGGCTTTGGCCTGTTGAAGGGCCTGCTGAAATAATCCCATGGGATATGTGCCTGCAGAGAAGAGGCATGCAGAGAGTTGTTCGATAGTCACAGATCTCCTCTTCAAGAGCTAGAATGGCCCACTCTGAGATGCAGGAAGTCAAGCAAAGGTGGCAGGAGGCTGGCACAGATCAGAATGGAGCTCCTAACTAAAACCAAGCATGATGAGGTAGCACAAAGAAATGGAAGCTGGCACCTTCCAGCCTCAGTGGTTCTGTGATTCTATGCTGGTTTGGTTTTTTGTGTGCTTGTCTGTGTGTGGGGAACTGTGGGCATGGCGGGATCCTGGGACCAGCTCTTGGATAGATAGAGGGTCTAAGACCAGCTCCTGGAGTGATACATACTCTGTGCGTACCTACGTAGGTGTACATTTACACTAACAAAGCCTAGTGTACAAACAGCCAAAGCTTCATGTAGACTTGACTCCACCGGCCCCGGTTTTGCTTGCGTTGTACTCTCCTTTGATGTTTCAGATATAGTTGTCACGGTAATATCTACCTGGGTCAGAAATTTTTGAAGTGTACCTTCAGTTATTGTCTTTAGTGCCCTGAAACTCCTCGTGCTGTTATCATGTGAGAGACACCACCGCTAGGGTAAGCCATCTCTATGTAGCTGACCAAATGGAGCTTCAGCCCAGGGAGACCATAAGAAACTCTGGGCTCTGTTCAAAAGAAGCTTCTTGAACAAGAAGTGGCCAGTCCTGCCTCGGGGAAAGAATAATCCCAACATATTAAGGCCAGCTGGGACCTGGGGGGCTGAACAGTGTCCCAGAGGAGAAGAGCCTGGTCACTTTGGGGGATTCCAGAGGTGTGTATTCGCCACGAACACAGCCAGCTGCAGACTGGGCTGCATTAGGAGGATTACCACCATCCAGACAGAGGGAATTATCATCTTCCTTGACTAAACACTGCTGTGGCCTTACACACACGTGTGTGTCCCATGGTATGCCTCTCTGTTTTGGAGGAGTGGGAAGGAACTGAGGAGTGTTCAGAGGTTTTCTGGCAAACTGGGCTTTGTTACCTCGCACACATGCCTTATTTTGGAAGGCAGTGGATCTTGGGCCTTATTGCTGGTTCTTGGAGGCCCCAGGCAGTACCAGAGTTTACCTGAAACAGCTGAATGTGGGTTCAGAGATGCTGGGTTTTTCTTAAAATTGGGGAAAAACATGAGAAAGGAAGAATGTCACAAAGCTTATGAGGTTGAGAATTGAGATGAGGAGAAAGAAACGTCACTGGAAGGGCAGTGCTGTGTTACAACAGCAGTCTGGATCAGCCCTTGTTGTTCAAGGAACAACGAATCCCTGTTATCAGTAAGGGTAGGAAGATGATCAAGTGAGAGCAAGTGGATATCTCCAGCCTACAAGGAAACAGGTGCAGTACTGGGACACCGTAGGACAGCCTGTGGTGGAGATGGTAGAGGGCTGTGGCCAAGGTGACAGCTCCTAGGAGAGCTAAGCTCTTTCTCCCATTGACAATGTTTGTTGTGGTCTCTGCCACTGATGCTGATCAGTAGACATCTAATCCTTCCAGCACCAGGGCCTTATTGGCTCCTTGTCCCCACCTACAAGCCTGAGAGTTGGAGTTCTGCATTTGGCATTGCACATCCCCACACCGCAGTGCCCCAGGAAGGGCCATGAGAAACAGAGAATCATAGAATCATGGAATGGTTTTGTTGGAAGGGACCTTAGAGATGATTGAGTTCCAAACTCCCCTGGCCTGGGCAGGGAACCCTCCCACCAGACCAGGTTGCTTCTGCAGGCTGCACAACCCCAGCTCTCTCAGCACATCTTCACATAAGAGGTGCTCCAGCACTCGGAGCACCTTCATGGCCCTCTCTGCACTTGCTCCAACAGGTCCATGTTCTTCCTGCGCTGAGGCCTCCACACCTGAATGCAGTACTCCAAGCGGGGTCTCTCCAGACTGGAGCAAAGGGGCAGAATCACTGCCCGCAACCCACTGGCCATGCCTTGTTTCATGCAGCCCAGGATGCAGTCGGCTTTCTGGGCTGCCACCGCACCTTGATGGGTCATGTTGAGCTTCTCATCCACCAGCACCCCAAATCCTTCTCCTCAGGGCTGCTCTTCTGCCATTCTCCACCCAACCTGCATTCGTGCCTGGGATTGCCATGACCCAGGTGCAGGTCCCTACACTTATGCTGGTTGAACTTCCTGATGTTTGTATGGGCCCACTGAGGGTGCATTCTATCCCACTGTCCATGTCTCCAACAAAAATGTTAAACAGCACTGGTACCAGTACAGATACCTGAGGAAAACCACTCATCCCTGGCTTCCACTTGGACATTGAGCCATTGACCACAACACTTTGAGTGCAGTCATCCAGCCAGTTCCTGACCCACTGAATGATCCATCCATCAACTTCATGTCTTTCCAAATCACACACCAGAATGTCATGACAGGGACATGCGAGGGATATCCCTTCCCAGGAGCGGTGGGTCAGGGCTTGGTCCTTTAGCTTGATAAAACACATCAATGCTTATTCCACATCAGAGCTACCTTAAGATTATCTTTGTCTCTGTGTCATTGTTCCAGTTTTCTGCTCTAACCAGGTCCCAGGGAGGCTTTGTCAGTGATGTCTCTCAGTGGGGCCCATTAACTCTCCCAGAAACACTGGAGTTTACTTGGCTTGTGAAATTTCTTCATCTTCCTTTAAGTGTCTGAGGCTCATGGACTCAACAGCAAACCCACCAGAGCAACTGTTAAAACACCTTGGGCTGCTCCTCTGCTGCTGAGCTGGGCCAGGCTCCTGGGATGGAGGGAGCTCCTGGCCATGGGTCAGCGCTGCGGAGAGACAGCTCTGCCCAGGGGCAGCTCCTCTGTGAAGTGCAGCAGGGCTGAGGGCACTGCCTGCGGGCACCGAGGGGAGATTGCTTCGGCAGAGGGACATTAAAGGCAGTCTGAGGTGGGAGGATGGCTGAGAGCTCACTGTGGGAGAAGGCTTCTCAGCCCTTGACACAGTAAATCTCTGGGAATGTAACTGGGGTTCCTGGAGGGACCTCCTAAAGCTGGCACAGACCACAGCTCACCAGATCTGCAAGGACTCCCTGTCCAGGGGTCTTTTCAGATGGGTTTCAATGCCTGAGAAGCTGAGCGTGCTCAGGTGTGCCCCCACGTCCTGCACCCCGGTGGGCTGTGTGCTGGGGCAGGGGCTCTGCCTCCTGCCAGGCTCAGCTCTCAGCCTGCCCGTGGAGATCCTCCTGGTGCTGTGAGGAAAAGCTCTGGGTAGGAGTGACCCGCAGCAGGGCATGGTCCTTCTACAGTTGCAAGGCTGTCTGTGGGCCAGGGCTGCTCACAGATCCAGGTCACCCATGGGATATCCCCAGATCACTTTTCAAGAAGCACATCATGTCAGGGTGTGCACCTGGAAAGAAAGGTGCTTTCAGGGGTCAGTGCTTTTAGTTTCTTGCTGTGATTGTTGGAGGATACTGTAATGGAGCTGTCAGGTTTGCACAGGAGACTGAGACTCCTACAGTACTGCAGTGAGCGATTAAGAGCTTTTTCAAGGAACCCGATAAACTCACTTCACCCTTTTGTCTGCCTACAGGAAGCAGTACCATCACCTTGGTGGTCTCTTCAGGGTCTATCTGACTTTCCAGCACCGAGACTCTGGGTGGTACCCTGCTGCAGGAGATGTCTGCAGGGAAGAGCTGAGCACACCCGTGGTGGGATGGAGTCTGTGAGTACTTACAGGGAGGAGGCAGATGGGGACAGAGAGACAGCTCCTGGCAGGCAGATCCCCAGGCTGCAGAGACGTGGGCAGGGAGAAAACTGCAAACAGGTGCCAGAGGAGGCTTGCATTCAGGCAGCTCTCTCTTTGTCTTTCACCATAGGTGTTTCCTGGGAAATATCTGCTGGACAGTGAGCTGACTGTATTCAGAACATCCCACCTTAGGGGCCCCGGACTCTCTGCTTTGCCCATCCTTGGCTTGTGAACTGCCCCCCAGAAAGGCACAGCTCTCCCACTGGATCCCAGGGAGAGAGAAGTCTTTCCCTGGGCATTGACGCTTTCCTCTCAGAGTCATTTTCTTCTCTCTGTGAGGAGTCATGTCCTGTCCCTTACAACTTCACGTTTGGGATAAGAAGGAGAAGGTTCAACAGACTTGCCCTTTCAGACAGTGATGCCCTTCTCTCATCAGAGTCCAATTTTGTCTTGGTTGGTTTTGTTTTATTTTTAAGAGTAATTTGTGTAAATAAATAATCTTCTACACAGCAAAAGTGAAAGCACAGGGCAGATAGGAAAATTAGTAATGGGCACTGCTGCTCTGAAGACACTGGACACGGAGAGCTAAATGTTTTGCCTAATCCATCTCAAGACTCTTCAGATTTTCAGTCATAAAAATAAGTGTTTGTGCCCATAAAAAGAACACTCACTAAATGTGATGTGGAAAAATAACACAGAGAAAATTAGTATAAAGATATGCTAAGCATCCCTTCCAGAGCCCACACTCTTGTCATGAGTGCAGATACTGAACTTTTCCATTAAAGGAATTACATCTGAGATCCCTGTGAATGTCAGAGCTGTAACAAATGGCCTCCAATGTGCCCACTGCGGCTGAGTAAATCCTGACTACTCAGCAGCACACTGGCAAAGGTCCGACTACTCACAGAGCACTCAACTCGTGCAGACTTGAGAAGGGAACGGCAATTCAGCTGTCCAGGAAGAAGGAGAAAGGGATTCTGTGAAAAATGGACTGGATTTCCACAGATGTCTGACCTGATTTCTAAATTCCCCCTCTCTTTTCCTTTCCAAAGCAGTGCTCCCATGTCAAGAAACTGCTAATGTCCAACAGCAGCTCCATCACCCATTTCCTCCTCCTGGCGTTCGCAGACACACGGGAGCTGCAGCTCTTGCACTTCTGGCTCTTCCTGGGCATCTACCTGGCTGCCCTCCTGGGAAACGCACCATTGTATCACCATTGTATCGTGCAACCAGCACCTCCACACCCCCATGTACTTCTTCCTCCTCAACTTCGCCCTCCTCGACCTGGGTTTGATCTCCGTCACTGTCCCCAAATCCATGGCCAATTCCCTATGGGATATCAGGGACATCTCTTACTTGGGATGTGCTGCACAGGTGTTTCTGTATTTCTTCTTGCTTGGAACAGAGGTTGGCCTTCTCACTGTCATGGCTTATGACCGCTACGTTGCCATCTGCAAACCCCTGCACTACGGGACCCTCCTGGGCAGCAGAGCTTGTGTCCACATGGCAGCAGCTGCCTGGGGCACTGGGTTTCTCAACGCTCTCCTGCACACAGCGAGTACATTTTCCATCCCTCTCTGCCAGGACAATGTCCTGGACCAGTTCTTCTGTGAAGTCCCCCAGATCCTCAAGCTCTCCTGCTCAGACTCCTACCTCAGGGAAGTTGGGCTTATTGTGGTCAGTGTCTGTTTAGCATTTGGCTGTTTTGTGTTCATTGTGGTGTCCTATGTGCAGATCTTCAGGGCCGTGCTGAGGATCCCCTCTGAGCAGGGACGGCACAAAGCCTTCTCCACCTGCCTCCCTCACCTGGCCATGGTCTCCCTGTTTATCAGCACTGCCATGATTGCCTACCTGAAGCCCCCCTCCATCTCTTCCCCATCCCTGGATATAGTGGTGGCTGTGCTGTACTCAGTGATGCTTCCAGCTGTGAACCCCCTCATCTACAGCTTGAGAAACAATGAATTCAAAGCCGCCCTGTGGAAAACCATTGAATCTGTACTGCTTCAGATTAATAAGGAGTCCATTATTTCACTACAAGGAATCCATTCCACAGCGTTTCCTCATCAAAACTCCTTGCAAAGCAGCACTGGGGGTGGAACCTGGTAAAGACCCTGTACCCAGTCTCTGAGATGCCTCTGCAGAGATTGGAACTGGATGGTACTGTGGAGCTGAAAAACTGCACATTTACCACCCTGGGCCAACAGCCTGTTGTATTTTGACAAAATGCTGTCCTTTGTGCAACTTTGCTCATTATGATGTCATTATAATAGCAAAACACACCTCCATCCCAAAGGTTACCTGTCTCCAAGGTGCGACCACTCCTCCTTCAGTATGCACCCTGAATTTTTCATAAACTCTACCTTTAAATGTAAGAAATAGTACAAAATAGCCCAAGGAAGAGAAGATAACAGGGGAAGACATAATCATGAACAAGTCAAGGAGGACTCCATCACAGAACGCCTTTGACTTCTGGGACCAGTTGACAAGCTGAGCCTTTCTTCCCTGCCAGCAGGGACTCCTTCAGGTCTTCACCTTAGACTGTACCGAGTGCTTCCTCAGGAGATTTAGAAATCTCTCTAGAAAGTCTCTTTCCTACGTTTATAGCCAGGTTGTATTATTTATAAATTTGTCACTTGTTTTTGTGTAATTAATAATCCTTATATCTGCATGTGCTTTGCAAACAATGTATTTATCACCCACAACCCACAAGCACCTTTCCACCTGTTGTTTAAATAAACTGCACTGGTCAAGAGCTGGTTGTTTCAGTTTCTCATTGAACACAACCGAAGACTTGAGAGTGGCCGTGCTGGTTTGTAAGCACGACCAGACTGAAGGTGCAGCCACTATGAATGTATCCAAAATCATGACAGTTTAATATGTTGAACGTGACTGGACTGATCATGGTGAATTGGGCATCACTCAGAATTTAAGCTGAGCCACACCAGCCTCCTGCCCCGGGGGGGAGGGTTAGAATGCAAGGGGGTTTATTTTCTGCAAATGCTGCTTTTGCCTCTTAACGCAGCACTGCATGTTCCCCACATCTCCCGCCCAGGCTGAACAAGCCCAGGTCTCTAAGACTCTTCTCACAGAACAATTTCTCCCACCCTCCTGACCTTGGTGGCCCTCTGCTTGTTCTGCTCCAAGGTAAAACAAAACCAATTTTCTTTCAGTAATTTTACTTTTCAGTTAAGTCTTCTCTAACTCTTCAAAAAGCTTCAAACACCTGACTGCCCTCACTTTGACAAAGTTTCTCCCTACATCAATCCTGGCACTCTTATTTCAGTCCAAGGCCTTTTGCCCTCCCTGCTCAGCCTATGGCATACTGAACCGTACACCATACTGTACTTAGTATGGCTCCTTAAGTTGGATAAACTTAAGCTACACAACTGTATTTGCTGGAAACGTTGCCATAGGCAGATGTCACTGCCAAATCCTCCCTTCTCCAGGCTGAACAAGACCAGTTCCCTCAGTCTCTTCTCACAGAGCAAGTGATCCAGCCCCCAGCCATCTTAGTGGCCCTCCACTGAGCACTAATTAATGTGTGAGAGCTGAGACAAGGAGCTCATGTGCAGGACCTTCTGTTGGGCACACGTGAACTGAAGCAAGAGGATTCCTATGTCCTGGGCTTTTGTGGCAGGCCAGGGAGGGAGCCAAGTCCTCTTCTAACACCAGAGCCACCAACAATCCCAGGGTAAGATGCACCGATTGACTCAACTGAATCCCTTTCCTCATCAAAGGTACAGGAGATCCCTCCCTGTCGATATACAGGTGTCACGTCTAATGATTGGACAATAAAAAGTGATTTTCATTTCCAGCTGTGTCTCTGACAGTGGAAATGACACTGGGAAGAATTGTCTCTACCCAGCTGAGGGAGGGAACACCAGTGATGACTTCAGCCTCTTTCACAGTAGCTTCCCCTGGAGCCCCAAAGAAACTTGGAGGGAGCCCAGAGAGAGCTGAGGAAGCGACACCTGGGGCTGGTCCTCTGCTGCTGAGCTGGGCTGGGCTCCTGGGATGGAAGGAGCTCATGGAAGACAGATATGCCCGGGAGCAGGCCCTGAGGAGAGTCACAATAAATGGGAGAGGTTAAAGGGAGTCTGGGGTGGGAGGATCACTGAGCACTCACTGGGGGAGAAACATTAATTCTCCAGCTATAGGGCAGTGATGTTTCAGTTCCTGGAGGGATCTCCTAAAGCCAAAGGCCAGTACATTTTCACTGCCCCTCTGCCAGGGCAATGTCCTGGACCAGTTCTTCTGTGNCTCAGCACTGGCACGTTTTCCTGCCTCAAATCCCCCTCCATCTCTTCCCCATCCCTGGACCGGATTGTGGAGGAATGGCTAGCTGAGAAGGGTNACAGATCCTCAAGCTCTCCTGCTTACAAACCTACCTCAGAGAAGTTTGATTATTGTGGTAGTGCCTGTTTATTCTTCGTTTGCTTTGTTTTCATGGTGCTTTCTTATGTGCAGATCTTCAGGGCTGTGCTGAGGATCCCCTCTGAGCAGGGACGGCACAAAGCCTTCTCCACCTGCCTCCCTCACCTGGCCGTGGTCTCCCTCTTTNGTGGACATTTACGGAGTTAGCCAACTATGAGCTCACCCTTTGCAATGTGTATGAGCTAATTGTACTTGTTAGTTGCACCTGTTATAAAAAGAATGAGCTATCCCAATAAAGTTGAAGCTTGCTGATCACTCATATTGAGTGTGTCCCTGTCTTCCCGCCGTCGTGACACTGGATGGTTGGCAGACCTGTACACGGTGTTTCCTCCAGCAGTGAGCCCCCTTATCTACAGCATGAGGAACAAGGAACTCATGGATTCACTAAGGAAAGTGATGATTGGATTTTTTTCAGAAGAAATTTTGCTGTGTTCCTCTGCAAATCACACCTCATATAACTCCTTATATGCTTAACCTGTTCTCATCCATTCGTTCTTTTTCCTTTGTTTCATTTGTTTTTCTCCCTACTTTTTATGTTGTTTTCTACAAAGAAATGTGGAAGGGAGCTGAGTGAGGCAGTAGATGCTGGGCACGCTACACCACAGGCGCCTCCTCAGTGAGAAAAGCATAAACCCCAGATCATCACCACAAGGAGAAAAAGAAGAGTTGTAGTTGTTGATGCCTCCTCCCCGAGGGGGACAGAGGGTAGACCCTCCCCAGAGAAAAGTCTGCTGCCTTCCTGGAGCCCGGGTTAAGGACGTCACCAGGAAACTTCCCGGATCAGTGAGGTTCTCAGCCTATTATCCATTATGGATTTTCAGTGTGGGTGCAGAGGAAGCTGTGACTCCCAGCCCACAAGGAATTAAAAGACACTTCAGGGAGCTGGGGGGATAGTAAGGGAGACTGGGCACAGGTTATTTTCTCGTCACTCCTTCCAGTTGCAGGCAATTACAGAATCACAGAATCACCTAGGTTGGAAGGGACCTTTTAAGATCATCTAGTCCAACCAATGGGGAAAAAATAAAAATAATTAAAAAAAAAAATCAAAAAACCCAACAACCATAAACACCCCCCCACCCCACCCAACACTAAGCCATATCCCTGAGCACCAAGTCAACTTCTCTCTTGAATCCCTCCAGGGATGGTGCCTCAACCCCCTCCCTGGGCAGCCCATTCCAACACCTGACAACCCTTTCAGGAAAGAAATATTTCCTAATATCTCACCTGAACTTCCCCTGGTGCAACTTGAAGCCATCACCCCTTGTCCTGTCACTGGGTGGAACGGACAAATCCAGTCGATCAGTACGTGTTTGCATGGCTGGTGTCACCTCCATAACTTTGGTTCTTTGGCAATGGATTGGCCTATACAGCACCAGAACTGGTGACAACAGAGAGGCACCTCTCCCAAAGCAGGAAAAGGGTTCTGTCTTAAGGGACAGTGAGGCTGATTGCCAGGGTTTAAATTAGATGTGAAGGGGGAGGGGGACAATGATATCAGGTTTGTCTGTGACAAGCTGTGGGGTATCTCCTCAGGGCTAAAGGGACAGGGTCTCTGTAAGGGCCTGAACCCTGGGGCAGGCGCTGATGCTGCGCTGCACCCAAAAGTCTTATGGAGCTGAACCAGCAGCTCCTGAGGTAGGTGAGGTCCACAGAGAAACAGCTGTGAGATGCCTCAAGGTGCGTTCCCCTAAGAAGGTGGCACAGCTGACAGCCCAGCTGAAGTGCCTCTGCAGGAACGCATGCAGCATGGGCAGCAAGCAGGAGGAGCCGGGGGCCACCGCGCGGCTGGAGAGCTGTGGCACGGTGGCCACAACTGAAACCCGGTCTCAGTTATGGTGTCAGGGACCAGCGAGGAAGGAGGGGTGGAGGTGTTGCCCTCCATGTTAAGGAATGGACAGAGAGTGAGGACATGTCCCTAAAGCCCTCCCTGAGGGCAGAGGAGGAAAGAATCAAGAACTTGCGGGGCAGGCCAACATGAGGAACACTGTTCTGGGAGTTTATTTCAGGTCACCTGATCGGGATGGGGAAGTTGATGAGGCCTTTTACTCTCAGCTCAAAGTAGCCTCAAAATCACAGGCCTTGGTTCTCATGGGGGACTTCAGTCATCCTGGTATCTGCTGGGAAGGCTACACAGCCAGACGTGTACTGTCCAGGAGGTTCTTCCAGCATATTGATGATAACTTAGGTGGTGGAGAAACCAACAAGGAGAGATGCACTACTGGACATAGTGCTGACAAAGAAAGAGGAAATGGTGAAGGACATTAAGTTTGGTGGTAGCAAATGTTATGTAGGTCCTACAAGAACTGGTCCAGGCGGTTTTTGAAAGTCTCCAGAGATGGAGACTCCACCATCTCTCTGGGCAGCCTTGTCCTGGTTTGAGGTAAAACGAACCAATTTTCTGTTTTACAGTTTTACTTTCTTAGCTAAGCCTCCTCTAACTAGCTAAACTCTGAAATTTACAGCACATTGTTCAAAGCTGTTCCGTCTCACAGTGATAAGACCTGATTATACCAAGGGATGGTGCAGAGAGGCCCTTGTTTAGACTTATTGCTGGAAGAACCAAGGTCAGATAATTTTCAGCATTTGCCCATTGGAGGGCCCCACCTTCAAGGAGGAGCAGACAGGACAGGTGACCCAGAACTGACCAACAGGGGTATTCCATCCCATCCACATCATGCCCCGTATAAAAGCTGAAGGATCAACAAGTCAACGCCCTTTTTTCGCCCTTTTCGCCCCTTCTTTGATGGCTGACATCCAAGGAGGACTCTGCCTGTTTGTCTGCCTTTGATCCTGATCCAAGCGTTCCTGACTTCAGATCTGGAATCCGGCTCCTGTCGATCACCGAGTCCAGTTTGGGACTTTTCCTGAAGCTGCTGGTGACGTGGTCGTCATCCTGGGAGCTTGATACGGTTTTGTATATACTGTATACTCCCTTTTTCCTAAATTTCCTTTTTATTATATTACTTATATTTTCATTAAAGTAGTTTAGTTTGTTCTGAACTCTTGAATCTCTTTAGCTCCTTCCTCTCCTCTCTGACCAAAAGGGGGGAGGGAGGGACATCTGTCACTCAGGTTTTGGTAAATTTGGCTGAAACCACGACAAGCCTCTTCCAGGGCTCTGCCACCTTCAAAGTGGGGAAGTTCCTCCCTCCTGGAGGGATCTGTGCTGTCTGTGTATCAGGTGACGTCTCCCACTAACATAACCAAGTGTGAAAACAGCCCAACCCTCCTTTCCCTTCCTCCACAGACTGGGCTGTCTTAGCCTAAAGACTTGCTGAGGTCCGTCCAGGACGACTGACTGCATTTTCTTCCACAAGGGCTCTACACTTTATGATGACAGTGAGAGCATGAAGGTTCCCCATGACAACAGAAGTAAGCAGAAGTGAGTTTGTGTGGCGGTCCGCTCTCCCTGTTCTTCCCTCCTTCCCCCCTTCCCCCGTGCTTAGGCCTTGGCCATCAGAACATTGGATGCGAGAAGTTGTACCTGGACTTTGGGGGATGACTGGTAACAGCCAAAACACCATCTGGACTGGGGACCTAGAGACTTTCTTCCCAGGAGAATATGACTCCAGATCAATGATCTCACTGTATAAAGAGGGGGCAGCCCCAGAGCCCTTGGAGCTCTGCGGTACGGCAGCGGCTGCACCCCAGGGTCTCCCCGTGGGTGAGGACGCTCGCTCAAGGCTACTCCTCCAGGCTGAGAGATTCCTTGCCCCAACAGATTCTCGGTGAGTGACTGACAACATGCTAAAACTTGGAAATCTCAGCTAAGGGATAGAAAGGATTGATTGCGCACATATAGATAATCCTTTGGACATAAACCCTTGACCAAGTCTGGGACGAGGATTGGATCCAGCCGCACCCAGACTCTCTGAGAAGGAGTTTAGAAAGCCAGGGGGTCCTTTCTGAANGTTCAGTTCACTCATCTGACACCTTTTTGTCCAACTGAAGTCACTGACGGAAGACTGGTTGGCAGGTTACCCGGAACAAGTGTCCTCATATCCTGAGCTGGACTTTTGGTTTTCCTTTTCCCTCTTTCCCCCTCCCAAGTTCTTTTCATCCTCATACTCACAGCCTCCTCTACAAATAGCCAGACTTCTTTTCACCACTGGTGAAAAGCTTTTGCTTACTTTGTGCCCTCTCTACAGGACATATAGATGCTTCTAACGTAGTTGTGGTCGTTCCTATGTTGGACAGTACAAAATTTATAATGCCGTTTATTTCCTATAGTGTCCTGTAGTGTCCTGCAGCTCCTCATGCTCTTTTCTTGTGATGATGGATCACCACAACCACGGGAGCCGTCTGCACGCAACCTATAAGAATTGACAAAATGGTGCTTCAGTCCAGGGGTACCTTGGTAACCTCTGGGATGCAGCCACCAGAAAATGTTTTACTTTTACAGGAGAAGTGGCCAGTCCTGCATCAGGGGGTGAAAAAGCCCATACATCAGGGGCACCTGGGACCTGACAGGATGAGCAGTGACCCTGAGGAGAAGGGCCTAGGTATTGTGAATGACACCATACCAGCCCGTGGTGCATGCTCATCATGAACAAGTCCAGCTCCACATGGAGTTGTATTGGGAGGAGGCACCAGTCCTGTAGCCATTTGTTGATCTGCCAGGTTTACCTGACCCCATCAGCCCCCTTCCTTTTGACCAGGAGGATTGATGAAAAAACTACCTTCACCCCAGAGTCCCTGGCTGCTGCTCCCAGGGGTCTATAATTCTTCTTGGTAGTCCTTGGGCGGCTCCTGGTTGTGAAACAGCAGTGGACAAGAGTCAGAGACCATACCAGGCTTAGTAGCCTCTTGATAACATCACAGACATGAGGTGAAGCCTCATGTCCCCGGTAAGCCGCACAACTTTCTACAGAATGCATCAGATTGGCCAATAGGTACCTCTGCACCTCTCAGAAGAGTCACAAACTACTACTACCCATTGCTTTTTCTTAGTTGGACTGAAAGTCTCTTTCTCTTGTTGGTCCTTGCCACCACAAGCTTCCATTCTTTTGTGTTACTGGCTCCCTCACATCTCTGTTTCTGGTGCATCAGTAGCACCAAAACTGGCATGTTTTGGCTATTTGTCCATAGGCTGTGGGTCCACTGCAAGCTGCACTTGTGACCAGCTGTCTGTCCCCTCAGGCTCCCTGATGAAGAAAGTGACTTGGGAGTACTGATGGACAAGAGGAAGTTGCGGATGCCTCATCCCTGGAGGGGTTCAAGGCCAGGCTGGATGTGACTTGGAGCAACCTGGTCTGGTGGGAGGTGTCCCTGCCCAGGGCAGGGGGGTTGGAACTGGATGATCTCTTCCAACTTTAAACATTCTATGATTCTATGACTGGAAGCAGTTCTAAGGTCTCCCCGGAGCTTTCTCTTCTCCAGGCTGAACAACTCCAGCACTCACACTTCGTCTTCAAAGGGGAGGTGCTCCAGCCCTCTGATCTTTCTAGCCTTGGCCGGACTCATTCCAACAGGTCCATGTTCTTCCTGTGCTGAGGACTCCAGAGCTGGATGCAGGACTCCAGGTGGGGTCCCACCGAAGCAGAGTAGAGGGGTAGAGGAGCAACAGAGGAGTTATGTGAGTCCTCATGAAAGACCTGATAGGCTTTAGGTTGTGCCAGCATTTGGAGATCTCTCCAGAAAATACCGCTGCTTTGCTTTTTGAAGATTTCTCCCCCCATTAGCTCTCAGCATCCACCCTCCCCAGACTGCCTTTAACCTCTCTCTGCCTCATTCCTCTCTCCTGCTGCCTGAAGACATAGATTTGAGAGCACCATTAGTAAATTTGCAGATGA
>VZRU01009256.1:0-11018 GCA_013398155.1 Pedionomus torquatus
GAATACTTTTTTTTCCTCTCTTGGTAGAAGCTCTTTTTTTTATTCCTTCCTTTTTTTTTTTTTCCCTCTCAATCAGATGAGGTCTGTGGGTTGAGTCGCCTGCAACTGAGATGAGCAACAGTTAACATGAGTAACCTGTGCCTGAGCCCAGAGCAAAACAAGGAATGAGCAGATTAGCTGCAACTGAGTAGTTCAAATTCCTAAGACAGGAGATCAAGAGTGTAACAGCTGAGTGATGAGTGAGGAGAGGCATTACCAGCCTCAGACAAAGAACTGGGAGGAGTATTATAGGGGAATTGCAAGTTCAGTGCAGTCACACCTCACTGCTAAGTGGTGACAAGAAGTTTTAGGACGATAAAATAGCATTTTGTTCTCTGCTCTTGGAAGGATTATGGAGCATCAAAGCCTCTGCATTGCAGCCTCTAGAACTGGGTTGACTTCTGTTGTGGTGGCTCTCTGGAAGTGTTCACCTCTGAAGGGCTGAGGATCACTTGGACAATCTCATCCAGATGTGGTCAGAAGGCCACCCCTGTCACGCACTTCCACCCCAAAAAGATTCCTGAAATAATGAGTTCAACTACTGTATGATATCAAACATATTTAAAGCAATAGAAGATTAGCTGGTGTTTGGAAAGGGCAATGGCTGAAGCTGGGAGGTCACACAGGACCTAGGAAAAGTGGGCATGGCCACGGCTTCTGTCAAAGACAGTTACTGGGGGCTTTGTTTCTTCTTATTTTCAGGCTCTGAAGCGTTTCCCTTGTGAACTGAATTCTTCAAAGCCCCCTCATGTTGTTCAATGAAAACCAGATAAGGTAAAAAGTTAAATGAAAGTCTTTGAGATGTGCTTCCCTGTGGTGACCAAGAACAAGAGGAAAAAAAAAAATTAAATCCCTGTGATTTTTGGATTTGAGGGTTGGGTTTTTTTTTTCAGTGTAATTTTTAAGATTTAAGTAGGAAGTTGAGGTTTGGAGCTCAAAATATGCAGCATGTGGTAGTATGTATTACCCTACGCTGTGATGACAGGCTAATTGCTGATAATCATTATAAACTAGCGGTGATGGAGGGGCCAGAGAGAAGGGATGGAGCTACTGACCTTGCAGCGTTCAAAGGTAAAAAGACTCAAGGGCTCAATTATCCCTTTCCCTACGCTCATTCTGGTACTCGAGCACTTGCTGGTGCCACTATAAATTAAGGCAGAATTTGGCTCCCTTTCTCAAAGCAGACCTTCATGCATTTTGGGGCTGTCTGCAGGGGGCCTCAGTAGCCGACACGTGTCAGTAGCCTACAGCTCAGCGCAATGAGCCCATCGTAACGCACCTGAAGAGCCAAGGATGCACCAGTGCTCGTGATGCAAAATATGTCAATACTGTGTGAAACTAAGAAATAAAAGGGGAATAATCAAGATATTCCTATAGCAGCAAACTAATTGTTGTCCTTTCTGGACGTGTGGAGGTTGTCACTGCTTTGGGTGTGTTAGTTTGGTGTTTAGTGGCCATTTCATAGATGTCATGACAGTATTCAGTGTGTCTGAAGGGGAAAAAAAAAGCTGGGTTTTTTTATAGGTATGCGGTCCTCAAGAGTGAATTTTTGACAAGAAAATATCAAAGGGATAAAAATAATTCCATATCTTCTAACTGCTTAGTAGTAATCAAGTATCCATGGAAAAATAATGGTGCTCAGCATCTGTTCCAGATTTTCATCAGTATCTTTATGTATGAATCCTTGGATATTTGTGCCAGCAAAGGTCCCAGGAATATTCATAACCCAAAGCCCGTGACCTGTGTCACTGAAACCAACTGGCGTGTTGATTTGCTCAACTGCTTGGATGGCAGGAATCCCGCTGATAGGAAAGGGTAACAGGGGGGAGTTAAGATTCGGCGTCTTGTCCTGAAAAGTGATGTCTCCTAATTTCAAGAATTCAAGTTGACAAATGGATCTGTACCGCAAGAGCTGTTGTGATTGCTTCTGAAATGCTTTCCCAGAGCGTTCCACACCTGCTAAGTGAAAGCCTCCTGGAGTACGGTTTTATCTAATTGTGACGAGGATGATTATGAAATGCATCCATTACTTAGATTGCCTGAGTCCTGTCAAAATAGGGATCCATTATGCCGGGAATGATACATGCACCAGATACTGCTATTTTAGCAAGCTCATTAGGAAACACAAACAGATGAAAGGTAGAGGGTAAGGGAAATATATCGTGAGTGAGTATAAGGCCCGGGAATGATTCTGCTTTCAAGCTTAGATGTCTTTGCTGCATGGTAAAACTTAGATGGTGCTTTAATTCAAGTCCCCCAGAACAGAATTTGAGTAAGGAACGTGTTTAATAACTTTTCACATAGTGGTGTTTTCTGATCTTTAAATGTGAAATGCCAGGTTTCCTGGTAAAGACAACATGAAAATTTAAGTGTTCCTTGTTGGAGCATATGTTGTTTTACAGCTTCTAGAACAACAGGCCCCAAGGAGGAATAAGTAGCTTCCTGACTGGGGGAAAAAAAAAATTCGTAAGGTAATATTTATAGAATCATAGAATGGTTAGAGTTGGAAGAGACCTTGAAGATCATCCAGTTCCAGCCCCCCTGCCCTGGGCAGGGACACCTCCCACCACACCAGGTTGCTCCAAGCCCCATCCAGCCTGGCCTTGAACCCCTCCAGGGATGGGGCAGCCACAGCTTCTCTGGGCAACCTGGGCCAGGGTCTCACCACCCTCACAGCAAAGAAGTTCTTCCTAAGATCCAATCTAAATCTCCCCCCTCTTCTAGTTTAAAACCATTACCCCATGTCCTATCACTCCCCTCCCTGACCAAGAGTCCCTCTCCAGCTCTCCTGGAGCTCCCTTCAGATCCTGGAAGGCTGCTCCAAGGTCTCCCCGGAGCCTTCTCTTCTCCAGGCTCAACAGCCCCAGCTCCCTCAGCCTGTCCTCACAGCAGAGGGGCTCCAGCCCTCTGAGCATCTTGGTGGCCCTCCACTGGACCCGTTCCAACAGTTCTATGTCCTTTCTAAGTTGAGAACTCAATTTGAAATTTCAAAATTGCCATTTGAAAGGCAATTCACAAAATCTGTGTATTAGAGACAAAACCCCCAACTTGCTTCCCTTCTTTTTTCAAGTGTGTGCCTAGTTCTGGTGCTCTTGAAATAAAGCGTAGGTTAAAACAGTGGCTGTGTTGTAGAGCCTGCCGTAATCGTTGTGGACTTGACGGAAAAGAAAATTGTTTGAACTGTGAATTCAGGGAAAAAAACCTTTCTTGGAATTAAACAATTTAATGGGCAGGCAGGAAGAACCAGCAAACTTGTGTGGGTCTGCAGTTCCCTTGTGCAGTTGGCGGTGACTTCAAAGGGAGCACAGGAGAGCCCCAAAGCCACCTCGGCCATCGTCCTGCTTCTTATCGGGCTCGATGTCAAATAAAAACATCACAAAGATTTAAAGCCTCGGTGATAAGGGCTCAGTTGGCAATGCCTTTCTATCAGGTGTTTATAGCAAGGTGATATTGCCCGTTAACCAAACGGGGGGTTTAAAACACTTGAGATGCAATTCTCCTGGTCTGATACTAATTTTCATTGATCACTTTTATGACACGATCATCATCTTCGCGAGATGCGGCTTTCGCTGCGGACTGGAGGCTGCCGTAATTTGGGAATATAATAACCGTGAATTCCTAGCGAGAATTCCTGGCAGTCATTTAAAACCAGCCTGGGCACGGGTTGTTTGTCAAGCCCTCTCGACTGTAAGGAGTATTGGCTGTGTTCAGAATTTTGGCTGCAGAATATTCCTGGGCTCTCAATATCCAGGGGAGCTGCATTCCTGGTGGTGGGGTCAGGGTTTTCCTATGGGGATGGCCCAAACACAGCTGCAACTGAAAGGGCATTTTGGTTTTTTGTCTCTCGTATCAAATCTCTTCCCGGGAACAACAAGCAACAGTCGGATATCAAATGCCCTTGTCAAAGTGGAAGAGGATTTAAATCCTGGAGCCAATGTGATGATTTTACTGGTTCAACGCCACAAAAATCAGGCAGTTGTCCCATATCAACTGGCTGTAACTGGGAATATTAGTAGAAATCCTAGTGGGAAAGCCAGCTTTACCAGTAGCTTTGAAGAGGTTTGAGTCCACGTACCCGACTGGTAGCACACCAGCTTTACTGGTAGCTCTGAAGCTGGTGGCACTTAACGCTCCCTTTCTGCGTATATAGATAAAATTTGGGTGGCAGCTGTAGCGGTAGAAAAGCTGACCTCCCTAATGGACACCATCCTTCCTTGGCACCGTCTTAAATTTTAAATGCTTCTGTTCACTTCTGGCTACGCCTGGTGTAATGAGGATAAGGAATGTGCACGTTAAGGTTTCTTTGCTGTCACCCTTCCAGGCATAAATATGCAACGTGAACTTTTACCAGCTGGAATGGTTATTCCGGTGAATCATTAAAATTTCCTTTTTCTGGAGCTATAAAAGCAAACAAACAAACAAACAAACAAATAAATAATAGCCTCTCTGGCCCCCGGCTAATAAGGGAGAGCTCCTCCTGGATGCCAGTCAGAGGAGAAGCAAAAGGCCACGTCCTCTGCTGGTGGGGCTCCATGGGCGCCACACCAAGAACGTCTAGCCCAGTGGCTCTGAAGGGTTCGACACTGGGTGGCTTTGGAGCCGAAAAATCCTTCAGGAAGATGCCAGGGAGGAAAAAAACACCTGGTATATTCAAAACAGTCTTTCCCTTAATTAGTCCTTCAAGTGATGCCAGGTTGTATGATGTGTGTCCCATCCTTTAGGATTAACGACCAGCTCCCCTTATGTTTTTACCACATACAGCTTGGTGAAGGTGCAGCAAAATGAGAACAAAAAATGCAACTTAAAACAGTGATACTTAGGCAAAAAGCAAAAGATAATTGGTGATGTGCAGCCCAAGGTGGAGGTATGACAGGGGCTGTTTTTAATCAGTTCATAGGCGTGTTCTCCCTCTTGATGCCTCTATGGGACTCTCTTTGCTGTGACCATGACTAATTGCACATGCCAGCCAGGCGTTGCTTTTGGGTTATAAACAAGTTAGAGCAAGAAGATGCTGATGGAGAGTTCAGCCTGAAGTTTCCCCGGGGGCTCTGAGTTTGTCAAATTAGTGGGACAGAAATATCTGGTCTCGTGTTAAGAGTTGGACACTTTTTCTTCTGTGGCTTCTTCTTCGCTTCAGTGGGCATCTTCATGGACCAGGTACTCACATCTTTATTTTTCACCTTCTGTGCTCTGTTCTGCTCCCCCTGGGTTTGCTGGTTGCTTCCCCTGCTTAGGTTTTGGATCTAGGGCTGCTTCGTGCAGAAGTTCGTGCCTCGTATCTGCCTTTCAAGTATTGGTGTGTGTCCATATGTGCATTTGTAGTTGTGGTGTTGGTTTTGGTTTTTGCTTTTCCTTGCAAGATCAGGGCTCTGAGCACAAAATTGGTCTGCAAAAGATAGGATGGAATTCACTTGATAACTTTCTGGACAGGGTGGGTTTGTTGAAATAAGGTCTGGGCTGTTGAGCAGCGACTGGTGAATGTGTGCAGCACCACCGACTGACACACGCCAGGGAGCTCAGGGATCAGAACTTGCTTGAGTTCTGGGGTTTTTTAATCTCAAAAGAGATGGAATACAGAATCACAGAATCACCTAGGTTGGAAGGGACCTTTTAAGATCATCTAGTCCAACCAATGGGAAAAGAAAAAACAAAACAAAAAACATACAAAAAACCCAACAACCACAAACCCCACCCCACACCACCCAACACTAATCCATCTCCTTGAGCACCAAGTCAACTCCTCTCTTGAATCCCTCCAGGGATGGTGCCTCAACCACCTCCCTGGGCAGCCCATTCCAATACCTGACAACCCTTTCAGGAAAGAAATATTTCCTAATATCTCACCTGAACTTCCCCTGGTGCAGCTTGAAGCCATCACCCCTTGTCCTGTCATCTGTAACTTGGGAGAAGAGACCAACCCCATACATTAAGATCACTTTTAGTTCCACGCTAATTTAGACCTTTTTCTTTTTAAAAAAGACTTAGTGGAAAAAAATCCCAACCAAACTCAACATTTTTCACATAATCCTCCCATAGAGCAGGTAAACTAGTGCTTTGTTTTGGGTAAATTTAAAAGTATTAACACAGCATTAAGAATAAGTAACTTGATGTTAGTAAGTGGCAGAAGGACAAATCCTTACCTCTGTGTTTTACCAGAAGGAGCTTTTCACCCAGATATTAGGACCATAGAATGGTTTGAGTTGGAAGGGACCTTCAAGATCATCCAGCTCCAACCCCCTGCCCTGGGCAGGGACACCTCCCACCACACCAGGTTGCTCCAAGCCCCATCCAGCCTGGCCTTGAACCCCTCCAGGGATGGGGCATCTCCCACAAAACACAAGACCTCAAGCACAGGTTGTTTCCTGCAGCGTAGGATGGAAAGCAGTGGCAGTACCCACACCTACCCCCTGAGCTGCTTGAAGCCAGGGGATGAGGAAAGTGCCTTGGATGGGAGAATGAGTAGGAGGGGAGGAGAAAAAACCAGTCTCCTTTGTGGTGATTTGGGCTTTTTTCCTTAATTTGGTGGAAGCAGTTTAATGACCAAGCTACTAGGTCTAGGACTAGCGTTGATGGTGACTGTTGTCACCACCTTCATGTTGGAAGGATTTGAGTCCTCCTCTTACTTTTCATTTTGATCTGAAAGTGTCTACTAAATCTTTACCGACGTGTTTTAGTAAATTCAAGTTCAATTTTCTAATAATTTCTAACCGCATCCTTTGGCAAATTATCTTCTCTCCAGTTTTCCTACTTCTAGTTAGCAAGTGAGCAAATAATAATAATTTAATTTCAAAGAATCACTAAGCATAGAGAAATCATGATCTGATTAATCTAAAGTATTCAGTGCTGTGGGAACTTTTCCATCCCCCCGTTGAATGCAAATCCTTGGTAAGACGGAGTCGGAATGCTCGAATGGATCTAGAAATGGCAAAATAAGAGTACGCGCGAGCGAAACAATTACACGCCTGTGGATTGAAACCTTTTCCCTCCCTGATGAATAAACCACATGATTTAAGACAAAAGAGGGAAGGCACTGCCAGTCTAGTCTTTCAGCTAGGTCTCTCTTCTCAAAAAAAAAAAAAAAAATATTGCTTTGTGCTGCCTGAGAATATGGGGGAAGGAGGGAATGCATGCGAAATCTTTGTGAGCTCTCCCATAAGTCCCACAATTTGTCTCCATCGTTGGAGCACGAGGGATTCACACTTGATTCGTGTGTTTGGGGGTCTGTGCGCTGAAACATCAGCTGCTCAAAGAGAAGGTACCAATTCAGATATCCTGATTCTACCCCATCCTGGGCTGCATCAAAAGCAGCGTGTCCAGCAGGGCCAGGGAGGGGATTCTCCCCCTCTACTCTGCGCTTGTGAGACCCCACCTGGAGTCCTGTGTCCAGCTCTGGAGTCCTCAACAGAGAAAGGACATGGACCTGGTGGAATGGGTCCAGTGGAGGGCCATGAGGGTCCCTCATGAGGGACCTATTAGCCCAGTGAGGGCTCCAGCCCTGCACCCAGTGCTCCAGGTGGGGTCTCACCAGAGCAGAGCAAAGCGGCAGAATCCCCTCTCTGGATCTGCTGGCAACACTTCTTTTGATGCAGCCCAGGATACGGTTGATCTTCTGGGCTGCAAGTGCACACACTGCCTGCTCGTGTCCAGCCTTTTGTCCATCAGCACCCCCAAGTCCCTTTCTTCAGTGCTCCTTTCTCTAATACCTCACCCCCCAGTCTGTCTTGATAGCCAGGATTGTTCTGGCCCAGGTGCAGGACCCTGCACTTGCTCTTGTTGAACCTCCTGAGGTTCATCTGGGCCCACCTCTTTAGCTTTCATTCCTCTGGAGATGCTGAAAAAAAAAAAAAAAGTTGTTTCTGTAGGGCAGATCCTCAAAAAGATATGTAAAACTGTCTTCCTTGACTGGAGAGAATCATCATTCCTTGAAGGGAGAATGAATCCCCCTTGCTGAGGCTCGATGTGTGTGGAGATGACCTGTCCTGCTGACTTCTACTGGACGGCCGGGCAGAGGGTGTCAAGCATAAGGAAGGATTAGGTCGCCCTTAAAACTACTCGTTGTCCTTAAACTATCCATGAGCACCCCAGTAGCCTATTCAGTGAAATCACTGCAGAAGTGACCCGGAGGCAGGGAGGAGGCCTCGCCGTGGAGAGCAGCTTCCACTGGTTGCAGGAAGGTGGAGCTGAGAATTCAGAATTTTGCTGTCATTACTGTGCTCCAGTAGCAGCCGGGGCTTTCAACTGAAACAGGAGCTCCCGCTGGGGCAGGTACCATAAAAATGCACGAGAAGGACATTACATGTTTCACTCATCTTTACTTACTTATTTTTTTGGTGCAAACCAAGCATTCCTTTCTTCTTATAACCAGCAGAGACAAAAAAAAACCCATAGGGAGGGCAAGTCTTAACTCCTGCTCTGCTAAGTATCTTATGGAATTGTCTTTTTCTCCCCGTCAATGAAGGAGTTGTGGATAGCTGCTTAGGATGAGAAATTAAATTTTTTCATGTTTAATGGATAAGAAGAAATGGACAAGAAGAAACAAAAGGTTGGGAGAGGAGTCAGACTTGCCCAAGGTTAGGAGTTTGGTCAGGAGTACAACTCAAGACTTCTGGCTTGAGGTTCAGCTCTCGTTCAGTAGAGAATATTCCCTCCCCTTGGAGGAAAAACCATAAGGGAGGGAATATGGGCATGGATTTTCGCTATGTAGTTGATAAGAACTAGAAGTAGGAAATGCTAGTGGAGAAAACTTGATCTCATGGTACGGGGTGGGAGATCACAGGACAAGTTCCAGTCCAGGAGAAGGCTTCTCCAACATGACTAGCAAACACCTGAAGGGTGTGAGGTTGTGTCCTAAAATGGTACACCCTTGGTCCTGTGAAGCACCAGGTGGCCAAGGGCAACAGGCTCTTCGTGATGGCCACCGTGTGTGTCCTACCTCTGCTGGAGGTCAAACAACGCGAGCAGCAAATCTTGCTGTACTGTAGCTGCCTGGCTTCAGTGCTTCCCTATAAAATCCATATACATAATGACTTCATATACGTTCCCAGAAGCTAATGCCTGAGATCTGGCTCATTAAAATCCAAATGGCACACGAGCAAAATGGAGTCTAGCAATGCTGCACGTTGAAAAGTAGGATGCAGTCAGACTTTTCCAATCATTTATGAGCAATAAATATTCAGTAGCTTAGAATAAGTGCTTTCCTGCTTTTTGACTGTAGATTCTGGAGGAAAAGCTTTTTTTTTTTTTTTTCTCTATGGCATACAGGGACAGCTCTTCTTGCTAATTCTGAGGATACTCTTCCCTGAACGAAGCGGGGGGGCTTTGGTGCAAATGGGGTCAGATGCGCAGGGTCCATCTACAGCAGCCCTGGGGTTTAACGCAGCGCTCTCGAGCGAGGGACCTGCTGTCAGCAGCTGGAATAAACCCCTGGCAGCATCTTGCTTGTGAGTTTGTGTGCCCAGAGGGCTTCCTGCAGCTCAGCTTAACCTACCAAGGCCTCAGAGAGGAGGATCCCACCAGGGAAGAGTAGAGAAGAGCTTTTCCACGGCACAGCCACCAAAGCGGTTTCGTTCCGAGTGCTTTGGCTCAGCGTTTCCCAACCAGGCATAATATTACATCAGTTCCAAAGAGAATTTGTGGTTTGGAGCACAAGATGGTTTTAGAATTGGGCCCAATTTATATGGAATGGGTTTATTTCCGCGGTGATGGTTTCTTCTAGGATGAGAGTCTTTATGGCCTTTCCCTCTGGAATCATTGTCGTTCAGACTAGACCGTCTAGACAGCTCGGTTTTTGGGCATATCCACTGCCTCGTGCCTCTGCAGTGGATAATAATCTGCCAAAGCCATAATATTGCCAGCTGAGGTGGGCTCAGCAGGGGGAAGTGGCTCTGGTGGCTCTTTTTTGGGGAGGGAAAGTGGAGAAAGTCCGGTTCTGCTACTGCTCTACAGGAGGTCAATGGTCTGCTGCTCCTCTAGTCTGTGTATTGCAGGTGTGAGAGCCCTGAAGGTGGACCCCAGGGGTCTTTTGGCTCCCGGATCTGTCGCTGCATTACACGCATGCTCCCTTCCCCTAACCTGCAAGAACATCTGCAGAAAGGAAAAGAGCCAGGAAGCTTTTAGTGACCTTCTTCAAATAGTGCATCCTTGAAAACACATTGCCCTTTTGGAGAAATAGCTGGTGATCATGCGATGTGCACACTATGGAAGTAGTTGTCCTCAGCGAGAAGGAATAGGCTTCTCCCACCAGCCCACGGCTCCAGGTCAAATGGAAGACCTTGACCAGCTTGATCTTGGTTTTATGTACCCTTTTCTTCAAGGACGCTGAAGAAGCATGGAGAGATTTGCCACGTGTGACGTGTGGCCGGGCCAAACGCCGCTGTGAAAAGTCGTGGGTGATGTTTTCCCACACCTTCTGAGTCCTGCAGTCTGTGCTTTTGCTCCCTTTGACAGCCTGGTGAGAAATCAGAATATTGCAGAAGCATAATTAATTTCAAGCAGATGCCCGCTGGGCCCTTCTGCTGGGTCTCTTTGAAATTAGGGGAGTGTTCAAGTAACTTTTTAAGCTCAACTTTAGCTTTGCCTTTGGAAATGAAGAACTCATGACATTACGCAAGTGAATTTTGAAAGGGGGATCCCCTTTTGTGGGCTACTTATAACCTTCTTCGCTTAAATAATTTGTGGATCCAAAGTTATAACACTGGGATTTCCACACTTTGTGTGGAAAAACGACTACTTTAACTTGACACTTGGAGGCCTGTACCTTGAAAACACCCTGGAAAGCGTCGAAATGCCCCTGAAACCTTTGGGTGCCAGCAGAGGACTCCCTTGACTGTAGGGGATTATCGGTTAGAGAACAGCTACGGGCTGGGCAGCCAGGGCTCCCCCTGGTATGAAAAGGGAAAAGTGGGTGCCACTGGGATGTGACCCCCAGGAAGACAGAGAAATTGTGGAGAGTAATATCATAGAATCATAGAATGGTTAGA
>VZRU01009262.1:3462-16289 GCA_013398155.1 Pedionomus torquatus
GGGTCCCGCCGCCTCACCTGCCCGCCCGGTGCTGAGGGGATATATCCCGGTCCCCGCGTGTGTCCCGTCGCGTTTCCGTACCCGGCACCAGATCTGGTACCGCAGCATCTTTGGGTTCGGGAGGAGGGACCGGTATCTTTGAAAAAACAGGCCGGGCTGGGGTGAACACGGGGAGCCGAGCGAGCGGCCGGAGCCGCGGGCGGTGGGCACGGCCGGGGCTCGGGGCGGTGGCAAGGAGGGACCTGTCCCGGCTGCTTCGCCTCCGGGAGGGACGTCTGTGCCCTTCCCAATGATGCTGCGGGGACCTGTGTGCTTTGTACTCAACTGTTAGCTTCTAAGCAAATGAGGAGCGGAGTACGTGTACTTTCACTCTTAGCAAAGCAGGAAATAAGCCCTCAAAATAAGTCTAAGATGTATAGCAAAGTGTGCCACCGATAAACGCCTTTTAATGTTCCTAAATAACTCATTTTCCATATCTGTATACGTTTACAACAATGCTACTGATAAAAGGAATGATGTGCAACAGCAGGCATGTATAAAGAAGTCTGCACGGCAGTAAACAGTAACGTTTAAGTGATTTCGCAGGGAGTGATTACAGAAGTGTGGTGAGCTCTATGATTAAGCAGATTTCTAGGTGTTTAAATTGCAAAGTGACTATTTGCCGAGCCTGCTTCTTGAGGCTGTAGCAGAAAGACGTATGTGTAACAAGAAGCTAGAATGATATCCATTATCCTTTTCTCTCACAGGTACATGGGCAAAGTTATTTTGAGTTAACGTATAGTGGGTATGTGATTTATTTTTTTTTCCATTTAATCTATGTCAGTTGAATGGGAATTAGGACTAAGTATGATGAAGAAGATAATCAATGTTTGTTCAAGGTATTTGATCTCTTCTGATGTCCAAACGTCATCACTGTAGAAACACTGTCTCTCCAAAAGGAAAATTTAAGAAACTTGCCTGTTTCACCTGGTCAGTAGCTGTCTGTGGTAGCTCTTTTCAAGGATTTTTATATCAATAGGCCATTGACCATAGGACCATTTAGAGAGGACCAAGAAAAATTGAATGTGCTCAGCTTCTGCAGGTAAACAGCCTGCTAGCCAAAGCGAGAGTTGGTGGGAGCAGGACAGTAACCGTCAGTTTGATGCTGCAGGTACTGAGGAGAATAGTAAAACCCCTCCTAATGCTGTGTCGATCTGAAGTGAAACTAGAAAGCCAAATACTGAAATTAAAACTTGTATGAGTAAGGGCTACAAATCAACAAAAAGAAAATGAGTGAAGAATACATTGCATTTGAAGAAAGGCAGTGTTGTATCAAGGCAAGATGACTCCTGTGCTAACACCTTCGTTTGCCCTTCACCTCATTGTTGTACACTTGAGCTATTTAATAAGACACCCTATTTTTATTGTTGGTTATTGTGTTTCACACAACTTGCTGTCTGCAAGTTGTGTGAACGTACCTTGCCAATGGTGACTCAGTAATTTCATTATGTAAAAATACAACTAAAATATTGTAGTTCAGCTAGATTTTAAGTCCTAACCATTTTATTGCGGTGTTTGTAACATTGTTACTATCAGCATTTTATCAATACAGGAAGACTAAGTGAAACTGAGAACAGGGTGGCATTTTAATTCTTTATACTGACATGCAGAACAGGAAAGCAGAAACAGCCTAAATTGTGAGTTAAATTTGAGTTCTTAGACTTACAGTTACACTGTACCTGCAAATAAACCATTTCTCTCATCTTCCCAATCGGGCATCAGTAAACGGGATCTGGGAGGCATCCATAGGAGAGACGACCACCAAAGGTCATAAAAGGTGCTGAGCTTTCTGACCACAAGTCCAATAAAGTGTCCCTGTTAAATGGGACCGGAGGCAGGTGTGAGGTGGCAATAGACGACAGCGCCTGTGCCGTGCTGCGGAGTGCTGAGGGGACCAGGTGAGGGAAAGCAGCAGCCCATAGCTATCTCAGATGGGCTGGCTTTTTGAGAATACGAATGATCATGTTTAAATTAACAATATTATTTGATCTGCTGAAGCTAGGCATCTGCTTAAGTATTTTTATAGATTATGACCTTGATGATCAGCATTCTTTAATCCTGAAGTTAATATCAAGGCATGAATTCCTTAATCTGCTCCCTGAGGATGCCAGCAGGCCTGTACTTCACCCTGCAAGTGGATGGGATGGTAAAACAACATCTCTTAAGTACATCAGATTATTTCTTTTTTTTTCTTTTTTTTTTTTTTTTTTCAATTAGATTGAACAGATGTTAATAAAATTGAAATACTTCAATCTAGCATTATATAACTATATTAATAATTATGAGCATTGCGTGAAGTTCTCTAACTACCGATAATAACTTCTCTATCTGTATCGCATATTTTAGGAGCTTTCAAAAATCTAAGATACGAAATTTTAGAATAAATGTGAACAAATAAACATTTTCTGTAGCTTTATGGCTCATTCATGGATTAGTGAACTATATACATTGTTATACTTACTTCATACAAATTGGCCATGCAATTCAAGTAACAATTTTAAACAAATTCTTATTTATTGTGAAAGAATCTTGACCTTTTGGTGAGACTCAGAAGTACAAAGGGCAGAAGATGTTTTGAAAAGGAAATGTAAATGTTAGAGCAGAAGCTTTCTGACTTAATCTAAACCTTAACTCTTTGTGAACAAGTAGAACAAAGGCAACATCACTGAGATACATGGTGCTATCACAAAACAAAAATCTGAATGTGGCAGAATTATTATTTTTTTTTTTAAATAAAAATGGTTAGTTTCAGTTTGGAATCAATATATTTTTCTCTTCAATGTTCTTCCTGTAAAACTTCTTAGAAATTTAATGTTTTCCTTTTACTAAAAAAAGAACCACCTTGTTTCTCTGAGTATTCAGAAGCTGTTGAAATAGGCTTGTGAGCACTGAAGGAATCCGTAGACTCTTCAAGGAAAGTGGCACTATGTAAGATTACCAAATCATGTCTTTTTTAATGGGACATAACTGTACTATCTATTTTTTAATGTGGAAATCTTTTATTGTCTACAGTCATACATTAAATGTCACAGTAAAGAAGTGCTTTCTGAGTGCTCTAACAGACAACATGCAAATGTTGATGATACATAAAAATCTTGAGAGATTCTTGAAGTCTTGACTCAGAAATTCAATCAGGGCCCCTTAAACATTTTCAGCAGAGATTGAAATAGAAAATACCTGTGCAAGCTCTTTACTTTAAAAGATTTCCTCCAGTTAAAGGCCTCTGTATACATTTCTTTCACTACCGAGGTCATAGGACTTAATCACTTGAATATTTTTAAATATAATCAAATGCTTCATTCCTATCCTGTCTTGAGTTAAGAGAGCCTGTGTTAAATCCCCAGTGAAGGCAGGTTCTCATACTAACTTACTGAGCATAAAAACGTGTATGAAATACAACGTAAGAAGTGTATTTTTTAGATTTACAGAAATGTGCCTTTAATAGCTGTTTGAGGCAATATTAAGAAGTGTTTATGCGTAAACAGTCTCCAAGGTCATCAACGTTCAGCTGAGTGGGAACACAGCGTGAGACAAAGAATTAATTTATCTTTGCTCCTTGACCCGATACTGATTTAAGAGTTAGTCCAGCAACCTGGGTTAACTAACCTACGCTACTGAAAAATGAATCACAATGACATAACCTCTCATCTTTCTAAGAGAAATCGTGGTTGCTGATGCCTACCTTGCTGTGTTTTGCCAGTTGCTGCGGTGGTTCAAAGGCAGGCTTGTGGAAGCCCATGTGTCTCTATGAGGGAAGCAACAGAGATATCCTCTAGCCATGGCTGCAGTTCCCTGTGCCTCTGTGCTGCTGGTGGCTTACGGCTTCTGCCTAGCAAGGGAGGAGGGTCAACAGCCAAGGGCAACTGCTGCTGGCCTGACAGGGGTCATAGGAGAGCCATGGCCTTAAAAAACAAAACAAAACTCCACCTTGGGTTTTAAAGAGTGTATTCTTCCTTGCTACAGTACCACGAGTGTCCCATATCCCTGTTTCTACGTAACCTTAGCTAGCTCTTAATCTTTGGTCATTTTATCGAAGACTTGTCCTTGTGAAATGGCATAGAGATTTGTATTTGAAACAGTGAAGATTATGTCATGTTTTGAAAGAGTTGGCTATGGATTGGAGGTATATACGCAAACAACCAAGCCTCTGTTTGCTTTTCATTTAAATTTAGTTTGCATGGGCAGCTGGTAGAATCTGAAACAGTTTGAGAGATGCTTTGATACCTCAAGGGGAAAGGGCGAGGGTCCTATCTGGCAATCCATATTTATGTAAGTAGATTATGGGAATTTGAGCCTGAACATTGGAATTAGTTTATTGGTAGTAGTTTTCTACTTTCAAAATCATCTTTAAAACATAATAAATCACATATTGGAATGACTAAGGGCTTTATCGTGTCACGTCTGCTTAAAATACGTAAGATTGTACGCATAAGACATAAAGTACCCATAAATTATACTACATTTAAGTCATAAAATACATAAAAATAATAGATAAACTGTAAGTAATGCATTCAGTGCATTATACTGAAGTATCATTGTGCCTGTCTTATTAAAAAAAATATTACTATAGCAAATCTAACCAACTACAAGTAAATTTCAGGACCTTTCGTGTTCCCCAACTCACCTGCCAGCATACTTAGTTTAGCAACATGTTCCTTTTTCAAGAAGATTTTCTGTTCCCTTTTCTAGGTGAAAAATAGACACAAATAAAAAAAAAACAAAACAGACTATACACAGTAAAGACAGTGTCAACATAATCTTCATTATTCGATTGTAATTGTGTTCATAAAATGCCATAATTTCTGTCATGTAATCAGGCATTTAGAGGGCTGTTTTGTTTTTGGTTTGTTTGCTTTTTTTTAAATTTGGATCTGGGCCTCTGTACATACATTAAGTATGTATTTAACTTGAAATACCTTATTTATTCTGCTGAAGTCATTGCACCATTGAAATTAAGCTTTTAATTTTCTCAGTCAAAGCCTTACAGAGATGAGTGAGCTTTTTTGATCTGGGTCCTGGTTTGGAAACAATCTCTTTTGCTCTTATGGGCTCCTGCTGCCTCCTCCTCAGAGGCACTGTGAGGACTCGGTTGTGGTCATTTGCTCTCTAAATCACAAGCCACTGCTTGTGCACACATACAACCTCTCGTTTTCTGTAAACCAGTATCGATTTGCCTTTTCTTTCTGTATAAATGAAAGAAGGCAAGTGTGAGATGGGTAGTAGAAGATTAACATATCCTGCTTTAGAGAAACAGAAGCCAAGTGTGATACACACTCCCCTTGCGCAGTTTTGCATGGATCCAGACTGGAGGATCAGAACAGGTCCGTCTTAACACAGCATTTGTGAGCATTTCTATATATACCTATATATCTAGATTTTAAAAACGATGACAGAAATCAGTAAGCAGTCTTAATTTGTTCCTTCCTTGCCAAGAGAGCAATTGCTTAGCATAGATTTAATTAGACCCATCTTGTACATCTTCAAGACAGTAGCCCCGCCAGACTACCCTTGCCCTAACACTGTCTGTCCCGTAAAATACATTCTAAATCCCCTCTTTGTTGGATTGCCCTTACATTGAGACAAATCGGTGGGCAAAGCCAGCATACCAGGCTGCAGCTGAGTCGCAGAGAGCATGATCCAACAGCTACAACAGTTTCTTTTTTAGCCTGTGGGAGGAAGGTATTATCATAACAGGTGTGAGGTAGCATATGTTGCGCTTTGGGCTTTGGTCATGGTATTGTATGGTGTGTTTACATGTCTGAGTTCTGCAGTGCGTTGACTTATTATGGGCCTTTTTCAGAACACAGTTTTCATCTCTCACGGATATGGACATTTCCATTGTATGGCCCCGTGAATGTGAAACTAGTATTGGGTCTAGAAATGAAAAAAAACCCAAACAAAAAACAATCCCAAAAACAAAACAGAAAAAGAAAATACCTTTTTTAGATTTTGTTTGTTTGTTTGTTTGTTTTCACAATGCACAGTTGTAAAGGCTCAGAATAGTTAGTGTGCATGTGCAACAGTGCAATAGACAGCTGACTTCTGCTGGGTTTCAATACGTTTTATCTGCTATAGTCCTTGTTTTACTAGAAACCTTTAACGACTTTATAAGCTGTGAAGAAACACAACACACTTCCATTTGGTAATCTCCCACAGGCTACAGGAATACAGCACTACATACCTAGATGTTTACTTTGTACACACGTGGGCATACTGTTGAGTTGTTTAACCTTGAGAAGTCCAACACTGCTTGCTCTGACCGTTTCTCTATGCAGTCTGCTGACTACCTGCATCCAGAGAACTGACACATTAGATGTCCAAGTGAGTAGTTCAGCATCGCTGGGATACTCCAGACCTTGCTCAGCCATTCCAAATTTCTCATTCGTGAACCTTCGGGACCCTTTGGAGGTCCTGTCTCAGCTCTGGTGGAGCTCTCAAACCAGGAGCTGCCCTGGGTCATCCAGTTTGTGCTGCAATGGAGTATGTGTCACATCGAACCTTGCAGAAAAAGAAGACAGGGATGGACTTGGGGGAAGGTTGACCATCACTATACCTGGTAATCCACTGGTCTGAATGTTCCCCTGGGAAGTGGAAGAGTCAGTTCAAGTAGTATGAATGCTCCAGTGAGTACGGATTTAAAGTGGACCAGTTTCACTGTGAGATACATATAGAGCCTTGTCACCTGATTCAGACCTACAAAGTCCTTGGGGTGACTGGGTATCTGGAAATTGGGTATGGTGCTGGAATGCCCAAATTCCTTCTACAAACGCTTCCCTTTATTCATTATATTTGTTTGGACAGGGAGAGAGACATACAGCAATAAAAAGTGTTTAAAACAGGACAGGGTATCTCTTGAAGCAAATATAGTACCTGAAACTACTGTCTCTCTCTTTGTAAAGGTGATCTTATTTAATTAAGCCTAACTTAACTTTCAAATACGTTCAGATTCTGCTGTTCTTACATGCAAATTCATAGGTGCCCCCTTGGAAGAAAGAACTGTGGTATTTCCCTGGGGAACAAAGTTGGGTCATGCAACTCCTCCATAGCAGTCACAATGGAATTCAGAAGGCCTCACTCCCACTCCTCTGTGTCACTGCTACACAGCTCTTCAGGAGACCAGATATATTTAAAGTCCTAGATTATAAACAGCTATATGAGTGAAGCAGCAATGCCACAAATAAAGTTTAAAAAAAAACCCCAGAATATTGCATTACAAACTATACCACACATTAATATCTACCCAGTGGAAATCAGGTGAGTTATGTAAAGGAGGAGCTGGGAGGCAGGGATGATAGAAGCTAAAACCATGCCAGGTAAAAATGGAGTATCTCCAGAAGACTGTCATTAAGTTCATCATCAGACACCGTTGAGACGACAGGCAGAGCCTCCTGCTGCAGCAAATGTCCAAGGGGCTAAAAAACACCTGCCCAAGGGCATGTGTGGAGTTTGAAATAATGCCTTTGCACAGCCCTAAATGTCATTTTTCTTGATAAGCCAAATAAAACAATGGTAACAATTACAAAAACATCAGCTCTGCTTCAAGCTGCTCTGCTGCTGGTGAACTGAACCTCTTTAGCGCTTTCAGGGAAGTGTTACCCAAACGCTGGCAATACTAGAGACACACTGCTTATGCTGAAACCCCTTAAGTTTTGCTGTTTATTTTGCTGAGGACCACCTCCTTATGTGCTAGAGCCTGGCTACTGGTTGTAATTTTTCCATTGTGCAACGAGGTAGCTCCACTGATCTTAAGAGGCTCCTACTGCCCACTCTTTCATCTGGAAAGCTAGTAATCTGTTTAAATATTTGTTATATTCTATTTCTATGCCAAGCTGCTTGTAATTTCCACTATGGCTGCCTCCAGCCAAAGAAGATGCATAAACTCAGACCTAAGCTAAAGGCGTAGTACGGTCTGTCCAAGCTGTGGTTTAGGTTCTTTACTGCCCAGGGATCTCCATCTGTTGGGGTGATTTAATGCCAGGCAGGTCATTGCAAACAATGCAGGAACGCATCTTGTACTAAGTGAAACTACTGAGAAACTATACTTATCTACTGTGGCTATATTTAGCTAGATTTTCCAATTTCTAGGCTGTTTTGAGCCAATATGAAGCAGCAGCCATCTAAATGCTTCATGTTTGAATTGCTGTACATCTGTTGGGTCACTGAAACTTTCCTTTGACTACTCTCAAAATAGCTACTTTAGCAACACTCACGTTCTGACTGCAGAAATAAAAAGGGTAACTTCAAGATCGCTTTAAACAATTTCCATCTAAACTGGAAAGATGTGTGTTACAAGCAGCCATGGGGTTGTCTTTCCTTGACTCGTTGCAGAATAAGATGTCTCAAATGAGTAGAGTCCCCCGGCACTTTGTCCTCTCCAGCTACCCCAATGGAGCACCAGAAGAGGAAACCTACAGTAACCTCCAAACAGTCCCAGACACCGCAGAGCAAATGGAGTTTAATATCAGGTATCACGCTGCATTAATACTCCTTCTGTCCTCCTTGTCCTTCCCCCACAAATACAAGCCCTCAGACTTTTAAGAAGACTTTTTGCTAAGCCAAATAATCGTAGTGGATACTACTGGAAAATGGAAGAGATGCAAGCATAGATAACCTGTAGTGCTTAACGCTGACCGTACAAGATTATGCTGCATTAAATGTCTGCAAGTTTTTATTCTGCACAGGGACACAGATGTGTCTCTTCATTAGAAACCCACCTGTTATAGCAAGCAGCTTCATTTTTACATAATTCTCCAGGCGCCTCTCACAACAAACTGATGGTGCTGCTTTGGCTTTTTCTTAATCCTCTACATACATTTTTTTTTTTTCCAGTTCAAGAGTCAGAGGCTGTCTGTGAAAATCCCTTTCTGTGTGGGTTTTTGTTGTTGGAGCGATCAAACCAAGCCCAAGTTTTTTTAAGAAGATCCCTAGAATTAAGCTCTTAAGCCCACTTATGGTTCAGCAGGTCTTATAAACAGATCTCAGCAGAAATACAAGTTAAAATAAAAATGTATAGTCATATTATTTTTTTTCAAAAAAAAAAAAAAAGGCAAAAAGAAAAGAAAAGGGGTGCTTGCCTAAGAGAAGCTAAATGTAATTGAAAATTTTCATCAGTAAAGCACCACCAGTTTTTGGCATCGACACACATCACAGACACAGTTCAAATATCTGCATGCCCCAGGACCTCCCTAACAGCCTTTAGGTTTTGGTCAGGTCATACCCTGACACCACTCATTAGCTGGAGACCTGCACTGCATTGTGGAAACCATTGGAGTAAAACTGTTGGATGACAAAGCCAGCAGTTACATTAGATGAAATATTTTGAGATGCCCGAAGGCTGTTTCAATATTCTGACTCTCAGATGCCTCCCCCTCCCCCAGAGCAGAATTCCATTGTCTTGTATAAAGAAACCAGGCACCTAAATAAACAACATGTTTCTTCACAAGTGCCAAATATCCAGCTTTTTAGGAAAACATCAAAGCACTTTTGTATGCCTGTAAATATGTGTTTTAAAATCTCTAATCAATGACACCATAACAGGGGAAGAAAACCACCTTAACACTTCATTTTTACATGCCCAGCTTATTACAACCATTAGAGAAATAACTGTGCCTGACACGTGCAGAACGCTTTTTAGAGAATTGCTGTTGCAGCCTTTTCCTCTAACGTGGGCATCCCAAATGCCTTACAGCTCAGCTACCCAGGTTGGCCATCAGCTGGCACTGATTGGGGATGAATTTGACAGGATGTACCACAGGAAGTTTGAAGATACACTGCTTCGCCTGGCACGTGGGTAAGTTACCTTACTGGCACTGTCCATCTTCAGATCCTTTTAAAAACCACATTAGATAGGTGAACGTTAATGTTTTGTTAGATAAACAATAACATTTCTGCACACAAAGTAAAAACCAAAAAAGTTATTACTACTACTGTTGTTGTATATAGAACCTAAAAAACTAAACCAGATACTGCTGCTTGTTTTACAAGAAAGAGCTTTACAATGTAAATTGTTTCCATGGACCGTAGCTGTTCACGGTCAAAAGATTAAACAGTTTCTCGGTATTTAAAATTTCACAGTAGTTTTCTAGGTTAGACGGTATCTTTATGCACAACAGAGTGGTGAGAGGTCTGCAGCCTAGCGAGTGTGATGCTTCAGGGATGAACGTGTTATCGCATGTCAAATAACCCACCCATGCACATAACAAGAAAATGTGGCTAGACTAGTTTGAATCACCCTGCGAGCCAGCAGGGTTGTCATGGATAGATATTAACGGACATGCCATAGCGTCCTAACCCGAGAGACATCATCTGTGTCCAAACCCCTAAGTACTCATGTGCAGTTCTGCTTTGTCTCTTTTTGCTTCAGGGAGAGAGCGGGCACTTATTACAGACTTAGAGAGAATGCAATTCAGTTACAGCTGTGTTCCTTGACATAGCATATGGTCTACCTCAGGTGAATCCTCAGCTGGATTTACACTGCAGGGAGACCCTGTGGAATCACTGTGTCAGTCATGTATTGCTGCCCCAAACTCTGATGAGACGAGATCAACAGCTCTCCTTGGGTTCTGCTGTTCTTAGTTTGAAACAGGAGCAAAGGCACAAGGTCGCTGTTGCTGCACGTTTCCTTCTGTGATGTTCATGATCGATTATTCTGAAATCAAATTATCTTTAGCTTCCAAAGCCCTACCAAGTTGCAAGATCTCCTTCCTAAATAGAGAAATATACATGCACGCATAGATTTTCAATAAGGAACATACTGGAGTTTGAGGTTTCTTTCTGATGTTTTCTAAACCTTGGTGTTTGATTTGCCAATTTTTAGAATAATAAAAGCATGGCAATAATTTTTTTTTTTTTTTTTTAATCATCAGGGTTGCTATCAGTGTTTTCCAGACATGGAATATTATTAAAAGTGTTACAAGAAGCTTTGGAAATACTTTGAACAATAACTGGACAAAGAGGATCATTGGTTATGGAAGCTGGGTACGCGCTCTCCCTTTTCTCCCTTTTTGTTGACAAGTAGGTAACAGCAATGCCTAACTCCCATACAAGTCTCAAAGAGTAAAGCATATGACGCACCTCTAGGTTTGGGTTTAATCACAAATTAATTTCTTATTGGGTTTGCTGGTGTCCCCTCATTGCCCTGTTGTTGCTTTTTAGGCTGAAATTTCTCATTTATAGACCAGAGTATGCCACAAACAGAGTCTGTGCAAGACTCAAAGAGCTGCCCAAGTCCCACACAACTCACGGGGGCTCCATGCAGAGGGAAGGCGTCTCTCACAATAAGAAGCTCTAAGGGCCTTCTCTAGGGGAGATAAGCAGGACTGCCGCTGTCTGTGGTTTACCCTGTTTACCCCAGACAAGAAAGGAGATTAATTTAGAGGCTGGATGTGACCCTACCACCGCAGCAGTCACCATCACCAGCAGCATAACCGAACCCCAACACGCATTTCCACAGAACTGGAGTGTATACTCCGTTTCGCACTGACCTGGCACGCAGACATCCTTGTTAGTTTTTCTGCACCATCTTTTCACCGCTTGCTATTTCTAATCACCTTCCTGTTTTCCCCTGCAGATTTGCAAGCTTCCTTTCAGGTGCGTCTGCCAGAAGCTGGTGCCTGCAGCCTTGCTTGTTGTCGCCTTTTGGTGGGCCATGAATTACGGACTGCTGAATTAACACAGAGAATTACAGTAGGAGGTCATTGCTGGACTCTGACCAATATCATTAACACCCAGGTGGTGGTAGTTGGTTTGTTTTTCAAATTTACACTGATAAAGATCTCTTTTATATTTAAAACCTAGGCTAGTGCTGGGTCACTGCTGTTTCATACCTTTTTTTTTTTAAAAAAGAAAAATGTTTAAAATAAGGAGGTTGTTGCTGGATGACTGCCTGACTTGCTAGTTTTGATATGTGACTCCAGGCAAGTAGAAAATCTGTCGTTTTTTGTGTTTATTTTAATGCAATATAAAGTGTCTATTTCATATAAACAAGTTTCTTAAAGAGATTCTGGATGCGGGGAAGACTGAAGGCATGCTGGACATCCTTTAAATTTTAACACTGTAAAAGCAATGGTAAAGATTAAAACCATGATACTTCTTAAGAATTAAAATGTTGCTTCAGATGTTTTGCAGCGTTATCTACTTTCTTTTCCAAGATTGTGGTATCACAGACAGAAAACAATATATTGTCTTGTATATTTGGTTACCTAATTCAGGACAGGCTTTATTGGATTTTTATGTAGTAAAATTAGCATATGAAATGATCTTTTAGTGCAAAAAGAGCTAGCAAGCTCTCTAGGTTAGCATGAGCTAGCAAGCAAGTTGTTGGGGTCGGTGCTTGCAGCCCACTCAAGCCAAGCTATTACTTTTTCAGAAATCTACTTATAGATTTTAATATTCTGTCTCTTTCCCAAGTAAAACTTTGTGTTGCCCCCCAAAAAAAAGAAAAAAAAAAAGAAACAAACAAGAATTTGATAGAATTTGGAAAAGGTTTTTTTCTGATGTCGCATGGCTTTTCGGCAGGCATGAGCTTAGGGGGAAATAGATGACTAAGAGAAACTTGAGCAGAGCTTACAGCATGGAGATGGTGTAGGTGTCACCCTCCCATACTCCACAGGTGACCATCAGGACACGGCTGGGCTGCTTCTCTCTCGACACCACGCCCCAACCGTACCAAGTTAGTCTCTGTATCTGGGTGCATCTTCCCTACCCTTTGCTGTTAAAGCCACTTTTCACTGTATGCAGTTACGGACTCTCTCAGCCAGAGAAAATGAAAGTGCATCTCTGTGGTCTGG
>VZRU01009267.1:0-13031 GCA_013398155.1 Pedionomus torquatus
CTGTTCTTCCTCTTGTTTTCAGCCAGCTACTATCCTGGAGCTAAAAATAACAAGGAATTTACAGCCCTCGACCTTGAACTCGGCCAGGCACGGCGCTCCGGCTTTCTGCTGCGTCAGCAAGTTGCTGGATGGCTCATCCTGGGTTTTCCTTCCATCTCCTCCAGTCCTGTCCCCTGGGGGCACAGCCTTCCCCCAGGGCGCACGGGGCTGGGATGTGGTTGGCATCGGCCAGGGGAGATGCTTGGAGCTGGGCATGCTGGGGGGTGAGAGGTGCCAGCTGGGCAGGGGGTGTGCAGCCCCAGGAGCTCAAGTCCCCAGGACGTCATGGGATTTCGGCTTCTTTTCTTTTCGAGTCACGTATTGTCACCGTTTCTCTAGTGACATTTCCTTTGCAGACGTTTTTAGTGCATATTTGGAAAAGTTTCCAAGTCCTGCCCCATGCCTGGGAGCGCAGGAAGCCCCTGTTCCTGTGGCATTGGCTTTAAAAGGAAAACTGAGGTTGTGGTGGAATCAGAGGACACCCGTGCTGGGCTAGCAATAGCCTGCCTGGCCGTGCCTCCCACCCTCCCCTGCCTGGGGCCAGCCCAGTCCCAGCCGTGGCTCGGCTGGAGCTCTGACAACTGGCCCAGTGACCCACCGGGAGGTGAGCGGCTGTGCCTGTGGGCACATGGCCAACAGCCCGAGATAAGTGGCTACCGGCCGTGCCAGTCCCACCACCGGGGCTGTGTTCTCCCCACAGGAGAAGGGTCAGTCCCCGTGGGGACAGGCGGGGGCTGATCCTTGCTCCGTGGTTGCAGGACTGGGGTGGTTCCAGCCAAGGTGTCCTGGGGTGCAGGGACTGGGGCTGGACAGACCTGGGGTCTCAGGGTCGGGTCAGGGAGGCGTTGGGGTCCCTGTCCATCAGCCTCATCGCACTTGCCTGGCCTCTACCCAGCTCTTGGCGGTGGCCTTTGCTCCTGCGGTCCATCTCATGCAGGGATGTCCTCGCACCCTGCCCGTGGTGTCCAGAGACGGAGGACACCAAGCTGTTTGAACCAAGCAGCCTTGTCTCCACTCACCCAGCCCAAAACGCCTCACTCTAGCTCTTGAAGACCTTGCTCTGGATTCTGACTGTGTCCAAAACCCTGAGTAGCCCCAAGAGTGTGCAGCGAACATCCCGTTCCTGCTGATGGGTGACATCCCCACCAGGGAGCCCGGGGGGACGAGGCGCTGGCCTTGACCCCACTGACAAGGTAATTTCATACAATCATAGAATCTCTCACAATTGCTGCCAAGGTTGCCCCATTGCTCCCCACTTGGCTGCTGGGGCTGGCATCAGCCACGGGCTCTTTGCAGCCATCACCGTGGCCTCAGGTGCCCTGAGGTCCCCAGGGAGCTGGCCCCTTGGGGGTCTCCCAGGTTTTATCCATCCAGCATCCCAAGGGGCGGCAGCAAACGCCATCCCTGCCTTTTTCAGCCGGAGCTGCCTCCAGTGCCTGCTGTCCCCTTCCCTGCTCGGCCCGGGGGGGCTGTGGCTGCTCTGGTTGTGGAAGCCGTGAGCCAGGGAGCCTGGGGATGCGGCAGCTCCCGGTCCCNGCTCTGCTCACGGGAAGGGAGCCCGCGGGGAGCAGGAGTGACTCAGGGGCCGTATTAAGCAGATTTATGAGGATATTTCTCAAAAGAAGGCTGAGAGTGTGTGCCATGCCATCCTGGCCCGAGCTGCATCCCGGCACCGCTGCCAGCAGCCGTCCTGCCAAACCTCAGCCCTTCCATGAAAACAACTTCAGAGGGCAACAAAAGTCCGGGATGAACGCCCCAGCAGCGGCTCGGAGCGGGTCTGGGCAGGAGACCACGCGCTGCTCCCGGGGCACCGCTGCCCGTCACCTGCCGTTCCCTGTGGTGCCCTGGGGAGAGGGGGAGAGGGCAGGGGCTCGCCCAGGGCTTGAGGGGCTTGAGCTGTGGCTGGGGACTTGGAGCTGGAGAATAATTTGCTGAGGAAAAACTGTGGTTTCTCCTCTCTCCCTTGCCTTACGCCACCCCAGCTCCCTGGCCGGGTGCTGGCAGCCTGGTCGCTGAGAGCTGGGGGCTGTGGCCCTGAGAACAGATGTCCTTTGGGGCCACAAATGGTCCCTGAAAGATGCATGGCCAGGAGCTGTGGTGGCTGTGAGAAGCTGGAGAGTGGCCCATGGGCTGCTGCCATCCCTGAGCGCCAAGAGGGACAGCGGGGAGTGCCTGTGGGATGCCTTGGCTGTTCCCAGGATGGGGAATTGCCCTTGGGTCCAGCTGGGACCCAGTTGCTGGGGCTGAGCTTGGGTAGTGCCAAGGAGTGCCTGTCCCTGGTCCACACCCGAGTGAGGAGGGACACTGGGGACATGCCAAAGCAACGGGGCAATATTTCCATAGAGAGAGTTCATCTCTCCACTGGCACCCTCTTCAACAGGAGGTCAGACTCGGGTGTCCATCTGGCCTCTCCTCGGGGGTGCTGAGACTCTCCTGCCACCCATGAGCTCCCCCAGAAAACACCACCCATCCACATTGGTGTCCCCTCAGCTGCTTCCCTCTGGTGCCCACGGCACCCCTGGGGCCACCAGGGCCCGCCTGGGGGCACAGCATGGCTAGGGACAGGCTGATGAGCTGTCTTGCTAAACTAGCAGAAAACGGGTCCTGGGACATTCCTGCCTGGGATTCATTTTAAAGCAACTAAAGAGGTTGCAACCCTCCAAGAAATGTGTCTCTGGGAAGCTGCCCAGTGGGAAAGAGGACAGATGCAGAACATCACAGCAGTGAGGGAAGATTGAAAACAAGCTAGAAATAAGAAATGACTATATATATAAACACACTGGGCAGCAAAGCCAGTGCTGCAGCCCGTGTTCTTCATGTGCTGTTGTTGTTTTTAATCTTTGATTTGGAAACTTGCTGCTATTTATAGCCCCCCCCCCTCCCCGCAGCGGTCGGCAGCGCTGATCCCTTCCAGATGCTGGCTCCTCGCAATCCTGCGGCCCGTGCTGGTGGGGCTGGGGGCTGCGGGCACGGGGAGCAGCAGGAGAGGACGTGAGGAGGATGTTCAGCGTTGCCAGCCCCTGTCGTGGCCAGCCCTAGCAGGGAAGGGATCCCCCCCGATGCTGCTGAGTTCTGGGGAGCCTGGGAGAATTTTGCAGCATTGCAAAATTGGGGGATTCTGCAGCATTGGGGTGGGGGGAGAGGGGAGTAAAATTCTAGCAATGTGTCTGCTTCAGGGTCTGGGGGCTGCCAACTCCTCAGGAAGCCCCAAGGATGCCTGGGGGGGGGCAGGCGTGGCTTAGCAAGCAGTGGCATTTATTGCAATGGCTTTTTTGAGAGTTTTTTTCACTTCTGCCATCCCCCACTCGATGCAGGAGGCTGACGAGCTCCCTCCAGAGCCCCTCGCCCTTCCCAGGCACCCCTGGTAGAACTGGTCCTCACTCGGGGGATGTGAGGGGGGGCAGATGTGGGGCTGGGGGATGTTGACCCAGAACAGGAGCCTGCAGAGCTGCCTGACAGGGGACGTTCTTCCACCTTCCCTGGAAAAAGCCGCTGTCAGGCTGCAGCCGCCGAGTGACGGTGCCTTTCGTCACGCCGCTGCCTCGCTGCAGCCCCTCTTGCCCAAGCTCTGCCTCATCTCCCTGGCATCCGAGATCACTTCCCCCAGCTCCCGGCCCCGCACAGACCCGGTCTGCGGGGAAACCCTGTGACCCTGGGGCTGGCTGGGCGAGGGGCTGGCAACGTCCCCACGCATGGGGCTCCCAAAGTCCCTTCTGTGGGGCTGGCAACGTCCCCATGTGTGGGCCTGGGAGGCACAAGTGCAGGACAGCCCAGGCAAGGACTTGGGGATGGAGATGCAGCGGAATGTGTGATGGAGCAGCCACCCTGGGTGATGGAGCAGCCACCCCACAGCCACGTCCATGCCTGCACTGGGGTGGCCCGTGGCTGCGCTGCTCCAAAGGGACCCCAACACCCCTGCGGTGCTTGGACACGTCCTTGGCTGCCCACCCGAGCGGGCAGTCCTGGTCCCTGGGCGGCCCCTGCTCTGACACACCCTGTTGACACCTCTCCCCACCTCCAAAGACTGAATGAGCTGTAGGTTTCCCGTGGAAAATATGAGTGTGGGCTTCCCTGTGCGTGGGAGGTTTGGTGGTGACTCAGGGGCTGGTAGCCAGGGCAGCAGCACACAAACAGCCCACGCTGGGCTGGCCCGGGGCGAGGGGATGCCAGCCGGACCGGCGCCAGGCGAGGAGGGGCCCTGGGGACTGGGGTGGCGGTTCCCAGTCCTGGGGATAAGGGGAGACTTGGGATGTCTAAGCCCCCAGCCTTGGGTGCTGCCCAGGGAAGGGTGGGGGTCCAGGGGCTTTTTGAGAGACCCCAAGGAGGAGATACCGGGGGGCTGCTGGAGCCCGCTGCCGCCGTGTCCTGGCGTGGGCAGAGAGGGGCTCCCCGGGGCAGAACCAGCTTTCCCAGCCGGGACGCGGTGGCTCCGGGGACGGGCTGGGGTTTTGGGTGCTGTTTCTCCCTCTCCCTTTGGCTGGGTGCTTGCAGTGGGTGGCAACACCAGGAGCAGGGCAGCTGTGATTTTTGGTCCTTTCCCTGCCTTCCCAGGAAAACTGCTCCTGAAAAACACCCCAGCACAGCCCCCGCTCTGCCTCCCCCGGGAGCCCCCCATGCGCACGGATGGGCTTGTAAAATGCCTTCAGTGAGTTCCCAGGCTGGGGGCTGTGCGGAGGGGGGTCTGCAGCGGGCAGAGGGAGCGTGGGCAGAGGTGGCCGAGCCCGAGCTGCCACTCACACATGGGTGACAGGTGGGGGTGATCTATGGCACTGGCTGGGGGGCTGGAGAGGATGGGGACACCCCAACTCCAAGCCCGAGCGTGACCCAGGCTCCAGGTCCCAGTGCCCGGTGGGCGCTTTGGGGATGCTGAAGGTGCCCAGGCACGGGGAGGAGGTGACCAGGGAGGGCACATCCTCGTCCCGGACGGGGTGCAGGGGGGGCTGGGGCCAGCGTCCGGCACTGAGTCATGGCCAGGGGGGGCTGGGGCTGGGCTGGCTGGTGTCCGGCCGTCTGCTGACGTCGCGGTCACCCCACGTTGGGGAGGAAGCAGAAGGCGCTCAGCGGTTGCCATGGCAACATCTGTTTTCCTGCCCAAACATGCTCCCACGGGAGGTACTTTTTTGGGCTGGTCCCTCCGCTCGCCCACCCCTGCCCTCGCACGCTCTCCTACCTCTTCCTCAGGCACCGAGTGGGCAGCGGTGGGTTATTTTAGGGCTTTTTGAGCTATTTTGGGCAGCAGCTCTGAGCCACTGTGGGCAGGCAGGAAGGGCCAGGCTTGGTCTCTGCTCTCAGAGTAATGGTCGGGTTGGGCACGGGCAGGGCAGGAGGCAGGAAAGCCCTGGGATGTCCACAGAGAGCAGCTGAAGGAGAGCCTGGGGACCCGAAGGCTGGGAGGATGCCGGTGGCACCTGGGGGAAGATGATGGAGAGGCTCCCGGGAACACCATCCCAGAGCCAAGGGCTGCCAGATCAGCCACAGCAGACCAGCAGTGTTGGCCACAGCCTCTCCTGTGCCTCAGTTTCCCCACTCATCCTGCCCCCACGTGAGGATGAGGGTGCAGACTGAGAACACTGAGGCAGAGCAGGGGGCAGAGTGGCTCAGAGGGTTTGTTCTCAGCCTCCCTCACTCCAGTGTGCTTGTGGTGGCACCAGTGACACGTCTGTCCCTGGAGGGCTGGGCAGGAGCAGGCAAGCCAGCAGATCCCGGAGCACCCCCTCTTTGCAAGGCCATGGGGATCCTGAGCCCCCCGAGCTCCACTGCCCGAGCAGGGACACCCGGTCTGTGCCAGCGTGGCCTGGGCACGGGTTCCCCCGTGGCTCTGGTGGGGGTGAGGCCACCACTCAGGGCACAGGGAAGGAGAAGCAGAGGAGCCAGCTTTGGTGAATTTTTTTCTCACCCTCATTTCCTTTGTCAAGCCAGATGTTTGCATAACTGAGAACCAAGTAATCCAAAAAAAGTTTGTCTTTTCAGTGTAAAGTCAGCTCTTAACAGCAAACAAGCTGCTAGAGTGAGGATTGTGGAGCAAGGTGTTTCCCCCGGGGTCTGCAAGCACCAGTGCCAGCGCATGGGCTGTGGGCAAGCCCCGGGGGTCCCGTTCCACCGTCGCAGAGCTGAAGGTAGGGGAAACCTTGTCCCTACAACAGCCCCCCCCTCTGTGCCCCTGCACCCCTGCCTGCCCTGCTGTGGGCTTTGTGGTGGCATCTACAGGCTTCATGCTGACATCTGGGTGAACGCAGCCGCCTGGAGAAGCCCAGACCCATGCGTCTGCCCCCTCTCACAGAGGCAGGGTGGGCAGGGGCCGTGCTGGAGGCATGAGACGGGGGAGCAGCAGGCTCAGCCCTGGGCATGTTTGCACTGTGTTTGCTGAGCTGCTGTGCCAGCCAGGCCAAGCAGCAGCTCAGTTTCCAGGAAAACCTGATGGTGTGAGCCCCACCAGCAAGGATATGTGGGCATGTGTGCCAGCTGCTAGAGAGAGACAGTGGCAGGATGGGGACGTGGCCGTGCCATGGGCACAGCTGGCAAAGGGTGAGAGGCTCCATAGCATCAAAATTGAGTGAAGACAAAAGAAGCTGCTGGGCTGATCTTACTGGGAGGGGGCAAAACAGCCTGGAACCACCTAGGCCTGGCTCTGCCTCCTGGTGTGAGCCGGGCATGTCCCCCCACGGGACTCCCCCCTGCTCAGCGGGGTCCAGCCAGATCCCACTCCCAAAGGAGAGCCGTCCCTCACCAGCCCTGGCACAGGGACGGGAGCGGGTGGCACTGCTGGCGGCATGCGGGGGGGACGCCGGGCACCGCTCANCAGCCACGCTCCCGCACGCTCCCCCCGCTCCCCCCCGGCTGAGTAAACAAGTGCCGGGAACAGAGATCTGAGTCATCCGCCGGCTTGAAAACACCCAAACATGGTCACGGGCCGAGGAGCAGCTCCGGCACTGCTGCCCCGGCGCTTGGAGGGTCCAGGCATGGAAAGGGATGAGCACGGGCACGGTGCCCGCCCGCTGCTGGGGGTTTGCGGAACCCCACACTGGGGGGGTGCAGCCCCCCTCCCGTGGGCACCTCCAGGCAGAGCGGGGGGGTGCCCGGGCGCACTCCTGCATCACCCGGCTGCCGTGTGTCCAGCTGGGCACAGACCTGGGCACAGGATGGCCTGACCCCGCCAGCCCTGGGCACAGCTCTGGCGTCAGCTCTGCAGTGCAGGGGCCACTTCAAAACACGCTGCCCCTGCAGTGGTGGGCACGGGAGGCAGGGGCAACGGCCTCACCCGCGGGGACCGGCTGCACACACCAACAACCCTGCTCTGGCTTCAGCAGCAGCGCAGCACTGCTGGGACCAGACCGCTGGGTGCCTCAGATGCAGAGTTTACAGAGGGTCGAAGCAGAGGAGGGAGGGTCCAGAGTGGGGTCCAGCTGCCAAAAACAGAGAGCACAGCACGCCCCGTCAGCAGCCCGGAGGTCCTCCCCCCCAGGCTCCCTTCACCCCAGTATCACCCTTTCAGACCTGAGAACTGGGGGATTCCCAAAAGAAACAAAGCAGAAGCACAGTGCCTGTTTCCAGGTTTATGGCTTCAGTTAAAAATAATCTCTACTGATGCAATAATTAAACTTGAAACTGGAAGAAAATGTTCTGGTTTTGGTGTGCCTGGGAGCTGATCCCGCTTGGAAGTGGTTTGGGCTGGAAAGTACCTTCAGCTTCTTCCTCAGCCCAGCTGGGAACCAGCACCTTGGTCGGTACGTGCGGGTACCTGTGTTCCCCACCTCCAAACCGTCTCTAACAGGACATCGGGGTGGGACGAGTGGGGGCTCAGGGTGTGGGGATGCCTTTGAGGGCTGGCTCCTACCCCGGTGCTGAGGCCCCATCCCTGGAAGCTGCCCTGGAGGAGCTGGCCCTGTGCTGCCCCGCCAGCGCTGGGGCTGACGAAGGGGGCAGAAGGTGTGGGGGGAGCCAGGCTGCTCCGAAGCAGTTTGCAGGCTCCTGGGAGGAGGCGGAGGAGGCTGAAGGCTGCAGAGCTGGCTGAGCCGTGGCCGCAGATAACCTGTCAGTGATGGGACCCGTCCCGGTGATGGGGTACAGTGGGAGAGGCTGGGACCTGGGGTCCAGGCCAGCCTTGGGCTTCGGTTTCTCCTCAACCTTCCCCAGGAGTTTTCCAGCTCCATCGGCCCTGCTGCCCGGGGAGGCAGGAGGGGATGGCGTTTTTGGCCTGGCTCCCGCTTGCCACGGGAGCGGGAGCAGCAGGCAGAGGGCAGGCGTGCTGGACTTACACACAGCATGTGCCCGGCTGCTGGCACCCGGCTGCCCCAGATGCCGAGGGGATGAGCACAGCGGGCAGCTGGCCCACGGCTGGGGGAGGGGGCAGATGCTTGGGGACCTCAAAGCACCTTCTGGGCCAGGAAACAACCGCATCGCCTTCCCACCCCTGGCTCCTCTTGGCTGCCGGGGTCAGAGCTGAAGTGACCCCAGGGTGGTGGGAAGGGGCAGGGGATGGGTCTTCCAGCCCTGGGCAGGAGGGGTGACCCCAAGCTGCGGGGCAGGGATGCAGCCCAGGGATGGGCACGCCAGCTGCCAGACGCTGGAGCTGGTGAAGGCACCCACACGCTGCAGGGGCATTTTCTCTTCTTGCCCACTCCCCGCCAGCCCTGGAAGGTCTAACCTGGCCCCAGGCGGGTGCCTGGATTAATTAGTGTTACAGCTTTCCCATGGTGTGGCCGTGCTATTCTCAGCAGCCGCCAGCCGCCTAATCGCCTCCCGCGTGTTCAGAGCTCCGCTGGCAGTGCCCAGGGCTCGCCAGCACACAGAGCCTTTGTGCCAGGCAGGTAGAGGGCAGGGGAGCTGGGAGAGCTGACTGGGGCAGACTGGGAGAGGCTGGGACTCAGGAATGGGAGATCAGCTTGGTAGAAACTTCCCAACAGAGCTTGTCTTCTGACAGCGGGTGTATCTGTGTGGGGCTGGGATGTACCAGGAGGGCACGGGCGCTGCTGGCATTCTTGTGCGGGGGGAAGAGAAGCAATGTGTCATTTCAACAGCTCTGCCAGTAGCAGTTTGTCCCAGTTTGTCCCAGTTTGTCCCATGCCAAAACGACATGTCCCTTCGAGAGATCACAGATTTGGGTACTGGTGGGATGCCCAGCCTGGTGCGGGGTCTCTGCTGTCCCGTCCCAGCACGCGTGCTCTGTCCCCCTCGGTGACGCTGCAGCCCTGGGGGGCAGGGGGGGCTCCGGGCAGCCCTGCTGCTGCAGAAATCCCCTTAGCGTAATCCGGGCCGGCTCCCAAGAGGGATTTGCTTTCTGGGCTGGGAAGGACCTTCCTGCCCTCTGCGTGGTGATGCGGGGTGTTCATCAGGAGGTGTGTGAGCACCGTCACAGCTGCGCTGCTCACAGCAGGGCAGAGCTGGGGCTGGCCCGAGACACCCCAGGGGCTCAGCTGGCAGTTGCACACAGCAGATCAGGCAGCCTGGCACAGAGCGGGAGGGCTTGGTGGCCTTTGCTGGGTCCAGGTGGCCTGTGCCAGGTGTCTGTGAGCTTCTCCTAAGTGGGAAATTAGGGAAGAGTGAGCAGCTACAGGGAGCTGGGGATTATTTCCCTTTGCCCAGGGCAGGTGGCAAAGTTCTGGGTGACATGGTCCCCAGGTGCTGCTCTACCACAGCAGATTTGTCACCCCTCTCTAGTCGAGCTGGGAGCCCCAGCCATGCAGCGGGACCCCTTTGGGAGCGGGGGTGTGGGTGGTGTGGAGGGGCAGGCAGTGCCCCTGCTTTGGCTCCCCGGAGGCAGCAGAGGCGCCAGCTGGACTGGGCACCAGCACCGGTGGGGCTCAGCTCCCCGGCAGCCCCGGCCCTGGCTGGGGAGCTGCTGGCGCTGAGCCGGGGTAATCCCTGTGCCTCAGCAGCCCTCGGAGCAGTCGCTCACTGCACAAACCCCTAATTCCTTTGTAATCCCTCCATTAACGGTAACGTTTGCTGGGGTGGGAGGAGAGCTGGAAAGCCAAGCGGCCCCTTCCCATGAGCGGGGCACCCTCCCTGGCATGGAAGACCTCTGGGTGGTGACACCCACCCTGGCCGTCCTCCAGATGACACCCTGCCAGGCCCTGGGGACAGGGCGAGCTGCTGGCAGGGTGCTCAGGAGCCACCCGGGGAAGAGGCGCAGCCCCTGGGTCAGCAGGGTGCTCTGGGGCAGCAGGGTGCTCTGGGGCTGTCAGTCCGTCCCCAGCCCCGTCTGTCTGTCCCGTGCCATCCAGACACTAGGGCACCCGCAGGCAGTGGAGCGGAGTCCTGGGTGTCCTGGAGAGAGGGGACAGACCAAGGGACAGGCGGCAGGACCAGGCCTGCCCGGGGTTCCCCTTCCCACGGCGTCTCCTGGGCTCCGGCTGTTTGCAGCAGGGCTGCTGGCTCCCCACATCCCCGCACCCCGGGATCCCACTGCCCCAGCCCCCCCGGGCTGTGGGGGGCCCAGGGCGACAGCAGCCCCTGGACCTGAGCTCCCATAGCGCTGTCAGGGGCAGCCGAGCCGCTCGCACCCCCCTCCCTGGCACTCTGGAGCCTGTGGCCATGCCAAAGGCTGCCCGGGAGTACGGTGGGGTTCTGACCCCCCTCCCTCCCTCTGCTTGTGCCTGGGGGGCTGTGGCGGTGGGCACGGGTGCAGGCTGCGTCTGTCCCTCTGCGGGTGCACTCTCCCATGGTGACAGTGGGGACAGCAGCAGCACTGCCACCCGCAAACGGGCTCTGTCTGCCCGCTGGTCCCGGCCCACGTCCTTCCTGCCCCCAGTGCTGCCCCCACACCACGGGCTGGCACAGGGACCCGGACACTGTCCCACCTGGCAAGGGAGGCCTTGGGGTCTGTCCCCCTGCAGTCACCACCCCAGGAGTTTAGGGCACTGTCCTTGGAGCATCCTCCCGTCAGAAAGAGCAGGTCCCTGCCACTGTGCTGTCCATCCGTCTGTCTGTCCTGGGCTTACGGGACGGCTCCTGTGCCCAGGAACAGCTCAGCCCACCCTGCTGTCCCCAGCCACCGGCACAGGCTGTGCCTGCGAGCCTTGCTCTGTCACCCGCCGTGTTCCCAAGCGGATGCTCCCATCCCTACCCGACCCCAGCCGCTCTGGGTGTTTCTTGTAAGCTGGGGCTGAGCTCTGGGAAGTGGAAGGAGGTGCCTGGCGCAGGACGATGCCCACTTCCCCGGCACAGCCAGGGCTGGCACGTCCCCGAGCCCCAGCCCCGCAGGGACCCTGGCCCTGCTTCCCCGTCTTCCCCGACACTCCCCGTCAAATCCCCTCTTAGTGCCTGGCCGGGGGCGGCGGGGCGCTGAGGCAGGAGGGGCTTTGATGTGCCACTTTGCTCGGCGCCACGGCTCCTGGGCACAGCGGGCTGGCACCAGCGGGACCCGGCGGGGGCGGCGGCTTCAGAGGCGCCCCCGGCTCACATCCCAGCACGGCGCTGCCTTGTTTTCGCCTGGCGAGGCCGGGACAGTCCCCGGCGCTCGGCCCCCGCTGGGAAATGTTCCCGATGCGGGGCTCGGAGAGCAGCGGGGCCGGCGGCGGCTCTGCCCCGGGGCACCGGGGCCGCGGGTTACACAAGAGAGCAGGTGCTGCCCCGGGACGGGGAGGGCGCCGGGGGGACAGGGGGACCCCGGGGGTGGCCCGAGGGGCCGCAAAACTACAAAGCCTCCGACTCCTGCATCGCTGGAGCCGTCCGAGAAATTGGTTTAATTGGGAGCCTCGCTGGGAAGAAGCCGGCCCGGTTGGAGCCCCGACGGCCGGCGAGCAGCCGCGGTGCTCGGTGGTCCCGCTCCACTGCCAAGCACCGGGCAGGGGCTGCTGCCGCGGCTGTGTGAGCCCAGCCGGCTGCTCAGGAGCCCACCCGCACTGGGGCGGGGTGGGCACTGCGGTGAGGACAGCCCGGAGAGCCCGGCTGCTCTCCTGGGCAGGAGGAGCTCTGCGGTGGTCCCCAGGCTGCCCGCCGCGCTCCCTTCGCACCATGGACCTCCGAGAGAGAGTGCCAGGGCTTGCACCCCCCGTGCTCACCCCCGCCCCTCGTGTGCGTGGGCTGCAGGGGTCTGAGCCCGTACTGAGGGGGATGTGAGCAAGGGGTGAGCTAAAAAAGGCCTCCTGGAGTGTGGGCTCTGCTGCTGGAGGAGATGCACCAGCCACTGGGTAGTGCATTCGCCCTGGCCCTGCCAACGGCGTCCCCAGCCTGGCGGTGACCCCGCTGCGGGGGGATGAGCAGCCACATCCGTGCCTGGACTCTGCCTTCGCCCTCACCCTCCCCGAGCCTGGAACTTTCTGCCGTCCAAAGGTCTCCCTCCTGGAAAATGAGTAACTGGGTGCTGGCGAGGCGGCAGCTCCCCCCGGCACGTCCCCCCTTCCCCTTGTGAGAGCATCTTCCCGTGGCACCGGCCCAGTGGGGCTGTGCCACTGCACTGCCCACGTCCCCCACAGCCAGGCTGCGCAGGGAGCACCCTGGGGGGCTGCAGGGGGGTGGGGGCAGCTGAAGGGCTCCAGAACACACTGACCCCCTGCCCGCCAGCCTCACCCAGGCAAGAGCATCCCCGTGGGGATTCTCCCAGCAGTGTGGGGTGGCAGCAGCAGCACAGGGGCTGTGGGCAGGGGGTGACATTTGTGCTACAGTTTGCTGCTTAAAAATGGGACCACGCTGACATTTCACACCGCAGAGCACCAGGATGCTCCTGGCAGGTCAGGAGCCCCATTTCATGCCTAAAGGAGGGGAACCCCACACCCACCTTCCTTCTTCATCCAGGGCACCCGTTCTGTGGGCGGGAGTTTCCTGGAGGCCCCTAGGGGTGGGGTGGGAAAGGGGAGATGAGGAGCCCCAGCTGGTCCTAGCCCAGGGAGCGGCAGAGCTGGGGTTAGAAGCAGGTTCCTGAGGCAGCCACTCCGGTGTTGGGGCGCTCCAGGGTTCTGTTCCCCTTCGCATCCCCGCCAAAGGGCCCTGAGAATCTGGTGTACGTGAGCTGGCGACTGTTTCCCTGTGACGAGGGCTGATGATAGGAAAGG
>VZRU01009271.1:0-31145 GCA_013398155.1 Pedionomus torquatus
GAAAGGCTGAGAGAGATGGGGCTGTTCAGCCCCAGCTCAGTAGAGAAGGCTGTTGGAAGACCTCATTGCCCTCTACAACTATGTGAAATAAGGTGGTAAAGAGAGGTGGGGGTTGGTCTTTTCTCCCAAGTAACAGATGATAGGACAAGAGGAAATGGTCTCAAGCTGTGCCAGAGGAAGTTGGGATTGGATACTAAGGGAAATTTTTACACTGAAAGGGTTATTAAGTATTGGAATGGGCTGCCCAGGGAAGTGGCTGAATCACCATCTCTGGAGATATTTAAAAGATGGGTTGATATAGTGCTCAGTGACATGGTTTAGTGATGGTTTATTATCAGTGTTAGGTTGATGGTTCGACTAGATCATCTTAAAGGTAGCTTCCAACATAGACAGTTCTATAATAAAAGAAATGTTTCTGATCTCGATGGCAATAGATATGCAGATGGAAGTAGTAGAAGTTATATGTTTGGGTTATTTTTTTGTTGTTTTCTGTTAAGATACAATTAGGCTATGACAGCCAGAAGTACCTTGTAATAAATTAATGTGCTTTGGAATTTGACAGGTAAGAAGAAAGTCCTCAATTAAATAAATAAAATATATGCAAAAAAATATATATATGCATATATGAAGGATTATGGCTGTCTTAAGAAAAACTTCCTTAAGGTGACTGTCATATTACTCTCCTTAATATATTCCAGGCTTCTTTCATTTATAATACAGTAGATGTTTTCTTTAATCTTTTAGGACTTAGTCACGGTTGTCAAAATAATGAGATTTTCATGCTGTAATTTTTCTTTTTCCTATACCCTCCTCCCAAGCTTATGTAATTGTTACCAGAAGAAACACGTTTGTTTTTTTTCCCCCTTAAATTTACACTGCAGTACAATTTTTACTTGTAGCAAACCTTATATGCTGTTGGGTTTTTGGAAGCTCCTGCAGTGCCCACTTTGAAGACTCACCTGCAGGATTTGGTTCAAAGTAGAGGACCCGGAGGGTGCCTGTAAACTCACAGTGCTTGCATGGATGTTAATTCAGTTGGATGAAATGTTTAATTATGTCATAGCTTTTGGCACGCTGCGAGTAGTACTTACATGTGTAGAGTGGCTATAGGTGTTTTTCAGACGGGCAGCCAGCAGTGGCTGATCAAAGGAGAAGAGTCAGCCCCTACTTGCAAGCCACCCTTCACCTGAGCCCACCTGGCCTCATAGCTGGCCCCATGTCTGTGGGCTTCTCGTGTCAGAAACCGTGATGGTTAATGGTCCCTCCCCAAGGGGCAGAGTGAGGGATGCACTGCTCTTGGGAGCTGAGTTCTTGAGCTGAGCTGCTGTGACTTCAAAGTCCTTGTGGCTCTTCTGTCTCTCCCCACCTTGGTGGAGATGCAGGGGCTGACCAAGAGTTGACCTGGTCTCCAGCAGCCTTCCTACCTGGCTTTTGTATCCTTAGCTTAGAAACCTGTAACCACTTGTGGAGTCACAGAAATCTCCATGGCAGGTTGTTTTGAGACCTAGTGAAGTCTGCAGATCAGCTTGCAAGGGTTTTGGGGAGCAGTTTTAACACCTACTGTAGCTATTTAGATGCAAGTGCTTTATTAGAATGAAAGCGCTTGCACAAGCCACAGGCTTCTAGAAGTCCTTTCTCAGCAGAAAACTGTCTTTTCCCTTTTAGGTATCTACAGCTAAAATAGATGATCATACCTTTGTGTGCTCCTCAAGCAATAAGCTCTAAGGAAGCACACTGGGATCTGAAAAATCTGGTTAGCAGTAGCGACTGCGGTGATCAATGGCTGGTTGTGGCAAGCAGTAAATTTTGTAAATGTTAAATCTTCACTTAAATGTTGAGGAGGTATAGCTGTAGCACGATCTGTTGTAAGTTTGTTCATCGAGAGCTTTGTAACTTTGTGGGTGATTCTCAGTTTGCCTGGTCTGTTTTCTCCAGTGGAATGAATGGTTGTTTTTACAGCAAAAATACTAGTGCTTGTGAAAAATATCCAGTGGGTAACATCATAGCCAACAGATACACACGATGTAACTTGTTGAAAAAACATTGTGGGGAGACTCAGACTAGATTCCCTTCTCTATAACAAAAGATCCAAAAGATTTGGAAAAGATTGTTTTGTAAATGAGTTTGATGTACTTGTTTGATGCCTGCTACTATACTGACAGCCACAGAATGTGCACTGTTGAAGGACAGAGCAGATGCTGTGCTTTTAAGAAGACCCTATATAGTCTTTTTCTTTCTTTAAAGACCTGCAATATTGAACTGTTGCTTATAATGTTGTCTGGGCTGTTTCTTTTGTGGCCTTCTGTCTTTGTGAGCCTTTCATTACAATTTTATGAATCAGGAATGAGACTTTCAGATGAGCAATAGAGGTTTTATCCACCCCACCCCACTGCCACCTTAGGTGCACCATCTTCCCATTCCCATTTGGATCTGTGGGAACCTTCTAACTGTTGACTTCAGTGAAGTCCAAATCAGACACACAGTGACTTCCATTTAAAAATACTATCCTTTCAGGTAGCCTGCACCTATCTAAAAACAGTTAGATGAACAGTAGGAAGTATATATGCTACATGCAAGCCGATGTAACAGTATTATAAGTGTGCATATTTAGAAGTATGTTACCTAGAATAGTGTTGGGATAAATACATCTTGTGCCCTGTTGTGATTGCTTTGGAGTGGCCCACTGTTCTCAACTTTGATTACACCAGGATAAATAGGAATGCACAAGGTTTCATCATAAATATCCAGATATACTTGTTCTAAGCTTATGCATAATACAGTTGTTCAGTAATGCAAAGAGTGTTGGAACTGCTTTATATTGCTTTAGTAAAGGTAATTGTGGGGCTGGCTGGTGTCTAACCTCTCTGAGCTTTCTGTATTCGTTCCATAACAGTGTAAGAGGGCCCCCAGACTTTTAAGAGGGTAATTACTATTGTAGTGCAAATGCTGAGTAACTTTATATTGAGTAGTTACTGGCCAGCTTGGGATAAAGAAAATAAACTGAGTTTGAAAAGACCTGGTGTGTTTGCTTTTTATCAGAACTGCTTAATAGTTTTCTGTGTTAAGTGCAGCATCAGGGCCTTGGCAAATGTGTAAGTTTCTGGTTTCTGTCAGAAATGGTCTGCACTGGTAATCTGGGAAATAAAAGCCAAGCTTTTGGGGGAGGATTTAGCATACTTCCCATATCAGAACTTGCCCTTCAGGTTTATGTTGTAATGATGCCAAGCCCTGTTTCTTATCTCTTTGCAGAAGGGATGTGTTTCTGACAGCTCCCCAGCACCAGAGCTGTGCTTGGAGGCTTCAAGAGGCGGCAGGTATGTACAGAGAAATTAGGGTAGCCCCCTGAAGCAAGTGGGTTATGGTATATCTGTGGTGGCTGTGTTTCAGGTATCTTTGTTACTAAAACAAATAAATACACTAAAAGAATATTAGGGACTTAATTCATACAGAAAAACATACATCAGGATTTTATGTTAAGCTCAATTTATTGTTCTGTTTCAGAATCAAAATACTTCTTAAGAAACTTAGCAGAAAATGGACTTTCTTTTTCACTCAGGAGCACATGGTATGTTTACCTGTGCTTTCGTTACAAATGAAAGGTCCTGTTAGAATTGTAGCTCTCCTGTGTTATGCAGTTTTTGTCTAAGGGTGTACTGGGCTTGCTTTCAGAGATGTTTGAACCTTTGAAAGTGTTGTTGGACACATAGGATAGCTTTTTAAAATCAGGTGTGCCTGTTCATTTGGACATGCAGGTACTTTTGTGAGTGCCATTAGTTGCCAGTAGGCATCTTCAAATAACTTTGACTGACTGACTCAGTCCTATAAGCCTGAGAAGAAATTAGGAGGAAGCTGAGCAGTATGTAGGGTATGTTTAACTAGTAGGGGAAGATAACTTGGAATTTCAGGAACTTTATTTCTTGATCATTTGAATAGTTTTCACTGCAGCACTCTCACAACCCAGGTTCAATATCTGGGAGAACCCAGCAAGGCAGAAGAGGATCTTAAAGCACATCTCTTCCCTGGGTAGCTCTTGAATTAGGGATAGCTCAACATCCATGTTAGCTAAAAGTTGCTGGCACTGCAGTTGTCATTGGGTCATACTGACCATCTGTGTAATTTTACATGAATAATTTCTGTTGAGTTTGCTTTTGTGCAGCCATTCTGAGGACCCACAACAGTGTCTACAGTTGCTGATAGCTCAGAAGTTGACTTGGCCAAGGGCAGAGTTAGCTTTCTTTTTCTTAAAGAAGGACAAAGGAAACAGAAACAAACCCATTTGCTCTTTCCTGTTGCTATTTTAAATTGAAGGCTAATGTGATGTTTCTAGCTATCCAGCCATAATAATCTGAAAAACAAGAACTTTAACCTCCTATATTTTGTCTTGTAATCTCTTTTTTGTAAATTTTTGGTGTAATGCTTTGCCTTCTTGTAATCTTTGCCCCCTAAAGAATCACATAGTCATAAAGAGAAGAACAGCAATGTGAGTTAAACAGAGAGAGGATATCTTCAAGTATTCTACTGAAAATTATAAATATCTTGTGCTTTTAAAGGTCACATGCTAGTTTTCTGCTTGATGCCGTATTTGTCACGCAGAATGAGAAAAATATTAGATTTTTATCTTCACAGAAGGTTTCAACCTAAAACTGGGGATTTCAATTTCCTCAGAATTTTTATCTTCTTCTAGCACTTGTGCGTCTCCTCCAGCAACTTTGTGGTGCAGGTTAAAACCACATCAAATTGTCTTAAAAAGCTTCATCTAATTTGTAAGCACCTAGCAACTACAAAGTATTTTGGTTACAGTTTGAAATGTAAATAATCCCATGTTCTACATATATGTTTATTTTAGTCACAGAGAGCTAGGTCTGCTAGTTTGAGGTTTTAACTCACCTCAGCAGAAAATTAGTCCATACATACTGTATAGTCAGAAAATTATTATGAAAGTGATGTTTTTCATGAGACAGTCAAAAAATGGCACTGTGCTTGAGGTTTTGAAAGAGTGAGAACTAAAGCAAAGGCTATATCCAGCCTGCCCTTACCTGTCCAAAATAAGTGAACTATGTAAATAAAACTCAACTGCCAGAGGTAAATTGTATACTTTTTATTGTGTGATTTTGATTACTTTAATGCAAGCATCGCTAACTTTTTCTTCAACTTTTGGAAGCAAAACTTTGAGCAAATTAAAAACATCAGGTTTAAGTAAAATCTCTCAGTGGGAGTTCTGTGGTTTGCTTTTTCATGTATGAAGTCTTGCAGTCTTTGTTATCATATTGGCATCAATAACCCTTGAAGCAGGTCTGTATTCTGTTAAGGCTTTCAAAAGCCTTTGAAGAAAGTTATTTTGGGAGAAATTGCAATTTATGCTCTCTGACAGATGAATCCTTTAACAACCCTCACCCCTCTTTTCTGCTGGAGGAAGCATTCACTTGCATATTTAATTTCATATTCCTCACCATAGTAACTTACAAGTTTTATGAACACGTAATTTAATTTTTTTATTATTATTATTATTTTACAGGTAGCAGAGTAGGCTGCCTGGGAGACCTCCTATGTTAGTTTGCCCCTGCTGGCAAGAAAGGGGAGAGTGCCTTGGAGTCAGTTGTCACTTGCTGTGAGGCCCTCATTTGCTGTGCATGGGAAATGAGAGAGTGATGTGAAGGTAATTTCATGGAAAGATAGAGAAGTATGTATGTTAGAAAGTCTTCCTTCCAGCCCAAAGTAAGGTTGTCTTTTGTCTGACAGTGTCACTGGGGCTTACATACAGTTGTGGTTGTATAGTTGCGCGCTGCTTGTGTATGGGAGGAGGAAGTGGTGGCAGCATGGGTAGGAACATAAGCACAGAGTAGATAGGGGATTGCAAGAAAAGATAACCTCAAGGATGAGAATAAAGTGCAAGATGAAATGGGAGGAAAATGATGTGGACATTTGGTGTGCCTGGAGAGTCATGCAAAAGATTACGCCAGGAGGGCTGGTGCCTGCTTGACTTTCCGCAGGAGGCAGCAGATGCTCTGTGATGCTAACCATCTTTTCTTGGGAACCGCAAGGACCACAGCTATAATGTGATTGCTGCAGGAGTGTCAGTAATTTCTCGTCTGGTTTTAGCCTCATAGAGAAGAAGGAATTAGGAATTTAGGAATTTATGTAATATTCAGCAGAATTCAGAAGCTGAACAAAACAACTGAGATTTTATAAGGGAAAATGATTGCAAAACCAGGGTTGCAAACTGGGCATTTCATAACTTTGAAATTCCAGAATTTATATAGCTTGTACAAGTATCATGCGTATAAGATGTGCACTTCAATGTGCACTGACCTCCAAGTTTTAGATGTTGTGTTTTGGTACTTATAAAAAAATTAATTCGGTGCCGATAAGTGTGGCTGAATTGAGTACTGTGAAAGATGAAATTTTATCTTCACACATACATCTTTGTGATTACTTTACGTCTGCATCCAGGGAGATGGGAATGATGGCAGGCTCCATCCCATTGTTTTTTCAGCTACTCCCGTTACAGGGCTAGCATTTTGCATTTTTCTAGGAGATGGATTGAAGCAGTGTTTCTTTGCTGCCCACTGGCACAGGCAATGTGAGAGCCAGATGTTTTTCAAGCCATTGCAACTTCTTCCTTTCATAATTTGGGCTAGTATTCTCTATTAGCACTTTGGCAGCCTGAAATTTTTCTTTCTAATGGTTTTGATTTGCTGTCTTTTGAGAAAGCAGAAGCTTGTCTCTTCCCATTTCTCTGCCTGTGCAGAAAAATTATGCACATCAATGAGGGTGTTCATAGATCTGAACTTCCAGCTGTGCTCTGCCAAACTGACACGAATTCTGTTAACTGTTTCTTATTCTATAGTTGCCCTGTTTTTTATCACCATATATAAAAGCATTATAGAAATCTCTGCAGGTAACATGCATGTTATTTTGCTGCAGCTTGTCATTATACATTGATTTTAAATCATCATTAACACGCTGCCTTAAATTAAAATTATTGGTTTAAATTTACCTCAGAAAATTTTCAGCAGTTCTAAGGAAAATAGAGATGTGGTCATTTTAATTAGAGTTTAATTGTGAACAAAAACGTTTCAAGATTCTTTCTGCTTTACTGTTTCAGTATTATTATTTTCAAAAAAATTGTGGCTCACTTTTATGAGTAAAGCCTAAAGCATTAGGAGACCTAACTTTCAGACATGGAAAGCACTTGGATCTAATCAAACCTAGTGAACACTGATGGAAGTGAGCGAAGTTGGAAATTACGCATTGTCCAGTGGCTTTTTCTACCCCTTGTGCGATACAAAAACAGGTTCATATTAGACTATGGATGACTTCCCAGTGGATGTCAGTGAAGGAGTTATTACAGATATTTTTCAGCACAGGGAAGGGAGCTGGGGGGAGAGTAATTAAATTGCAGGCTAAATTAAAGGGCAAGGTCCTGAGTGCATTTTCATTTCTATTTAAACTAATAGGATTGAGAACAAAGTGGATCTTGCACGGCTGGGCACGTAATGTTCACTGTAGTTTGTCTCACTCCCTTTTCTAGCATGCAAAATTTTACCTTAGATCAACAAATAATGTCCCATAAGTCAAACTTATTAATGTGAAAAAGGGCCTATGATGCAAAACTATACAGTGGGAATGAAATCACAGATTTCTGCTTTGTGTGGCCAGAGCAATTCTCCAGCCATATAGCAAAGTAAGATCTAAGTAGTGTAACCAGACTCTTTGTCGTCTTCAGAAGGTAATGTACATTATTTTGGATTTTGTTGTAATTTTGCCTATTCTGGGGTAGATGAACAAGGTTGGGAGTGTAACCATGACTGTAGGGAGACTTAGGATTTTTCTTTACAAAGGCACAGATTTGCTAATCGTATTTTAAAGTCCAAAAAACTTAAAGAACTTCAGAAGTCTTCTGTGGAGACATCTCTGCAGTATGATATTGTACATAAATAATTGTTTATTTTTGAGACTGATATTGAATAATAATGTTTTGGCTGTCTCTATTTAAAACACCCCCAAGAGGTAATAGGGAATTGATTGTAGAGTCTTTCCAGTAGCAAAATGTGGCGTGAAAAAAATGGCTCAAAAAGCTCTCTTCAAACTCCTGCTTGTCCCATTGCATTTCTATTAAAATGAAATTGCTAAACTGTCTTAAACTTAATCATTGAACTACAGTTTACTGAGTACTTACCTGTAAAGCTATTTACCTCAGAATACATTTGCTTGCAACTCTTGAGTGTGCACTTTTAATCAAAATGTGGAATTGCTTGTCTATGATGATTAAATGGGAAGGGTGCAAAATAGACAAACAAGCCTAGTAAGCTTAGCTGAAAATATGATGCCTGTAAAACCAAGCTGTTTTATGAGATCGGTTACAGAGAGGTTGAATCTGATCCAACGTGCTTACCAAAACTAAAAAAAAAATGCCAAAAATTATTTAAGCCATAGATTCATATTAAGCAACTTGTAGTTTTATGTGGTGGGTTTTTTTGTTTTTGTAGTAGACAAAGAATTTGTAGGAATAGAAGAGTTCTTTAATTTATTTTTCTTTTTAAACCTTGCCTGTGATCATTTAGTAAAGCAGTTGTGAAAGCCTCTCATGTATTTGTCTACCTTCTACTCAGCCACATTACATCAGTGTTTGTAACAGATCTCCAGGCTGCACTTCCCAGACGTTCCTTGCCTTTGCGTTCTTAAACCCAGGCCCTCTCCCTTCCAAAGTGGTTATTGGCATCACTCTTGTCCTTAGAGATGTTCTTGCTGTAGCTTTGCCTTTGATTTTTGTTTCTGTTCTCAAATGCCGCACCTTTCCTCTTGAGTGCTACTTAGGATTTTGTAGCCCTCTGTTCCCTCATGCTGGCTAACCTTTAGGTATGTCACTTCTCTTCTGTTGTGGTGTGTCTCTTAGTAGTGTCACACTAGTGTCTTAGGGTATGGCGCAGTGTAAATCTATCACCTTCTGTGTGCTGCTGCAAAGGATGATGTGCGTCTCTCATAGCCCCACTCCCCTGAGCGTACAGCCCTCAAAATTTATCCATATGCAGTAATTTGCTCTCTTCTCCTGGTAAACCAACATCGACCTAGGAGAAGTTGTGGGAAGATGGAAGCAGTGAAGACTTGCGGAAAATGGTGTGGAAAGCAGTGAATAACTGGTTTTGGTTGCTCTGAGAACAGAGCCTTTTCTGGGACTGAGAGTAGTGGGGTGGCTCAGAGACAGAGTAACTTTCATAGGACCAGCAGTTTTAGTATTTAGGCATTTTTCTCCCTTTATTTCTGTATGTAGTGCAGTAACTCTTTGTTTCCATTGCTGTATTTTTTCCTACCTCCTCGCACCTTGAGTGCATTAGTAGCATGAAAGGCTTTGCTAAAAATGACACTTCTGTTCTTAAGATTCCAAGCATGGTAGGTGCGGCAGGTTTGTGTAACTGATGCTTCAGATGAATCCTGCACTTCTCTTGTCCTTTGCTCTCTGAACTTTGTGGTTTTTGTAATCTTTGATTACCATTTATGAGAGAGGTGGGATTATTTTCAACTCAGTGTTTAAAGTAAGAAAATGCATAAACTAGGGTTGAACTTTGCACTTTAATCATAAGTGACTTTCAAAATATTTATACTTGGCATTCTAGATGGAAATGATTGTTTTCAATTATTGTCTGTTTGACATGTAATGTGTTACTCTTTTTAAAGATTTCTATTTTTACCAATTAACGTTCTATTTATCCAAATTAAACTATGCAAACAGCTATAGAAGTATTGCAGGATCAGTGCATACCATATGCTATTTCTGGCAGTACTCAGTTTGCTCTCTTCTACTTCTTGCTCCCCTCCTCTCTGTGCAGCATCATTTATTTCGGCAACAAAAGAAGAATGTGCTCAGTTACGCTTCTCAGCAGCTCTGCAGCCTGTGGAGAGTGTGGGCAGTTTCTGTATGCAGCATCCTGGAAAATGTGCATTCCCTTGAAGAAGTGATCTGCTGAAAAGCACGTACTTATACAGTTGGTCCAGCCTGCCTTGTTGCACTGCTGTCAAGGTCTGAAATGTCAGGTCTGTAATATTCCCTGGGATTTGATTTCATCTGCTGAAGAAACGCTACCTGCTGCAGTTATCCAAGGAGCCCTGAAGAGCAAGGCTGAAGATGGCTCTGTGTGCTTTTTATGCGGTTTTGGGTTTGTTACTGGAAGTGACAGTAGCATTTGGTCCAGTACCTAGGATTACTTGGGAACACAGAGGTAAGAGGACAAAAGCAAATAGTGTAATATGTGACATTGCTAAAATCTCAGGGTTTCTGTGGGATCTGAAACTTATTGAAGCTGTATGTGCTTCCAGCCTGTTTGCTCCGAGTTTGGTCAGGTCTTCCTGATTTTGCTCAGTTTATGAAGTGCTTAGGACCAGAATATTAGAAAGTGATTCAGGCACTGAGTTAACTGATTTCAGGTTCCTCAGTCAGTTCTAAAACCAAAACTTTTTAAAGGAGGAATTCCAATTTGGCTTTCTCAGCTGAAGCTTGGTTCAAGACAACCCAATAGGTGTGGTTTGTTTTAATAAATTATTTTATTCTCAGCAGATTGAACATGCTAGCAAAATATACCCGTCCAGCTAATAATCTTTCTTATGCTTTTTAAGATTGAGAGGTATTTTGACAATGAGCTATCCTGTGCACTAAATAAGTTACCAAGTAAAGGCAAGATAAATGTTTGGCCCTTGTCTGACAGGTTGTATGGTGCCTATAGTTAAAACAGCATTTCACAAAACACTACTTTCCCTGTACTTCCCAATACACTTAACAGGATTCAGCAAATTTTGCACAAGAGGAATTTGGATCGGATAATCCTTTAGCTTTTAGCTTAATTTAGTCTGGGACTGAGGAGAACTTTGGAGCCGAGGGCTAAGGAGTAGTTATTTGCTGCTGTTCATTAATACAGATAATTTGTTTTATTATCTCCCCCTGCGCCTCCATGTGGCATGGATGCTTTAGATTTTACAAGATTGTGTGTTTGGGGTCCTGCTCTACTGCTAGTTAGATAGGGTTACTTGCCCAAGTATGCTGTAGCTGAACAAGTATATAGGCAGTATGAAGAAGCAGCCTTAAGTAAGGATGTTAACTACTGAGCAGTCATACAGTCAGAAGAGATAGATGGAGATTAAGAATGTAGTAGCAATAAGGTGGTTTATAAGAAGACTGTGGGAAGTGTTTTTCCTGTTTATTGATAGAGAAGTTAGTGAGGTGCTGAGACAGCTTTTCAGAAAGAGTGGTCTACAGAAGGCTTGTAGTTCCTGGTTAGACTGCTTGATGCTCCAGTTTTGTATAATAGTTAAAATTAGGCAGACTGTTTAGTTGTATTATGCTAATGGACTGAAAATTCACATCAATATTACTCATAGTAAATGGTGTTTTCATTCCTCCTGTTTCTCCCTAACCCTGTCTGCTAAAAATTGTTGTATTTAAATATGTGAAGCTACTTTGAATAGGCCAGGGAATATAATTCAGTGGAGGAATGAACATGGGATGTTGTATGAACCAGTTCATCCATTCAGGGAAAATCTTCCTGCCAAATAAAAGATTTTTAAATGTCATGCTTGTGAACCTATTTTAAAATGAATGTTTGGATGTTTCCAGAGTATTATTGTTAAAATGTGCAATTTTTAATGTTAGATTTGGGAGCAAGAGAACGTTGTTTTCTGCTTGTATCTTAAAAAGCCTTGCTTAATTAATCTTGTGGTAGTCTCTTGCACAAATACAGCGTCTCAAGCTTTCAGTCATTTTTCCATTTTGGTTGTACATGCAGGAAAAAAATATTCCTATGTTAGTCATTTTGTGTCATCTTTCTCCAAGCCATTCTGTTCCAGTCTGCTTCCTCATTCCACTGGATTTTCCCCTGTGTCTCCCTCTTTCTCTCATCTTCTTCCTTTTAATCTTGGTTTTCCCCCACGTTATTTATTTTCCCCACATGTACTGTGTGTTTCATCTCTGGACTCCACTTGAAAATCAGCTTATTGACCCTTATAAATGGTGCCCTTTTAGCTTTAGTCAGTCTTCTTTCTGCTGTGGTAATATGCTGAAGTGTTGTCTTTCAAGGTGTAGGATTTCTTATTTTTGTTTTTGTCAGATTTGTGTGGGGCACTTGCAAGGTATGTGGGAACTGACCTGATTTTCCACAGTAGTTGAGTATATGGAAGGGAAAATGTGAGGAAGTATATGCAGTACTTGCATATACTTGCAGTATATATATAAGAAGGGTTAGCAAAATGGGAATTAACAGGTACTGAAAAGGAAGGAAGACTTTAGTGTTAGGGATCACTACAAGAGGAAAGATTTAGGCATTTGAAATTAAATGAGAAACTGAGGACAGGAATTTTGGTGGTGGTGATGCAAGCAGCTGTTTCTGCTAAACCGAACTTCTGAGGCGTCTCCCGTCTGTTACATGGGCTGTCCGAACTAACCTTTTTTGTTTTCAAGATACCCAGCAGCTGTTAAAACAACTTAGAAAAATTGACCCTAAGTGATGGTGTTTCTTCACGCGTTGCTATTTTTCTTTAATTTTGACAGAAGTCCAGCTGATACATTTTCATGAATCACAAGTGTCAAACTATTCAACCTTGCTGTTAAGTGAAGATAAAGATGTTCTATATGTAGGAGCCAGAGAAGTGATCTTTGCACTAAATGCAGTGAATATTGATGAGAAGCAGCATGAGGTATGCATTTTGATACATTATCCTCCATGTAAAAATTGTACTCCAAATTTGACTTAATTTCCTGATACCAGTAACATCACTGTACTTCAGGTGGCAGGTACCCAAACCAGAAAACTTCTGGAATATGCTATAGACTAAAAGATGCCATCAAATGAGAAGTTGAATATAAGCAAGTAACTGGAACTCTCCTTAGGTATTTTCTTCTTGGGGACAGAATGCTGGACTGGAAGGATTTTGGGTATCATCTCAAATGGTGGTTCTCATGCATAGTTTTTATTGTCAGGAGTGGGCCATCTCCTGCCAATTTGAAAGAAGGTAGTCTGAACTGAAACTGAAATGAAGTGGGGCTTGCTTGGGAGTGGTAGACCGCAGATGTGCTTCAGATGAAATTAAGGCGCTGACCTTTTGGTTTCAGCTTCTGTTTTGTGTCTCTAGGTGTGTGTGCACAGCAAGTGGTGGTGCAGACAGGTCTGGTCTAGCTTGCTCAGAAAAACACCCTGAATGTGCTGATGTTGGCTTCTCAGAATAGTTCATGCAGAAGTCTGCTAACATTGTGTTGTTTCTAGTACTTCCCAGACTCCTGCTTCTCATCCCATCAGCACAGGCTTGATGGGAGGCACGGGATGGAGTCTCACCCAGGATATTTTGGAAGATGCTCATGATTTTTAATCTGAACAAAATGTTCAGGAGTGATGGTGGGCAATTTCACCAGTATATAAAACTTGTTTTAAGATTGCTTGTTAGTGTCAAAGTTACACTTCTCCATACAGGGTAAATTGGTGCAATGAATTTTCTCTGATTCTACCCCTGCTGCCCCCAAGTGCTTTTTCATTCAAGTGTGAATGAAATTGAGAAGTACTTACAATTGAAAAGTAGATCCATCAGTTGCATGCATTAGGGAAATGTACCTGTATGTGTTAGTGGAAGCTTCATTAGCAGTTTGAGGGGAAGCATGATAACGAACCCAAAAGGCAATGGTAGGTATTTGGCCCCTCTAAAGGCACATTGCCTACCTGGGAAAGAATGGCTTTGGACTTTTGAAAGCTACTTGCAAAATGTCTTGCATTTGCTACAGATACTATAAAAGGCAACCCTAAGACTGTGTTATTGCAAGATTTTGAGACATTGCACCAAATTAATGTGCTTTGAATATGCCTTTTTAATGCTTTTTTTTTTTCCCACTTAGTTACACTGGAAGGTCACTGAAGATAAAAGGACTAAATGTGCAGTCAAGGGCAAATCAGAACAGGTATGTATTTTTGTTGGACTTTGAGAAAGATGTTACACGCTTTACTTCAAGAAGTATGATGTTAAAAGAAGAAAAGTCTCCAACTGTCTAAATGAAATTTTTTGAATAATCACCTAAATTCTTTAACTTGAACTTTAGGAACTGCAGCCTGCTTAGTCTTTTACTTTTTTTAATTCTTAGTTCATTATTTTGTGCCTAGTGATTATAATTTGAATGTTTCAAAAACTGAATGCAGCTTTAATGTTTTTCCATTAAAATGATAAACCAGTGTTATTTTCACTGAGGTAATTGATAGCAATTGTTCTGTTTTGTTAGTGCAATAATTCCGCCCCAGCATTTGATTCTACAAAATGACTGAAAATTTTGTTTGCTTTGCTTTAAGGCATAGTTTTTTATTATTATTAGTCCAGTGCTGTTCTACCAGTGTTTCACTAACTGTATATATCCTTGTTGTAGTAACGTGCAATAGTGCCTTGCTGGTGTGACTGCTTAGGTAGCTCCCCAGCACCTGAGCATCCTGATCTCCTGCCAGCTCAGCAGTGTGGGCAGCTCTGCCCCTGGGATCCCTCAGTGTTTCAGGGAACCACAGATTCCTTACGACTGCCAGTGCACAGGCTGGTTTGCCCAACTTGCTTTTCTGTGGAAACAGCTTACTTGAGGTGTTTGATTGTACGTGGATGTACTCTTCCCCTTGTGTAGTGCCACTTTATTTAGTGATACTTCACAGTGAGGGTTTGCTGGGCAAGACTGAAGGTCAGGCTATTAGCACCGGCCTGCTAGTGAAAGCCCTGCAAATACAAAACGCAGTTCTACTCTACACTTCAGGGATTTGACATTGGCACCCCTGAACCCTGCAGCCTCTCTGATTCAAAATGTTATAAATCTCCAGGGTGCTGCATCCAGGGCTGAGAGAGTTCCTGCATTCTTGGGACTTCTTGAGCTGTGAGTGGGCTCTCTCTCCCTTGTCTCAATCTACTGCCTTTACTTCTACCGACAACATCAGTACGTTATCCTAGCACCCGTTTACTCCTTGTCTGCCACTTCAGGCTGCACTCAGCGCTATTTTTGTTGTCCAGGTTCAGTTGTGGTTACTAGTAGTAACGGTCACATACAACCATGATAAATGAGAGGTGTGAATTTCTTGCATGTGCGTGCAGTTTAGCAGATGCGGTGTACATCTCCACCAGTCCTCTGTAGGGATTACTGGTGTGTGTTAGAAGGGATGATAAGCCAAATAAATAAGTACTTTGCCAAAGCTCCAACCTTCTCTTCCTTTCCTTTTTTTCCTACCCCCAGTTTAGCAAGTCACACTTACTGCCAGCCATGCTTTTTCCTTAGTGTGCTCATAACCTTTACTAGTCACTTTTAAATTATAGTCGTGATGTTTTGCATGGTGCAGAAGTTTCAAAAGGGTCAAGATATTAAGCTGCTACTGCTCTTTCTTACATTAAAATGGTCAGTCCTCTCTCTCCAACCCATCATCAGTATGCTGTTGAGGGCCAGCAAAAAACATCTATTTGAGGAGCTCATCTGGCAGGAAGGAAGTTTTGCTCTATTTTCTTCTCAGGTGTTCTGTTTTTTTCCCCATACCAGACCCAACAGAACTCTCAGAAATACCTGGTTTAGCTCATAAGAAGGAAGAATAAGGACAGTTCTTGTACATTTTTAAGTAGTTAATGGAACTATGTTACAGTGGTGGTATCTGGCTGTGTACTAGAAAGAACTGAGAGATATTGTTGATACTGTTTTTTTTTTTCCCCTCGCTCTAAGTGGGTGTTTAGAATTGTTTTTCTTAGTTATTGCTTTGAAACTTTATGGTGTTCTTTATACAAGGCTTTACTCAAGGCCTCTTCAGAGCCAAAACAAAGGTATTTAGAAGCTTTGTTGGATGAAACAGCAATTGATATCAAGGGCTAAAAAAAAATAAAAATGGACAGATATAAGTAACAAAGCTTTGTACCTAATTTAATGGTACTAAAGGTTTCTCTTAAGAAAAAAAACATTGCCTATTACTTTCTGTTTCATCTAGGCTTACAAGGGATGACAAAGTCCGTAACGTACTCTGTATTTAGCTAATTGTTTCTGTGGGTTGGATGTGTATTTGAAGTGTGTTTTCATGGGACAACTTCAGATGCACCCTGCTGAGCGTATGGTACTTGGTCATGCTACCCTGGTAGCTATAATGAGGCAGTTGTGCACTACTGGCTGTAGGAAACCAAGTGCTGTAGGACTAGAGCTCCTGGACATTGTAGGGAGATGGTGTCCCAGTAGTGGCTTTCACCCAGACTTAATGGTGTGGTGTGGCATAAGTACTGGCAACAGTTGTACTAGCACAACTTTGTTTATTTATGTTGGAATGTGGAAGCTATGGTTTATCATACCAGTCCTTTTCTCATGCTCTGTTACAGACAGAATGTCGTAACTATGTGCGTGTCTTGCAACAGCTGAACGATACTTTTCTCTACGTGTGTGGAACTAATGCATTTCAGCCAACTTGTGATTACCTGGTAAGAATGTACATATGTTTTGACCTATTAACAACTGTAATTTAAAAGCAGCCCATTTAAACAATGAGTTCATCTCTAATCCCAAAGATTGTTGCAGTTTCAATGCTGGTCGTAACATTTGGAGCATTTATTGCAAAGTCCCAAAGTAATGAAAGAGTAGGGAAATAAAACATACTGTTCCTTTTTCAAAGTGTTTACTGAACTATTGTTTCATCTTTTTTTTAACCCTGGATTTTCTTTTTCTCAGCTTTCATAATTCTTTGTGTATTGTGTGTTAGCATAGAAACAATTTCTAAAACTGAAATTACATTCGTTGTGACTTCCATCCATTACCAGATCTACCTGAACTTTCTCAGATTCCTGTCTCTGCTTGTCTTGTCTCTGCTCCTGGCTGTGCCCCAGCTGCATAGTGCTGAATGCTTTGGAGTAAAGTCTTGGTGCAAAATCAAAATATTTTTATTTTCTTTTTTTTTATTTTCTTTTTTTTTTTTTTTTNTTTGTTTTTTTTTTTTTTTTTTTTTTTTTTTTTGGTGGTTGTTGTTTGTGTGTTTGTTTTCTGTTGACTGTTGTATCATTCTCCTTACTGTGGCTCTTAACAGTTCTGAAATTGAAGAATCTTATAATTGTTCCTTTTTGTCTCCCCTGCCTGCCATCACCTCTGGAGCATTGACAGAAGTCATCACTCCTATCCTCCAATGTCTTCATTATACAGTATAACTGATCACTTCCCCCAGCTATGGCTACAGTTCTCAGTCATCTTCCTTGTTCTCATTTCGTCTGCTTCTAAGGGACTTATAAAGTAGTAGCCAAAGTACTCTTGGTTTTTAAAACTCAGTTGGATTATGCCCCATTTCCCAATTGTAATGCAGTCTCAAAAGATCACTTCATAAAGCATTCTTGATTTTAAAAGCTCAGTTCTTATGCAGACTAGTTCTATAATTGCCAGCTCTTTACATGTATCAGTTAACTTTCTGCCTTTCCTACTGTCTGGCTTTTTTGTCTGCTCTTTCTTGAGGTCTGTCTGGATTTAACTTTTTGTGTTGTGTTTTTTTCTGCTCCCACCCTCAAAAGTCATAGGATTACATTTCCTCTCTGTCTGCTGGGCTCAATAAGATTTTCTCAAAACATGTATGCATTTTATAGTCTTACCAAAAATGCCTTTGATGCTGGAAGTTAATGATATAGTCCATTATTTAGGATTAATGTTTCAGTTACCTTTGTGCAAGTCAAGTGGCTGAAAGAAAAAGTGCAGTTGTTTTGCAGTTTTCAACTTAATTTTTTTGCAGAATTTAATTTCCTTTGAACTTGGAGGTAAAAATGAAGATGGTAAGGGCAGATGTCCATTTGATCCTGCTCAAAGCTACACATCTGTTATGGTTGGTAAGTTCAGACTTTGCATTCGTCATTACTATCTATAAAAATTGTTCTTTTCTGCTGTCATTCTCTAGCTGCTCAATATGAAATGGTAGATTACAACCATTTTTTTTTTTTTTCATTTTTACTGTCTATCTAGATAGACATTAAAATGCCTATATAGTCAAACTTAGCATCTTTCTTAAAAGGAGAACTTAAAAGTCTAGGTTGTTTTGGGAAAAAAATATTAAAATACTAATTTTCAAACTATATTTTCAGGTGTTTAATGTATTCAGTCCAGGTAATCTAAATGTACTTTGCCTGCCTTTGTGGTATCAATAATGTAATTTTGGTAAATCTAGCAAGTATGATTTTTTTAGCTGTCCTGAAGGCATATCCATGAGACAGAACAGGGAAGTGAAATATTTGTAGCAAGTATATTATTGCATGATTAGACAGCACTGGTTCTTGATTTGTAGAAAACCAGAGTTCATGGCTGTACCCTGGTGTCACAAGATCATAAATGAGAAGTTAAAAGTAACATGAAACGGGAAATGAGACAGAGCGAACTCCCAGCATTGTTGCCCAAATGCTTAAAAGTTGAGTTTGAATAATGGTGGCATAGAAAGAGGGTGGAATAATTACTTCCAAAAACTCTTTGGTGTATCTTAAGAAAATTTGTGTGTTTCTACAGACTGTTAGGTTTACATGATAAGTGTTGAAGTACCACAAAAACAGTGCTGAGTTTTGCCAGTCGCCTATACTAGGGCAGTAATAAAACCAAGTGAGGAAGTGTTAGTCTTGATAATGGTCAGATGAAATGTAAACTTGGAAGACGTGTCTGGGGCAATTTGGAGGAAATCCTTGTTTATCTTTTCTTGTGGGAAGTTTAAGCTTACATGCCTGAAATATTTATGTATGTACCCGTTTTGGTATCCAGTACATAAGAAAGGCTAAAATACTTGGTTTTGTGTTAAAGATGAGGAGCTTTATTCTGGGACTTCTTACAATTTCTTGGGAAGTGAACCTATCATTTCACGGCACTCTCATCAGAGCCCTCTGAGAACAGAGTATGCAATACCTTGGCTCAATGGTAAGTTGGCATGATAACTGGCCCAACTTTCTTCAGTGTCATTCTTACAGATAAAGAGTTTAAGTGTCTAACCTGGAGCGAGGGAAAATTGTCTGATATCTCATAAAGAATGGATTTTGTTATACTGACATAACACTGATGTGTGTGTGTGTGCCCTCTTGTGTGCCATCAAGAGACTTCAAGGATTTTTATCAGCATTGACAGTGAAAACAGCTTCAAGATATCTAGGCTTCAACTTGATATTAAAGGTCTATAGATTATTTTATATTTACTTGTTCATTCTTGCAATAATGCAACATAGATATGATACAGTAAGGAAGAGAATAGCTTTGATCTAATGCGCTTTCAAATTGAACTTGTCGTGGTTACTGACAATTTCAGTTCCTGAAAGTCAAAATTCACCAAGTTTTGTGAATGCTCAGAGGTTGGTGGCTTTCTGCCAAAAAGGACCAAAATAATGAAGTTAACATATTTCAAAAGATGTATACAGTCCAAAAAGTACAGGATACTGTGTTTTTTCGATACATATTGTGATGTCATTAATTTTTGATGTTTGATCTGCTAGCTGAATAGAGGATGGAACCTCTCCAGGCCCGTTAGAAAACCATGCTTGAATGTGGAAGTAATGATGTATTTGACCATAGAATATCTTGACTACCTTAGTTCTGTCACATAGGACTTGTGGTTTTGTGGTTTTGTTTTTTTTTCTCTATTTCTATTTTTTAAGAAATCTTACTACTGTGAATAGCAAATTATGTAGGTAAGTCAGTGACAGGAGAGAACTTAAATGCAGTGTGTTGTTTCGGCAAAAGAGGACTCCTAGAGGGTCTTTGAAGGAATCCAGTTAGGAGTCTCATATGATACACAATTCTTCTTTTTCTGTCTGTAGAGCCCAATTTTGTTTTTGCTGATGTGGTAAGAGCCGATCAAAACAGCACAGATGGAGATGATGACAAGATATACTTCTTTTTCACTGAGGTGTCTGTGGAGTATGAATTTGTTGGAAAACTGATGATTCCAAGAATAGCAAGAGTGTGCAAGGTGGGGCATAGTTCAGTATACTTTATGAATTTAACTAGAATCATATCATGTGTGCGTGTTAAAAAACATTTATTATTGTGGACTTTTGCAATTTAAACAGAAGTGGTTGAACTTAGTGAATCTTGGTGAATCGTCAACTTCCATTGGCTCTTTAGAACCGAGGCTCATTGTTGCTTTGGGAACAAATAGTTGGTTTAATTTTGCACAGTGGTGAAATTTCTGTACCTCTGAGGATTCTGAATGAAAAAAAAATCACCCACCACAGACCCCACCAACAGAAAAAGTGTTGTCTCCCTTGGCTTTCATTTTTTTTCATACTTTTCTTTAAACAACTTAAAGTACAGGTCACTGGGAAGAACTGACTTTGGTTAGAGTTCAGTGTATAAGGTGTTTAAGTTACTTTTAAGTAGCTATATATGAACAAAACTGTAGCTGTGTCCACACCAAAGTAGCTCGTGTGTGACATAGCAGATCGGACTTCGATGAAGCTGTTAGAGCTGCCAGAGCCTCAAGGAAAATTGTCACCAGCAGCCTGATTCTGTCATGCTTGCTGTGTTTAAGCTTCAGTTTAAGCTGATTCAGCTGTTCAAGCTGATTCTGTACTCAGTGTTCATTAAAAATCTTACTGACAAATTTTTTTTCCAGTAGAAAATGTTGATTTAACAAAAACTTCTCCAGTGGAATGTATCAATTTCCTTGGGATTTTTTTCTTCCAACAGGAAATTTATCTAGCTGTTTCATTTTGATGAGGTTGAAATGTTTCATTTTTACTTTACTGTTTTGTATTTAAACATGGAAGTCAGAACATCAATAACAAGTTAGTGCCCTTGAGATTTCCATTAAACAAGCAGCTGGAGGCAGGTTTACGTGGGGCTTATTGTTATGGCTCTCTTCCCACTCACAGCTTGTGCATGCTTTAAAAGGGGAGTATGGTGGAATGTAAGAGCTTTATTGCTGCTGTTTGAAATGGGAATCAATGGCAGGTTGCAAATCTATAAGCATTTGTACTTACTGCATTCATAAGTTTTGCAGATTTTCTTTAGAACTTTGTGTAACAGCATTGACTAATGAGTGGGAAACATTAACGGTGTTCAAATGTGCCCCGCTTTTTGAAGAGAAGTAGCAGAACTACAGCTTGAGTATCATATACTTTAAAGTACTTCTAGTCAATATACCTTGGCTTATTTAAGCCTTGGTATTGCAAATCCTTACTAAAGGTAGTAAATGCCATTGCTGCATTTCTTCTAATGAAAACTATTAATACCAGGCAAGGTTAAGTGCATCTTGCAACACCAGAATTTAAATCACAGTTTAGATATCACAGAAAAAATGCAATGTTACTTATTTCTCTTAAGGGGCAGTGTAATACTTCCATGCTTGTTTCACTTATTCTAATAAAAGCATTTTTTTTTTTCTAAGGGTACACTGCTCATCTCAATTTTTCAAGTGTTGCTGAAAGCATTTTATTTTTCTGAATCAGCTAATTTTTCTGTGGCTTCCTTACTTTTCTGTTTGTGTATGTGTTAGCATTTATTGATGTTGCTATAGGTCAAATGTTAGAAAAGAACAGGGCTTGGTTATTTCATGCTCTGTAGCAGTGTTTCTTAAATGCTAAAGTGCTGCGAATTCTCTTCACAAACACTTTTTTGATTTTTTTAATATCAAAAGAGGGACCAAGGAGGATTAAGGACCTTGCAGAAAAAATGGACTTCCTTTCTCAAGGCCAGATTGATTTGCACCATCCCTGATAAGAATTTGATTTTCAATATTATCAATGATGTTTTTATTCTCAAATCTTCAACTTTGAAGGAACCAGTGATATATGGAGTCTTCAGTCCACAACTGTAAGTGTGGTATAGCCTTTTCCTGGACAAGTACTTTTAATCTCGGTTGGCTACTACAAGTAATAATTACTGGTATGATTTTTTTTTCTTCCTGAACTTTTAGGAATAATGTGGGGCTCTCAGCAGTGTGTGCATACAATCTGTCTACTGTAGAAGAGGTATTCTCAAAAGGAAAATATATGCAGAGTGCTACAGTAGAACAGTCTCATACAAAGTGGGTACGATATAATGGAGAAGTTCCTAATCCTCGACCTGGTGCAGTAAGTTTCTGTAATCTTGGATCTGATGACTAGTCTTTTTTTAATGCTCAGGATTTCTTTAATGCTAAAGAAACTAGAAAATATTAGGTAACATACTAACAATTTTAGTTTGGCTTGATCTGGGTATGTTTTGTTGTAAAGATCTTGTAGAAAAACACTGAAGTGATTTATTCTGAACTTTGTACTTGGGAGTCAAAGTGGATATTTTTAATTTATAATTCAGTTATTTGTTAGTTTTGTATTTTCATTACTTTGTTACTAATTTTCTAATGGTGAAATAGATGACAGTATACACTAGGTGGCATTAAATGCTTTTTAGTTCAGATGAACAGGAGTATAGTAATCTTTGCATTGTCTCAGTATACTCAGCAGGGTTGTTCAATGCAGTTGGATGTTCATAGTTGGTCTCTCACGCGTTTCTTTTTCTCATGTTCCCTGAAGTCACTTTGTTAAAAGTAGTTAAGAAGCATAAGAAGAGTCCAGAAGGAGTATTTTCCTAAAATGCATCTTGGGCCCAAACAAAAATGTAGTCTGAAGAACTTCTTCATTTTGAGGTTGGCAGAGCACTGGAACAGACTGCCCAGAGAGGTGGTGGAGTCTCTGTCTCTGGGGTCATTCAAAGCCCACCTGGACACGTTCCTATGCAGCCTGCTTTAGGTGGACCTGTTCTGGCAGGGGTTTGGACTAGATGGTTTCCAGAGGTCCCTTCCAATGTCAAATTGGAAATGTCAAATCATTCTATGATTAGTATATCACAGAAGCCAAAGTGAGAGACCTGAGGACCTTCCTCGGTAGAATGTGTATAATGTAAAGGTGTTCTTACTGGCCAAAATAATGCACAGAGGAAAATGTGTGTAGCTGCTGTAATTGTCTCTGTTTTGTATAAGTAAATGATATCATGTGGTTCTCTTTTTTTGTTGTTGTTGTTTCCCCCCCCCCCCCCGCCCTCTCTAATAGTGTATAAACAAGGAAGCCAGAGCATCAAGCTACACGAGTTCTCTGAATTTACCAGACAAAACATTGCAGTTTGTTAAAGATCATCCTCTAATGGATGACTCAGTGACTCCAATGGGAGACAGACCTCGACTAGTGAAACGAGATGTGAAGTATACCCAGATTGTAGTAGATAGAGTCAGAGCACTCAATGGCACTATATATGATGTTATGTTCATCAGCACAGGTGAGTTCTGCAAAACGCTTTTTTTTGATGATTCACTGATTCCTTAGGGTGAATTATGTTCTAAGTGAGACTCCTGATTTACAGTCCTTGTACAACAGCTGGTGTTTTCATTAAGCGTAAGGGACAATCATGACTTAAGTGGAGAATCTTACGTGTTTTGAAAAAGTATTGCAGGAAAATAACTGCAAAACTCCAATAAGTGCAGCAAAACCACATGTAAGATAATCCCTAGGCTGTCATTATTTGTCCTACTATGTCATTTGTTGCTCAGAGCTCCTTATGATGGCATGTTTAGTGGTTACTGTTGGCACAAAGTTGTGTGAAATCTTCAGCTGAACAGCAAGCAGATTGAGACAACTTACAGTAATTGTGCGTTTTTCCCCCACCTTTTCATTTTAAGGGTCTTTAATTATTAAATATATTGCTTTGCTGTTTCAGATCGAGGAGCCCTGCACAAAGCTATCAGCTATGAAAATGGAATGCATATTATTGAAGAAACACAGCTTTTTCCAAATTTTGAGCCAGTCCAAACTCTATTGCTTTCATCAAAAAAGGTAAGTGCTGTAAGCATCACAGCATTAATCTCATTTTGCTTTTCCACAAAATTTTTTTATTACCCCCTTGTAACCTTGTAATAATGAAAGATGGTCACTGAAAGCTGCATCTGTAACTCCAGCAGTAGCACATATTGCCTGCTGCATTTCAGTGTATTTGGTAGGTGACAAGCTTCTGAAAAGATGTGGAAATGGGGGTGGTGGTGTCACAGGTGTGCAGGTCTTCACTTGGATTCTGTAAGTAGAAGCTGAAAGCTGCAAGATGTTTTAAGGTACCAGTATTCAGTTTAAGGGTAATGTAGAAATCCTGACCCCTTGTGGCCATTGCAGATCTGTTAGGACAAAATCCTTGGGGCTTAGCAGACGAGTGGAGTATCTTTCTGAGGAAATAGACCTAAGAAGAAAGAACAGTCTTGCCTAGCAGAGAGACTCGTAATTGTGTAACTAATGAGTTTGTGCTGTATCAAATTTCACAGGCTCCTGCATGGTAGATATATGATGCAAGCAATCATGTTGGTGCAGCGAGGGGTGAGGACCTGTATACTGGGTGCAGCATGATCTGCGGCTGGGGGGACACAAACTTTGCTGCAGGCTCCAAACCCAGTCATTCTGCACTATTAATCAGTTGCTCAGTTTAACCCTGGAGTGGTTTTGTGACAGTGGGAAGATAAACACCATGTTTATTTTGTACACTGATTAGGCTTCTGGCCCTCATTACTCAGACCTGCAGATCCATGAATGTCTGTGGCATTACTAGCCTAAGCAGTTGCTTGTAGCATCACACCTCTCATATGGTGAAATTTTGGCATTTCCTAAGGAAACAGTCTTTTGAAGTGTCTGGTAGTAATACCATACTAGCTATGTAGTGATCAATAAATGCTCTGCAGCTAAGAATTTAGGAATACTTCCAAGATGTCTTAGAAACAGATTTTATTTTTGTGTGATATTTAATAAAACTTTGCATGCCAACATGATCAACTCGGAGAGCTTTATGCTGTAATTCTTTCATAGTCATCCTGCACACTTATTTGTCTTTTCATCCTTATAATAGAAAGAAGTCTTGAGGACACAAACATTTGTCTTTTGACAGACAAATGAAAATCAATTATTAAAAAGTTCTGCACTCATATTTCAATAAAGATGTGTTTGTGTTATCTCACTGGCAGCTTACTATATGTATGTGGATAGGTATATATGTGTGCGTGTTGCTGTTTCTTTTTGCTTTATCTGCAAAGAAAGTTTAAAATGTCTTTTACAGGAGGTTTCAGCATTTGCCTGTCATAGGAAATAATTATACATTATCATTAACTCTTCTAATACAAATGCTAATACCGATTCTTCCAATTGTGGGTGAATTGTGGGATCATTCACACACTGGCTTAATTATGATTCCCTCACTTCTGGGGAGTGGAAGGAAAGAGAGAGACATTACAGCCTGATATCAAATACATGTGATCTGGCAATTTCAGTATGCACTTGGTAGCCTAGGCTAGTATAGAAATGATGGCACTGAATTTATTTCCTTTGAATCCAAGTGCTATATTCTCAGTTCTGAAGAGTATCCTGAAAGTGAACAGTGTGAGACATGGCATAGAGGCTGCATGGGCAACATGCTGAACATGCCTGAAACTGGAGCGTAACAGTTGATATCTTCTGAAAGAGGAAATTTCCCTGTTGCTAGAATAACTTCTGACATATAAAACTGATACTCAAAACTGAAATAGCGCTGCCCAGTACCTTCTCGTAAAATCTGCAGTCCTTTCCTGAGGAGTAGGAGGTTGGGTCGTGTACCGGAGTCATGAAAACTGTATAGTCACACTACCATCTAAGCAAGGATTACTTCTGATCCTCAGCATGAAAACACATTTCTACCTCCTTGAACATCACAGCAGCAATAACAGTCAGTTGCTACTGAGGTCCTTCATGGAGCTGGTATTGTAGTATGTGTAGTGACATCCCATAGTAATCAGTCAACCGCAAGAAGGTTATAGTGATGTGCTTCAGACCTTTCTGGAGTCATGGTCATTGCTGAAGACATCATAGCAGTCCAGGCTCTTCCCATATACTTTTACCTTGTTTGGAGGGTGATGGGCAGTCAGGTGAGCCAACAGTAAATCCTCATAACTCCCACTTGACTGAAAGATGTGTCTGAATTTTTGAAAATGGTCTGGTCAGCTCAATGAATGTTCTCTGAAATCATGGATGTATGAACTGGGAACTATGCCAAGACACTACAACCCCTGCACAGTGTTGTCCTGTTGGCTTGGATGTTAGTTAGCAGAGCACTAGGGAGATGAGCTGTGCTTGGTGTGTTGATGGAGCTTCCAGGAGAGCTGGAAGCTTTTCCTAGGAAGCCATACATCTCCATTGCTGCAGACTTCCTTCTGCGTGTACTGAGGCATAGTCCAACACTAACCTAAGTTAAATTTGAGGCTAAAAGACTGGATTTGAATGTGTCTCTGAAGTTTGGTTCTCTTCCAAAGTTCCAGCAGTGCCAGCAGATTTGTTTTTGATTCAGTTTTTCTTTTCATCTTCCAGAGTCGTTTCCTTGAAAGCCGTCTGCATTCTTCATATATGAGATGGATGCAAAGTGATTTGTGCTTCATCTTGTAACTTCCTCTAAAGAGTGCTCTTAGTCAGAGTGCATCATTCATTAGCCTAATTTGAAGACAGACTTCTTCATGATCATTGCATTAAAGACACTAACCTGTTTGGAGGTCTCATGGCAAACCCTCCTTACATCCTTAGTGAAGGAGAGGCAATGAGCCCCAAAACCTTAAATTCAGTCTTCAGATGCTCTTTTAGTTATTTCCTTGAGTCTGTTTCTGATGTCAAGACCAGAAGTCTGCACCACAAGTATGAGTTCTTTTAAGAGTGTTTCTGTAGTAGAGAAAGTCTTTCTTGGAAGTCTGCCCATCACTTTGTGACCATATTCATCCTGCCGGAGTCAAGCAGTCTCGCTGCAGACACGACCCCAGAGTACATTTCTACATATCAAGGTCCATACAGCTGCAGTATAAGAAAAGCCAGTCTGTGCTTGGAGCTGGCTCATTGGCCATGACAACTACAGTAGCGTGCCGATAAATTCACTTGGTATTCTGCTCAGGATAAAGCCAAGGAGAGGTGTGCTGTTTGGCTTTGTGTGCACAGCCTCCCGAAAGGACTAGCCCATTGATAGCTGATGGGTTTTAATTGCAATGCAGGCCCCTCTCTTGCAGCTGTGCATAATATGTAAATTCATAGTGTACCTTTAGCCTTGAAACAGATGAGTGAAATAAGGCAGATGTCTGCCTTTTATGAGAAGTGTTCAGGGTGTGATCTCTTCCTGTCATGCTCAGAGTGAGAATTATTTGGGATCCCCAGCAACATTGAGTCAAACAGTTGTTCTCTTTATATCCCCCTATTCCTAGGCATCGTGCTGGTGCTGCTTCCTTTGAACGGTATCCAGTATTCCTCCTTGAGTAACAAGTAGGCAGCTGCATTTCACTCCTGTAAGGCAGATGCTGATGTGGCTGCAGAGCCCTGACTGATAGAAGAGCTGAAAGCAGTAAGCCTGCTTGGGGTTAACAGGGGCAGAAGCAGGTCCTACATATAGGAACCCCTACCTGTTCAGGCTGCCTGCTGCAGCCATGTCATCAGTACAGGCTTGCCTTGCCTTGCCTCGCCTCCTAGAAGGATTGTTAGTGCGTTCATATTTATGGAAAAAGTGTGTGATAAAACCATGGTTAGACATGGTTACTTTCCATTCTCATAAACTGTCTGTTTCAGAGTTTTACTCTTTTGTCCTTTTGCACTTCCACCATCACTGAATATTTTCAAGATAAGTCTCCTTTCTTTTCTAGAAATAAAAACTAATAAAAGTGTTTATTCCCCTCATGCTCTGTTTTTTACAAACATGGCTTTGTGTATACAACTCTTTACTATTAGCCATTTTAAAAATATTTTCATGAACTGGATTATTCAGCTTTGAGAAAGCGATTGGTGATGGGTTTTTTTTGTTGTGCTTTGCTTAACTTTTAGGGCAGAAGATACCTCTATGCTGGTTCAAATTCTGGTGTGGTTCAGTCTCCAGTGGCATTCTGTGACAAGTACATCACTTGTGTTGACTGTGTTTTAGCAAGGGATCCTTACTGTGCTTGGAAACCCCTTGAAGCTTCCTGCGTTGATATTTTTAAAGACAGTGAAATTGAAAGGTAATGGTAGACTTTGATTACCTAACAGCTACAGTCAGTACTGCATCAGTCTTGCCCCTTACTGATAACTGGCATTTTTTTAATGGAATGTTTTCAAATGTAGACTTTTTCCTATCTGTCTGTGTTGGCTTGTGCTATTTAGATAAGGTGAGTCTTACTTAATACAAGAGGATGGGCAGGCTGTAGGAAACAAGATTTAAAGTTGTAATACTTGGACTTCCTTTTACAGGAACTGGATTCAGAACATAGGTGGAGACGCATCATCTTGTTCTGGTGAGTTAGACTTTGAAGAGCTCTTTTGCATGTCTAGATGGAGTAGCGCAGGAGTTGTTTAGTTTGGCTTGTGTTTTTTGTAGTTATCTGGGCATTCATTTATATTTTAATAGGTATGAGATTCTGCTTTTGAATATGCTCAAGAATCTGTACTGTGTGCGTGTCTTAAAATGTCTGTGTTTGTATACGTTCCAGTGTGCAGTGCACAAACCCCTGAAATGAATGGGGGTACCTCAACAGTGACTCCTGGATGAAAACAGTATTTACCACAAGTACTCCTATTGCAGAGATCACTGTCTCTGTCATTCAGAATTTTACATTCTGCTGTGAGCCTTGATAAGTACTTGGCTATTGCTGTTGCATCAGATGAAATGATTCTGAAAAAAACTGGTTTCATGGTGAGAGGGGAGGGGCACTCAGAACATGATACAGAGCAGCTGAAGCACCCTCCACAGTGCCCTGTGGCAAGTAACCACAGGTCCATCCCTCATACTCTCTGCTGCTACCACCAGATCAAGGAGATCTTAAAAAGTAGTAGCATTACAGGAGATTTGTACTGCAATAAAAAATGGTTTTAAGAGTTTGATGTACTTTATTTCTAATCGTAACAGAGCATGGACCATCATGAGAGTTTAGCTTGTTAGATTTTTTTTTTTTTTTTGGTTAACTTATAGTGTTGCACTGTGGATGTGCCATAAATGCATTTTTAAATTTTTTTTAGAAGAGAGTTCAAGTTGCATAACAGCACTTTGTTCAGTTTATTCTTGGATATTTTGTAGTTGCTGATTTACTTAAAATGCACTAATCACATATAAAGTGATACCAGGTTCAGTCTGTTGTCTCAAACAATGACCAACTTGTCTCAAACAATGACTGACTTGTCTCAGATGTGCGCTCAGTTGTGGATCAACGAGATCTCGTTTTTCAGAAATGGAGGCTGTCTAACAGTATGAGGTGTCCCATCTCTTTGTCTTGATGCCTCGCGTGCATCTGTAGCTTGGTATTTCACTGAGATTCTTGCATGCTATCATCTTGGTTTTGTGAGGTAATCTGAATGTCATAATCTTTGCATTTCTGTCAAGACTATTGTACAGTCTCATGAAACTGTACAGTTTAGACCAAATAGGAGTCATTGCTGATACTCTGCACGTTATTTTTGGTGTTCCAGATAAAGTAAGAGAGAATTCCCTACAGCATACATTCAAGCATGGGAGCACAGCAGAACTCAAGTGTTCTCAAAAGTCCAATCTGGCACAGGTAGTTTGGAAGTTCAAAGATGATGTACTGAGAGTGGAGAGTCCTAAGTACCGTCTGCTGGAGAAGGCGCTGCTCATCTTCAATTTATCAGAAGGAGACAGCGGTGTTTACCAGTGTTTGTCAGAAGAAAAAGTGAAGAATAAGAAATTTTCTCAAGTGCTGGCTAAGCATGTTTTGGAACTGAAAAAGATCCAGCATACCACAGTGGGTCCCACTGTGGCAGCTTCACCAACAGAAGGTAATAGAGGTGTGCCAAAAGTGTCAGCTGTATCAACTGAGAGGTCTATTGATCACACCTTGACCACACATATGGTAGCAGTTACGACAGCAAGGGTAGTAACAAAGCCCATTGGCCCTGTCCTAACAAGTGCAGCCTCTGATACAGAGCTCTTCAATTCAATTCCTGACGCAGTCCCAGAAAAGACAATGTTCCTCAAGTCAAATGATAACTTCCTGTTGATGTTCCTCTTCCTCTTCTTTTTTATCCTCTTCTTGTGCCTCCTCTCCTACAACTGTTACAAAGGGTACTTGCCAGGGCAGTGCTTGAAATTTCGCTCTGTCATGCTGCTTGGTAAGAAAAAAAACAAGTCAGATTTTTCTGATTGCGAGCAAAGTGTGAAGGAGACACTGGTGGAGCAAGGCAGTGTCAGCCACCAGAGTGGGGAGCAGCCGAAGCCGGCGCATGACACTGGCTACGAGACTGAGCCTGAGTGTGGCAACAGCCAGCGGCAGCCTGGGGATTCACAGGCATCCCGAGAGGCCAAGGACAAGCCCTTCGATGTCAAGTGTGAGCTCAAGTATGCTGACTCAGATGTGGAGGGGGACTGAAGGACTCAATCATCCGTTTCAGTGGTGGGGATTAGCTGCGGTCTTGTGGCTAGCTACCTGAGCACAGAGAGCATAGGTGTCACAGCCGAACCGTAGTGGGGATTACATGCCTAAACTGTACAGCAAGCCAATTTGCATTCAGATTTTGCCAGATTAGAGAAGCAGTGTTCTTGTTGGCAGACTGTAGCATCTTGTTTTGTAATGTCTTTTTTCTTTTTCTTTTTTTTTTTTTTCAAATGGCCAGTTTCAGATCACCATTTGTTTGTTCCCAGTTTTTCTCCCACCAAGCACTTCACTCTAGTGAATAATTACTTGCTTGTTCTTCCATAGTTTAAAAGTAACTTTCTAATTCAGTTGACTTTAAAAAGTACTTCAGTCTACACATGCTAGCTTCCATTAAAAAAAGACCTAGTTTCATTTTAATTCCAAATTGGAAATTAAGTTTAGTTTATCAGATTGGTAAATTATAGACTCTTGTCCAGATTGGGACATTTTTTTTTTCCTTTCCTTCTAGTGATTATTCTTAGCTTTATGCATTGTGTTTTGGGACACTAGGTCTCTAGTTGGTTGAAGTTTTTTGGTTTTGGGTTTTTTTTAACTGCTTTTTAAGTATATTAAATCTTAAGGTATAATGGGGATAGCATTGGCTTGATTTGTGTAAGGTTCTCAGGGATAATCTTGTTTAAAGGCTTGCTTCTTTGCTGCTCTCTAGAAATTTAGGTACAACAATATTGGTACAAGACATGGAATAAATTAGGGGGGAGGCTGGAAATGATAGCTTTAGGAATGCTTTTCTTTTTTTTTTTTTTTAATTATTTTCCTCCCTCTCTTG
>VZRU01009274.1:818-11249 GCA_013398155.1 Pedionomus torquatus
CAACCCAAGCAATGTACAATTTCATCCAGCATGTGAAACCCCAGCTCCAGATAAGTGTAGTAAATCCATCCCATCCCAGGTGCGGAGGATATTCTGAGTGCAGTAGACAGACCTCATGCACAAACGTCCCAAATGGAAATAGCAGGGCTTTAACGCATTAAATGTCCCAAATGGAAATAGCAGGGCTTTAACGCGTCTGTCTGGGGCCTTCCAGGGAGAGGATGGAGTGGTTCTGAGCTGCAGTCATCACTCTTCATTTTGCTGAGTTGTAAAGCAAACCTTTATTTCCATTCCTGTCTCTCCTTTTGCAACACATCACACTAGGATCATTAAAAACAAGAGGACAGTCTATACTACAGCCTCCTAATTCATATCCTATGAACTGGAGGTTTTTGATTAAAGATCATAGAATCATAGAATGGTTAGAATTGGAAGGGACCTCAGAGATCATCGAGTTCCAACCCCCCTGCCATGGGCAGGGACACCTCCCACCACACCAGGTTGCTCAAAGCCCCATCCAGCCTGGCCTTGAACACCTCCAGGGATGGGGCAGCCACAGCTTCTCTGGGCAATCTGTTCCAGTGCCTCACCACCCTCACAGGAAAGAATTTCTTCTTAATATCAAATTTAAATCTCCCTTCTTCTAGTTTAAAGGCATTATTTAAAGATATAAAAGTGAAACCCATCTGAATACACCTAATTTCTCCTTTTTTCCCAGCTGGCTACTGAAAAAAAAAATGCAAGGGGAATTCTTCTTTTTTATTATTTTTTTTTTTTCTGCAAAGCAATCAATTTAATCTGCTTTGAAGGAAAGATTAATTAAACTGAGCCTACAACCCAGATTCAGATGAACCAGCTCTGACTTCTCAGCACGGGCACCGGAGCGGAGTTGTCTCGGGGTCAGGCAGCCACAACTGCTCTCAGTGCCACAGCCAGTGCACGAAACCACCTTCTCCCAGAGCAGATAATTCAATCCCCGCTCTTGCTGGTCAGGTTAAAAATCAAAACCTCCAAAAGCCCAGCATGTTTCTGGCCCTCGCGCAGCCGAGCGAGGCGATCGCCCTCCCGAGGGCTGCCTCCCCGTCGGGGGGGGAGATGCACAACAAATCACTGCAGAAGTGCTGACCGACCCACCATAGCTCAGCGTGCCCGAAATACAAAATACAGCAGGAGGCAAGCAATGGTGGATGGTGAAAATTACTCAGCTGTGGTTTTTTTTTTAAGACTGCCACACAGGAGATACCCATAGATCCCACCATCTTCTCACACGGCTCACTAACTCGAGGAGAGTCAGGAGCGGGTTTTGCAGCCTGCAAGCCCATCATGTCTGCAAAAGCGGTCCGTCTCTTCATGTCTGCCTCGCTGAGCGTTAGGGAAGGCTTCAGCTGCGCTTCACCAACTGCCTCTGCTTTGGATTTAATCGTCACAAATTCCCCCGGGGGACGCAGCCTGACACTTGTGCTACGCAACTTTCCCAAGCTTCAAAGGGAATTTCCTGCTTGGTAAGAAGGAAAGGGCTCAGCAATCACTGCTGAATCTGGAAAATAACTTTATTTCTCTGTTTCAACTGCTACCGCTTAAAAGATGCAGACGTATGGGCTGTCTGTGCCCCTCAGCCCCACATTATGGGAATTAAACCTTCCCAAGACGTGCCTCGAGGGTGGCTGAGCTTGGGCTACGGAAGAAAGGACCCAGGGATCCTCAATCTCTGCTACAGGCTTCAAACACGGTGTTACAGCAGAGCTTTCCCTCTAGTTTTTCAGACTGATTGGGTTTTTTTTTTCTCCCTGTTTAAAGAGCAGGCTGTGTTGTGAAGCAAGGAGTTTGAGCTCGGCTGACGTGCGGTGCATCTACGCAGCCTTTCACAGGCAGACAGGAGATCGTTCAGCCGTGCTCCCCGCCAGCTGGACATCGGCCAGCCCTCAACTGGAAACCATCTAACACTGCAGCCAGAGCTCGCACAGACCTGGAAATGAGGATGCTGATCAGCACTTCTCATTTTTCTGCAATCCAAGAATGATGAAAAGTCGGGGGGTGTCTATTTTTTTTTCCGTTTTTTTTCTTTTTTTTTTTCTTTTTCTTTTTTTCTCTTATTTTTTTCCTCATAATTCTTCTTTTTTTTTTTTTTCAGACCACAAAATCATTTTGTGCAGTGAATTTCCTTTAAAGCCACTTAAGAAACAACCTAAACTTAACACATCCAGCCATGACTCGTATTTCCCTCAGTCTTCTAACCCCCTCTGATTTTATTTGCTTAGACTTGGGGGTTTAGGGGTTTGTTTTTCCAATTCTCATGTGTTCTCATCCTCTGACCCACAACTACACACCCGTCCCAGTCAGCGTAATACCAGTACTAAGGCCTCAATACCAATACTAAGGCCTCAATACCAGTACTAAGGCAGGAGAAAGACAACAACACAACTTCAAAGCCAAAGGGGCACCAAGCAACCAAAACCATCCATTGCTCCTGGCTCCAGAAGGATGGAAATTTTGACGGCTGGAGGATGGTTCAGAGCAAACGGCACTGAAGAACACCTCGCTTGGAGCTGGAGTTTCCACCTCCCACCTACCCGTGTCTCCGCCAACCCTCCTCTGCCAAAAACCCCATCTCCCTAAAGAAACACCCAGCTGAACTCTGACTGAGTCTCCACTTTTGCTGATTTTACCGTGAAGGCAGAAAACAAGCTCTTCCATCAACCACTAAACCAGGAGCAAAAAAATTCCTGGCTTTCTGCATAATGGCCCAGAAGTAATTTCAAGCAGATTGGCTGTGTTGTCGTGAAATTGCAGGATCCAAATCACCTTTCAGTGTAAATACCAACCGAGATAAAGAGTAGGCATGTGCTTTAAAAGCTTATTATCAGTATGTGCACCAAAAAAAAAAATTAAAAAAATTTAAAAAATAGTATCTCACCACTGCAAAGAATAATGATGACAGCTATTTTTGAGCAAAGGTAATGTTTAATTACTGTAGATGCTGCTGTTGCAGGGCAGAAATGGTGGCTCACACAATTGTGCCAGTGGGTTACAAACCCGGTTGGAAATTCTCACAATGGAAGTTTTTCAGGAAACCAGCCCAAGTGGTAGGAGTGGGGATGTGTGGGGGTCTACTTTTTCTTTGCAAGAGTTTGTTTGTAAGTGACCAACATTAAAGGAATGTCTTATTTGTGCCAAATCCAGGGAGAGAGAACAGTGCTACCCAAGCCCTCGGAGGACTGGAAAAGGTCATCTTAAGTTTCCAGAGACAATTGGAAATCTGGCAAGCGAAGCAAAAAAATAAAAATAAAAAAAGGTGAAGAGAATAAAATTAGACCCAATCAAAATAATTTTTACTTTTGCCAGCATTATTTAATGGAAGATTTTACATGCAATAAAAAGACTGGATCCAACCAAGAAAGAAGAATCATAGAATCATAGAATGGTTAGAGTTGGAAGGGATCTTAAAGATCATTGAGTTCCAACCCCCTGCTGTACCCATCCCATCCCTGGGACCCAATCTCACACAATCTAAACTGCCATAAATTTAATTTCCTAGCAATAGTCCCAGCAATGTGCTGTAGGATCAGAAACATGAAATACAACCAGTTTTTCTCACGAGTGAATACAGACAAATCACGTACCTACATTTTCAAGCTGGATGTTGAGGGAGGGAGCTCAGCTTGAGGAACCTTTGGCCTAATTTCAGATGAATTAATCACCTGCAACCGAGCACCAGAGCTGTTAAATGTTTGCTCTCACCTGTAAGACCATGAACCGGTAGGAAAAAACCCTTATGGCACTGTTTATATTACAAACAGCGTTTGCCCAACTCAGCCCTCCTCAAACCAGTAGATCAGCTCCCTCACCCCAATGCAACTTGGTCTCTGTCAATCTTGGACTGCTTTCAGATGAGGAGGTGCTTCCACCAGCCCCCTCAGCCATGTAGGACACTGCTCAGCCATTCATCTCAGGACCCAAATGTCAACATCCAGGGATGCTACTGAGCTGCCTGTAGATATACCATACCCATATGCCATTTAATGCTATTGAAGACCCTCACTGCTATTCCACCCAACTTTCAGCTTCTGCAGGGTGCCCATCTCCAGCATCCAGTGTCACCCAGCTCCATGTGACTGTTTTAGATACCCTGGTACATCCCCAATGTCACCTAATGCCTAAATTTAGGCAAATGCACACAGCCCTTATAGATGCAGTGAATCCCACCCAGCCTCTTTACTGCCTTTAAATAAAAGACCAGGAATTCCTGGGAAACAGCAGATTTGTCCAAAAAAAAGCAGTACTTTACGCAGTTTCTGCAGATCCTGCAATGCCCAAGGTGAAGAGATACCATATCCTTTCTTGTACTTCCTCAAGATTTTGAAATACCACCAAGTTGTATACAGTCCACCTACAGCCCAGCCTCAGACGAGAATATACCCAAATTACATGCAAGAAATTGTTCAATTTGTTCGAGGCCCAGTTTATTGTCTTGGGTTATACTGATACATATATATATATATACACATACTGGTTATTCTGCTACAGTCCTTTTCCAAGAAAAGCTAAAGCTATCCAAAAATAAAAAAAAAACAACACATTTCTTTTGTCTGTGATGGAGGAAAGTTATTTTTCTAAGCACTCAGCGTTTATTTTATTTTTAAAGGATTGCTTGATTAAATAGGCACCTATTAATATACTGGATTTTCTTCCTGCGTTTTAAAGGGCATTTCACGAAGGCTGGTGTTGCCTTATTGCAGTTTTTACAGAATTGAGAAAATATTTATGGTGCATCAACAGTGTGCCAGGCTAAATAGTTTTTTCCTTCTCACCCTGCCAAAATATTTCTGTGGTGATGTTTTACAAAATGACTTAGCAGGGCTCTGATTCACGCTTGTTGTGGTTCGGTGCCGGGTGGGTACAAGACACCGAGGGCCAGGCGTCCCCACCAGATGTGGGGCTGCCCCATTTGGACAAACCAGTGGTGATACCTGTTGGCATCAGTGTCCCGGCAGGGCTGAGATCTGACCCACAGCTCCCGTCTGGCTGCCTTTCAGCGGTCTATACCTTCTGAAAATAGCAACTAATTGCTTAATATTTTGCATCCTGCTGGAGTCCCTTTGACTTCACACCTCCAGCAGGACTTCAGCATGTGCTTGGTGAGAAGCACCCATGGCAGTATGCATAAGCAAATTAATCACACACTAAACATAGCAAAACTTCTATAAACATTTTAGTGAACTGTGATTTTCCTTAAATCAGTAAGGAAAATTCACTTCAGGAAAATCTCTACGGTCATGTAAAAGCGCAGTCGTTGTATGCTTTCCTAGTGAAGCACAGAAGTGTCTTGTAAGAAGTAAAAAGCCATTAAGTTTGAATGGAAAGATCCAAATATTGGGACCCTAATTCAGGCAGGTGTCAGCGGTTTGCTAAATCACACCTTTTGCAACACATTCTTTGAGAATACCCACATGGTTTCTTGAGCACAGCTCCTCTCCTACCCACAGCCTGGCTGAGCATCCTTTTCCCCCGGGGCTCCTCGCTGTACGGCAGCTGTAGGTTGGAGAGTGAGACCAACAGCTATTCACCTTCCTTGCAAGCTTCTGAGAAATTTGACAGGACATCCATCAGCTAGCACTTGTTCTTCAAAGTGGAAAAAGACAGAGTGTTTTACCTTCCAACTATATAACTTTGCATAATAAAACTGTTTAGACTTGGAGATTTTTCTGATGAATGCCAAATGCTCTGCAGCAGCAGCCTTCACTGGCAGATCTAAATCATGCAGCTGAAATGAAAGCCTGCTTTCCAATTTATGCACTAACTTTACCTTTTTTCCAGAATTAAAGAAGAGAACCTGAATGCACTCTGCCTACAAAGGCTTTTTAACACAGTAACACCACAGTGACTGGAAACACAACTCTATTCCTGCTGCATCTCACAGGTACCACTGGTTTTCCCACGAGGACAAGGTAATGAAGACATTCCTCCAATTGCTTTAATTGTTTTTTGAAGGTGTTTCAAAAAGCTTATCACTTCAGGGTCACCGAGTCTATTTGCCATGCTGACTGCAGTTATACTGAACTGATTTTCAAGAGGCATAAACATTGTTAAACATTAAAAAAAATTTAATTAACAGATAACTAACACATCACTAATGCTACAGATGTATCTTTGTGGCAAGACCATGTTGTCTCATCACCGGAGGGCTCTCCAGGGCTTTACAAATCCTTGTCCACTGCTCTGCAAATCCCATTCTGTTGGCAGTGTGATGCTAAAACCACTGTTATTTTCTAGCTCCCACATATAACCTGGATTGCACAGGAGGGGAAAACTGCCCCACAGCATCACAGTTCATTCAAGCTGACTCCTTGATGTCCATCCACCAGTGAACCAACTCTAGAAAACCCATCAGCCAACTGGACTGGAGAGCTCAGAGCTCCAGGATTTCTGGAAGGTCTTCCTGCCATGCTGGGAATCCCAGCATACTGAAAAATAACATTTTGGAAAAAAAAAAAAAAAAAAAAAAAAAGTGCATTTCAGTTGTGTTTACTCTCTTGTCCCATTTCTAGTGTTTTTGAGGAGGTGCAGTCCACCTCTTTCTGGAGCCAGTGGTATTTTTAGGAAAGGAAGCGTGTTCTTGCAGAAGCATCATCTACAAAACACCAGAATTGCAGCCAAATTCCCAGCATACTGAGATACAACAGGGGAGATTCTTATCATATTACCGTGACAAAAACAACACCTTACATAGTACATTTTCAACATCTCGCATAGCAAGCTTTAATTAGTTAGATCTCAAAGTAAGTTAAAAAGTAGGTCGGTGACTGTTTCACAGATGGGGAAAGCAGGCCAGCAAGATGCTGCAAATTTCCAAGGTCATAAAAAAAGCCTAGTGGCACAGTCAGAAATTAAATCCAAGTCTCCTAAATTGTTATCATCTAGTGCTCTTCCACCATAAATGCCTCTACCTCTAGCCCACATCATCTACAAAGCTCAGGACTTCACGAAGACTGACTGCTTATCTGTGACCAGCTGCAGGTACTAATGGGTACTAATGGGGGGTACTAATACTGGTATGGGGGTACTAATACTGGGGTACCCATTCTGGGAGAACAGAGAGGACACTGGGCCAAAGAAACTGGCTGGCAAAGTAAGAGGAGAACCTGTGCTTTGGCAATCACCTTCATCTGAGCTCTAATACACACACAAAGTCACTAAGGCTCTCCATATTTAATGCTTCTGCTGAATCCTGCCCGTATGAAGTACCACAAAGACAACTCCAGTTCAAGGACAATCCAATACCTGCTGGGACACCAAGGTATTTCAGATTAGTGACACACTTCTATTAAAACACTAAGCATGCCCGTCTCCACACCTTCAATGGTATTTGGAGGACTTTCGTTTCCCTGCATGACCTGTCTTCTCCTCTCTGTTGCCGCCACATGTGAGTGGTGCAGAGAGAGGAAAAGTCTTCATAAGCATCTCAAAATTGGTTCATTGACATCAAAGGCCAACTCTGACTATTTTTATTGGGAGCAGAGTTAGGCCACTACAGATAAATCCTGACCCAGATACTTTTTGCCGCTTGCCTGCACTTGTCATGACCAGAGACAGAGACTGCTGGAAAATGGAATTTCTATTGCTTTTCACAGTTCAGACGTGGACATGGAAACTGCAATAAAATCTACCACAGATGCTGATACTATCTAATAAAAAGGACCGAGCTGAGGATGGAGAGCTAAACCCAACGTGACAGTGGGCTACACAAACGGGGGGGTTTTGTTCTGGACTTTCAGAAGACAGCATGCATTTTCCTACTCTCATCCAGTGCCTGTCCAGTATTGCTTTTGCCACCAAAAGCTTTGTATCAGAACACACTTGGCTATGTTAAAAGCTGACAAGAAGCCCATCAACCTTACAGATACAGTAAGTGATGTCTGAAAGATGACTTATCTTGACTGTTAGAACAGAGTTTCGTGTCAAGGCTACAGGCAGATCTAAGTTTATTCCACATCCCTCCATGGTCAAGGGCAGCCAAATATAAACCCAAAGGCTGCTTTTCTCCCAGTCTGGGAGCTCTGATACATTTGCAGACACACCGACAATAAATTAGGAGACAGGACACAGGGCTCAATTCTTGCCTGAAACATGCCCTTTGGAATAAACAGTATTCATTTAGATATTAAATTATGTAATTATAAGGTCATCCAATGTTCAAATTCTGCTCTCATTAATTTCAGAAAAAAAAAACCTAATTTACATAATACCTTGCTGAAGCTCTATAATTTGTCCTTATAGACCATGATACTCACAAGTATTCAGCAAGAGTCACAGCAGAAACAGATGCCAGCAGATGGTATTATCCTGAACAAAATCAATTAAGGACATTTACAATATGTCAAAAGTGCAGCTACAAAAACAAAGTGTAGACCTGTACATCTGTTTCTGAATGAAGCCATGAGTGCCTGACAGTTAGCCAACAAACCACAAGATAAAAGCTGCAGCAACACCAATAATAGATAAGGAAATACCGTACGTATTCAGATTCTTCAGCAGTTACCAGAAAATACAAGACAATGAGCAGAAACTGAGTAACCAGATACTGGAAGTCCACACGTCAAACATAAATGTAACAAAAATATAAGCATATGAGGTTTTGTTATCACAGGTCTTGTAAGGATGGCGATTCGCTCAGAAATGTTAGTAATGGGAGTCATATGGCAACAGTAAGTTAAGAAATACTGCTCTCCTCCATCACACAATCCCCCGGCACATTTAAAAGGCTGCTGGGAACCCTGTCGCCTTGTCTGATATAAAAAAGAAAAGTGCTCACAATTCCCTAAAAGCAGTTTACGATGTCTCTGTTGAGAAGCCAGTGACACACAACATTCCAGGCACAACGAGCTGGGCAGCCAGGCACCTCGACGGCATCCTTTTAGATTATATAAAACACAAATGGGCTGAGGGAATCCCAAAGTTATTCGTACAGGGATTTTTTTCAAGAATAATCTTATATTCTTGGGTCCCCCACAGAGATGAAAGGTGCAAATGTTTCATGGAGGGGGGGAAAAATTCTCTCTTCTGTGCCACAGCTTCATTACACCACGCTACTCGAGCGCATTCAAAGGATGGGGACTCATTTATGGAAGAAAAGGGTAAGACGAGTGAAGCCCTGCTGCTGAAGATGGCATTTAGGGTGTACAGTCCCTGGAACTTGTTTTCGGTGGTTTGCTGCCAATTAGACCCATCGGTACCAACAAGGACGGGACTGTCCCAGTCACAGTCTTTTGCAACATTATGAAAGGTCTGCCATTAAACTCGATGATCATATCACCTCCGTGGAAACAACGCCTGTTATTTAGCTCCTAGGGAACTCACACCAGATTTCTCCCACATTTGCTGCCAAACCAAATGAAATATTCAAAACGGTTTACATTAGGTGTTAATAAGGGCTGAGGACCAAGGCTTTATTGAGGACCCAAGAAAAATACAGCCTTAGCACTAAGTGAAAAACATCCTTACACTGGCTATTGGAGCAACACATCATTCATTTTTACCAAGGCCGAGACTCCAGTCTCATTAGGCCAGAAATGGATAAATGACAAATGATTTGGTGAATAGTGTCACTGGGGGCCACGCAGGACTTCATCCAAGCAGTACCACTGGAAACATACGACTGGCTAGGGATTAAAAAGATAAAAAACATAAAGCTTTAAAAATTACATCCCTGCGGAAAAAAAAAAAAAAAAAAAGTCGTGCATATTTATATTTAATCTGCTTTGTAAATTGATTTTGTCATGTTACCTTGTCAAACCATTGAACAAACTGAATAATTGCTTAAGCAGCATTGATAGAGATGTGACAGATTATTCAAGCATTGTGATTCTTTGTTCTCATATATCTCATTAAGAAATGATGATTGGTTCCATTTACAGCTCTTAAGCTGAATTCAGCAACCACTGACACATGAATTCAACCCGGCATCTACCAATTTTTTATTGTTCTCAGTCAGAAATTGTTCCTGGCGAAGTGGCTCTTGCAAACCATTTCAGTGTAGTGGCTGATGATTCTTTAATGACACAAGACAGGAGGCAAAAAGAAAAAAGCGACTGACTTCCCTGCTGATTTATAGCATCCATGGAAGGAAAAGAAATAAAACTTTTTGTATTTTGTATTTCTCTCCTCCCCCCCACCTCCTTTTCAGAGGATTCTTTTTAACCTCTGTCGTTTCATTGAATAAATTCACAGCACATCCCTGCAAACAACTGGGCTGGCAGAAGATGCAAACGGCCCCACGGGACACGCTCAGCCCCTTCCTCTTCTGTCCTGGAACCACAACCTGTTCCTCCAGAGCCCCGTAACTTTATATTGCCGTTTGAAACCTGAGCGTAAGGAGCAGAAACTGCTGCCGTTCTGGTGTGCTGCTGAGGAGTGTAGGCTTTTCTTCACTCCCAA
>VZRU01009283.1:1264-20250 GCA_013398155.1 Pedionomus torquatus
CAGCTGAGCACGGGGCGAGGGGGGTGGTTGGGTTTTTTTTTTTAAAGCGAGTTTGGCTGGAGAGACATTTAGGTGGGAGTTAGTCTTGCTGCACTCTAAAGGTTTCGTAGTCTTCGGGAATGGTGTCTGAGGAGGGCGAGATGAAAGGAAATAATAGATTAGGGAGCAGAACCCAAAAATCAGAGATGGAATAAGCTGCTGCGGGACACGAGGGCCGTCCCAGGACAAATTAACAGCTTGGAAGGAACCGGCCAAAATGTCTGTGCTGAGGTTCAGCAGTCACTCACCGTTGCAGCGGTAGCGCAGGTTGGACCAGATGATGTTCTCTTGGGAGAAGCAGAAGACCCCCAGGCGTCCTCCTCGCATGGTGGTATCAAGGACGACTCCGGTGTCTGCTACGACCTCAGGGCCTTCGTAGAAGCGAGCTCTAGAAGAGAAGGAGCAGGTGAAGGACAGGGGAGGGACAACAGTGTCTCCCTGTAGGAACGTCTTCCTCTCTCGGGCACTCTTCCTCCTCCTTGGTGAGGATGAGACGGCTGCTTTGCTGGGTTAAACTTCACCTCCGTCACACACCCCTCACCTGATGTACCCGACCTGGGGCCGGTGCTGCAGGAACCAGCGGTAGGACGTCTTGTCCTTCCAGCCGGAATTGCGAGGGTCTTTCCACAGCAGTTTGACCTGGTCGGTGGTGTCTCCCGTGTGCCAGAGGGAATTGCGCAGGTACTCGCCAGGGCCCGTCTTCGACTTCACGGCCTGGAAGAGAGAGAGGAGCCCGGTGAAACGTGTCGGCGAAGGCCCGACTGACCGCAGCCGCTCACGTGTCCCAGCGGCACAGCTGAGGAAAAGGCACAAATGGGGAATTCTTTACCTTCAGTTGAATTCCAGGTTCGGCCACTGCTCGGAAGGGGTTTGCCTGCCAGTAGGTCTGCTCCATCTGCTTCCACATCACCACGTAAAAGCTGGAACTGTCCTGGTAGCCAAATATGAATCCAGCGTAGTCGTCATCCGTGGCTGTGTTGACGTGGAACGTGCCCTCGAAGTCCACGCCGTTGAATGCCGTGTAACCTGTCAGCGGTAGGAAAACAAATACTCTTGTCCTACAACAACAAATGATCCATTTCTGTCCAGATCCAGATGGGGGAGATGGATTCCGCAAGGCCAAATCTGAAGGCTCTGCTTACTACAGGGAATATTTTCCCAGGACGTGGGTGGAACCGTTAAGCTGTGTCTGAAATACTTGTAAAAGCTGCTCAGAGCAGAGAGGGACGTGGTTAACGAGCGATAGTTTTCCAATAGGATAAAAATAAGCATCTTACCTACAGCCAGGCCAGGATCGCTGTTCATGGTCTGGACAATTTCCATGCCCTGAGAAAGACAAAAATTGACTCATTAATAGAATTCCAAAGGTACCAATTTCCCTGTTGGTAAGGGATCGGGGAGAAACTCGAGGATCAGAACGGGGTTGAATCCTGCAGAGCCTTGGAATGAAAACTGCACCCCACTTGGCAGAGGCTCATTCCCCCCTGCCTCACTGGCCCCCTCCAGGAGTGGTTGCCTACCTGGTTAAGGACAATCCAGTTGGGGTCAATCTGTGCATCACCCTCGGGGTCCAGCACCACCGTCTGGAAAGCCCTGAAGTCTGTCAGGGTCACTTCTGCGTTCTCTGGGCACACGTCAATCCTGTCGATCACCATGTCTCTGTCGAAGTCGTCTTCGCAGAGGTTTCCCACACCATCACCTGGAGGCACCAGGGGAGAGAAGGAGTAACAAATTGTCATTAATTTCTCCTGCCCCTCGCAGCTGAGTTTTATCAGGGAGGTTTTGGGCTGGCACAGCTGGAGGCAGCCGAGTCTATGAAAGGTTGAGGTGTTCAGAGAGCTCAGAGCTCTTCCTTTAAGTCAGCTGCAAGGAAACCCTGAGGTTCTCTTGCTTGCGGAGATGCTGTGAGCAGAAAAAACACCTCAAATGGTAGATGTTTTGGGAAGGGAACTTTTCCCAAAGATGAGCCTGATGTCAGGGTTATTGAGAGCTGGAAAATGAGGACATTCCGTCACGCACTGGCCACCAGGAACAGAAGACACCCTCCCCCCTCCAAGCTGAGCTACGGTGCACCCATTTCTCTTACCGTCAGCGTCCTCTTGGCCAGGGTTAGGGACAAGGCGACAGTTGTCAGGGCCGGGAGGTTTCACATCTGGAATCCCATCATCATCATCGTCATCGTCGCATTCGTCTCCCAGCCCGTCGTTGTCTGTGTCCACCTGGGAGCTGTTGGGCACTGACGGGCAGTTGTCCCGGGAATCTTGGTGGCCATCCCCGTCACTGGAGGGGAAAGTTACAGGTGAAGACTATTCGTGTGCTTTTTAAATAAGCACCTAACAGCTTTCTCGGAGTGGGGATCCTCAACAAGGCAGCTGAAGGTGGTGATTTTTAGCCTTACAAAGTCGTAAGTGATTAGTTACACAAACAATAGATGGGAAATATTCCAACTGCGTGATCAAATCTGAGAGCGGTGGCCAGTGACACACAAGCCTGCTGCCACCAAGCTGCCACCCGCTGGCCTTCGGGCCATATTCCAATGATGAGGTTTTCTGAGAGCTGAAGACAATTCCACCTTCCTGGTCTGATGAAAAGGCAGAGCTTAAGGCCAAGCCAGGTTCTGGTGGCATCACCAGCATGTGCCCTCCCCTCCAACCCCAAGATTTTGTGCAATTAAAGTGTAATTTTTGCAGCAGGCTCTCACCTGTCCTGGTTGGTATCGCACACGTCTCCCACTAGGTCGTGATCAGTATCTTTCTAGTAAAAGAAAGCAATAATAATTTAAGTTTTCCTCAGACAAGAGGAGGATTAGGGAATAAAAAGAAGATGGAGAGGTGGTTGCTAGCCTCGGTGCCATGGCCATTTGGACTGAAAACAGCTGGCAGCAGCTGGAGCGTTCCTTCTGCGGGGTTTACAGGTCACCCCCGTGAATTCAGGCAGTGCTAGTTCTAAAGAGGTGGGCAAGGGAGAAAGAGAGAGGGCAGAGCCCAGGCTTCCCCTCTGCTGACTCCTCCGCACACCAGGGCCTTTCATCTCATGGGGCTGCGCTTTTATACTGCAGGATGGCAACTAAAAAGCGCCAAGTGGCACCCTCGGTTTGTTCCCAGGAGTGCCAGCCCTTGGGAATCACTGTCTTGAGTGAGAAAAACAAACCCCTAGGACCATGAGACTGGGAGTGCTTCCTCACCTGGTCTGGGTTACTGATGGTGGGGCAGCTGTCACACACGTCTCCCACCCCATCACCGTCGCTGTCTTTTTGATCAGGGTTGGGAACTCTCTTACAGTTGTCCATGGGGTTTTTGATCCCTGTAACACACACAAAGTGGAGCCATCAAGGCAACAGGGCTACTAAGGTCTAGGCAGCAAGATTTCTTTTGGAGGTAAGAGCTGGCAAAAATCTAGGACGGTTAAATTCATGTAGTAAAGCAACAATTTCAATTTTTTCTGTAAATTTACACACTTTTAAGTTACCTCCCAGCAAGTCTGGAGGTGGGGAGAGATCAGCAGGAACTGATCTTAAAACATACTCTTCCTGTTTAACCGATCTTAAAACTGCATCGTGATGGACGTCTGTGTGTGCTACTGCACATGAACCAGAGAGGAAACATCCTTCACCCTCACCCAATGTCCCAAACCGGCACCGAATCTGAACAGGAGCGAGTGGCCAAGGGGATGAAGATGAAACCGTCTGCGGTTCCCTAAACCACCACAGAGTCTTCCTCCTCTAGAGCAGACAACTGTGTCATCATAAAATAAGTCAAAGTTAATCCTGGCTGTTTGATGTGGAAGATTTAGACGGTGCCTTTTCGAGGCCTGAGATGGGACAGGAACAATCCGGTTGGCGACCTGTGTGACTTCACTTCCCTCTTCTCTGCGTTTACCTACAGCACCAGCAAATCCTGCCAGCAGGGAGCTGCTTGGCAGGATGGAGCCAGACCCAAACAGCACTAGATGCACTGGAAATACTCTGTAAATAAATACAGCGTGTCTTGGGCCAGCAGCAGTTGGGATTTCTGGCTTTTGAAAGCAGGCTTTGTGCAAATACAGCATCATTAGTGCACAGGCTGTTTCTAAAGCCTGCCAGGATTTCCGCCCCCCCCTCCCCAGCCCCCAGAAGACAGCCCTGACACACACTCCCTAGAGCCAGTAGCTGCTGACAACTCGGATATTCCCATACTTCTTCCGAACTTTAAACTGCAGCACAAAGTAGTGTCCTTGTCTGGGCTGAGCTCAGTTCTCACGGTACATCTTTCTTTCTTCAGTCTGACACGGGTTTGACGTGACGGTGCACGATAAGAGCGCTAATAAAAATGGTTAGCACCGTCCTGAGGACAGGTCTTTAAACCCTGCAGGAGCTGAACTGTGAAGGATGCTGGTCTGACTGCTCAGCTTGGCATCTTAAGAACTGAGCTGTGCTTCATCTCATCAGAAATTAGTTTTACACCTGTAAAACTCAGGGCCCTGAGGGCTGGTTCCTGCTGTGAGTATCTCTAGCTGCGTGCTGAAGAGCTTTCTGGGTCTTAGCTTGGTGTATATGCACCTCCCTGAGGATGCTCTTACCGTCTCCATCCATGTCATCGTCACACTCGTCTCCCCTCCCATCACCATCTATGTCCCGTTGGTCGTTGTTCTTCACCTGGCGGCAGTTGTCACAGGCATCACCAAAGTTGTCCTTGTCCATGTTGCGCTGGTCTGCGTTGCGTGTGTACACGCAGTTGTCCTGCAGGAGAGAGGGATGGGCTGGGGGGGGAACGTTTGGCACCGTGTGCAAGGAAAGACACAAGTTCTGGGGTATGTGACCAGGAAAGGCACAAGTTCTGGGGTACGTGACCCCAAAAAGACAAAGCTTCTGGGGTACGTGACCAGCAGCCCATCTGCAGCCTGTCCTGTTTCCTCTATTCAGCCCTGTCACTGCCTGCTCAAGGAATACCAACAGCACCTGGAAATATCTCCAACCAGTGCTTGGCCAAGACAGAGAGGGTCCCTAACTCTCAGGGGACCATGACTTGCAAAGTCCCTTCTCATCTCTCTGCTTGTTTTTAGAGTCTTCAGATGAAAAGGAAACATTGCACACTGTGACCTGCAGGGTCTCTAAATTCACATTAAAAGTGCAGAGTTTTTTACAGGCCCTCTGGGTACGTTTAGGTATGGCAGAGTTTAAGCATTGGGGATCAAACCTCAGCATTTAATATTCCATCTCCGTCAGCATCATCGTCACAAGCATCTCCAATTCCATCCCTGTCTGCATCCTCTTGGCCAGAGTTGGGGACAGTCATGCAGTTATCCTGGAAGGAGAGCGACAAAGGGCCTGCTAACAAGCTGTGCGTGTCTTTCAGCTGCAGTTCCGAAGCCGGGCAGGGTCTCACCAGCACCCGGGGCCTTCTCTCAACTCCAATTTGCCCAGTTCTGGTCAGACATTCCTCTGACACCCCGTTTCCAAGCAAAACACGAGACAACTGCATCGTACCTTGCGGCAATTTTTGTCAGAGCAGCGCTGCTTCTCATCGGGGACTCCATCAATGTCCGTATCCTTCCCACAAACGTAGCCGTTCCCTGCCCACCCCACGAGGCACTGGAAGACAGCAGAAAAACAAAACAAGGCTCCCCTGATGGCCATACGCCTCTAAAATTGAAAGCTTTACACCAGAACCAGAACAAAACATTGCAAATCCAGGTAGACAATACCCTCCAGGAAAAAAAATATTGTCTGGAAGAAGCAGCTACGCTGTAAATGGCATTTACAAGCTCTCTGCTTGTTCCTGAGATTATAAAGACAGATGCAGCAGCAAAACATCTCGGCTCCAGCAGAACAGTGTGTCTCCCCGCTCAGCTGCATGTAATGTTCCATGACTGACAAATTTGTAGCGCTTCAGGCAAAAAAAAAATACAAACCAAACAAAAACCCGAACAACCAGGAGTGGCTGTGAGGTGCCAGGAGCAGCCCAGTTCCCCAGAGAGCACTGGAAGAGCTCTTGCGGTAGCTCAGGTGAGCAGGTCTGTGCCGGGAAGGGTTGCTCTCCAGGAGAGGGCAGTGGCAGACCCAGGAGAACCAGGGAAACGCAAGGGAAGCCGGAGCGAGGAGACCCCGATGGCGGGGAGGTTTGGACCTTACCGCGCAGGAGATGGACCCATCGCGCTCCACGATGCACTCTGCTTTCTCGTGGCACGGGCTGATTTCACCGTTGGGGCAGCGTCTCGCCGTCTGGCTCTTGCAGCCGTTGACTTGATCCCCGACAAAGCCAGGTTTACAAGCCCCACACTTGTAGGATCCCTGCAAGAAAATGCAAGAGGGAATAAACTCCAACATTCTGAGCCCTGCAAAACTTTAGCTGGCACCTTCCTCAGCAGCCACAGCCAACAGAGGCCCCAGAGCCTGGGGAAGAGAGACCCACATGAGGCTTTCCAGTAATATTTACCCGGGTATTGATGCAGATAGAGTTTGGGACACAATTTTTGGCAGCTCCTGTCTCACATTCATTGATGTCAGTACAAACCTGCCCGGGGAGAACAAAATAGCCATGAACTTCACTCTTAGGCATATACACCATCAGGCTGCAGTGTCAGGGCACTACTAGGTGCAGAAGCAAAGCCCCTGGAACACCTGACTAGGACCCACAGACCCAAGTTTTCCTTCAGCCAAGCTTGAGCCAGATTCTCAGCAACGCTCCTGACCCCAGGCAAGCTCTTCACCCTCTACACAGTCACCAGAGATTTTAGCCTGGCAGAACAGCTTAGCTCTGAGCTGAGCTGTCAGAGTATCTCCTTACTGTAAAAGGATAGAAGAGAGTCAATGGAGCAACAAGGTCAAAGACTGTGTCCTGTGACTGGCTAGCAGCTCTCGAAATAACACAGGCCACGTGCTCTTCCTGCTTTTGGCAATATATTCTTATAAACCATACTAAGACTGGGTGGAGGGTTTGGTGGATTTTTTTAACTTTAATCTGTCTATAGCTGCCGAGAGAGCAGGGGGTGGGGGTGTGCAGTAGCTGCCTCAACTCTTCTGTGTCCTGTTATGAAGGACTCCCCAGGCTGGCTTCACAGCCACAAAGGTGTCAGAGATACAATATTCCGTAAGGCATAAATTCAGCAGAGGGAAGGGCTTGGAGCGGAGGTGACTTTGCTGTTGATGTGCTGGGACATCCTTGGGCAAGTCTCCCCCCTCACCGCATCCCTCTTCACACCAACACAATGCAGTCATCCTGCATTTCCCTCCCATTTCTTTGAAGGCTCCAAGACCGTTGAATTTCAGTTACAGAAGGGAAAGACCTGAAGGAGACAGAAAAGTTTCTGGGCCTTACCTGCTTGTTAGCCCTGGCATAAGCTAGTCCAACCCCTTCGACCATTTGCCCAGTGAAGCCAGGAGGGCAGGGATCGCAGCGGAAGCCGGGGGCGGTGTTAATGCACTGGACCTTCGGGAAGCAGGGGTTTGCATTGCACTGCAATAGATAGAGGTTGTGCAGAACCGTGAGGGAGGCTCGCTCCAGGCCGGCTACGAAGGCAGCTCTCGGAGCAGGAGCGTGCTGGGTGAGATCCAGCTATTGTGCTTCTATTTGTAAAGAAGAAAATCAAAAACGCATAGAAGTTCCTGGCTTTCCTTGCAAGTGGAAAATGCAGCTTCCTCATCTCAGTTGTTCTCCCAAATTCCAATATGTGCAGACAAGTAAAAACAAATTAACTTTCAGGGCTAATTCTTCTCAGGTGACATCAATTGCCCAGGCAAAAAGCTGGCTTCACCTCACACTTTCCTTCCTGGCAGTCTCTGATTCCAGAGAACTGGATCATTTCTTACACTGGGTTTCAAAGACAAGAGCGGTTGTTTGTTTACTATTCTGGGAAGCAACTTTCTTCCCAGAGCCGAGGTGCTACTAATGCTTGCTTTATTTTCTCCAAAACTTCATTATTTCTACCAAATTCCTCTGCTCTGTACTAGCAGATGTACTACAGTAATCCAGCAGTTCCTCTGGTTTGGTGACCAACAGATGTAGCGTCAACCTCAATCTTTTTAATTTCAACAGGTTTTTAAACCAAAATGCTACCGAGCAGATACAGCTTTGCAAGATGCTTAAAACTGCTGGGTGGACTAATCAGCGAGCACAGGACTACGCTTTGGGAACCACAGAACTCAGGAGGACATGGAAAATTAATGGTTGAGTAAAGCCTCGATACACACCGAGAGTAAATTTGATGGAATGCCAAACTTTCTAGTAAAAAATTTCAACTATCTGCCTAGAAAGGTTTGATTTAATGGCAGAGGTAAAGCAATACGAGTGGTGTGGTAAGATTTATTGTATAAAGGACTGTTTGGGAAGCATTTGATTCTCTTCCACACATAATAAATCTTATCTCTAACAAGTCATCAGCCCTTAACACACAAGATTTTTAAGACCAAAAGGGACTGTTCTGGTCTTCCAAACTCACCTTCCTGTGTGGTACAAACCCAGAGATTTATTTTGTTTGAGCCTGTGTGTCTTTTAGAAAGAAATACGTAGCTAGGCTGGATATAAACCCAACGTGGAACCGAGCTAAAGGGAGGGTGAGATACAGATTTCCTTCCAGTGAAATGATATTTCTGTGGAACTCCAGCTCCCAGGGGGAATTGCAAGACTTTTCTTTATAACCGCAAGACAAATCTGCAACACTCCAAGAAAAATAAGCCACTTTTGTAACTCCCAGCCCATTCGACTTGTTTTTTACCTCGTTGATATCAATGCAGTGGGACCCATTGCCTGAATAACCCGGGGGACAGGGTCCGCAGCGGAAGCCGGTGGCCGTCTCGGTGCAGGCCACTCCAGGGAAGCAGGAGTTGGGAAGGCACCGGTTGAACTGTGTCACGGTGATGCTTGGGCCTGTCACCTCGGTGTGTATGCCTAGGGGGCAAGAGGAACATTAAAAACAGAGCTGTCACTGCCAGAGACTATCATCAGGTGGTCCTGTCACCTCGGAAGATATCAGTCTGCTTCGTACACAGGACGTTTCCTTACATCCTTTCTGAGGGCTGAGCTGTTACATCTCTTGTACCATAAGCAGAGAAAAATGAAGCCAGAAGCAGCAATTTGACAGATTTCTGAGTCCCAGCAGGCAAAAATAATAAATAAAACCACCCCCTTAAGTCCTAGCTCCCAGACCAAAACTCTTGTGCTACCTTCCTTGTCGGTGTAATGCCCTTGCTTTTGGAGTTCCACAGAGATCAGTTCTCTCTGGTTTCCCTACAGCTACCCCTGAGTGGTGGGTATGGACTCAAACAGGTGGCCAAAGTAGAACCTACACAGCACAGCCTTAAACCTGGGAGGGTTGTGGAGGTTTTTCAGCCGAGAGGACAGCCTGTAAACAGGTCAGCTTGGTCTGGAGCAGGAGTAACTCATATCAGGCCCATGTAAGGCTCTCATGTCATAATGTTATGCATAACATGCTGCCTGGTATCTCCACAGTGTGGGGAAACCTCAGTTCATCCTGGCAGATAAGAAATCCATCTGCTATTTGGACATTCACACCTTCCAGGCTAGAATACAGCAATCTGGTCTAAGCATGAAGTATTGTGTGATGTGCAGGAAACTCTAGCTCACATAAAATGCCACCACAGTCCCATTTAAAACCGCTCGGAACACAGCAAGCCTGCCCCCACACCGCTGCACACCAGCTGCCCTTAAAGTTTAAGGCCAAATGCCAGTTTTTTGTCCTTATCCTCATGATGTGACCCACAGCACAGGCAAACCAGCAAAATTAGCCTGTACGGGACGCAGAACTTCCCTGAAGGCCAATTCAAGACCAAATAAACTTTTCCAGAATCTAGAATTGTCACAAGGCTCCCACTGCTCTAAGTGACAAGGGCACTTTTTGATTCTGCTTTCTCCTGCTTAAAAGCACAACATAAAAAAAAAATATAAAAAGAAACCAAACCAAACCCAACTCAACACTCTACCACTACCAGCAGCAAAGCCTTCACCAAAACCAAGACCTTCTCCATGCTTCTCTTTCTGAGAAATAATGAGAGAAGCACACGACTACACGACTGCTGAGTTGCAGTTTGATGCATGACTGGAAGACGCTCGGTTCCTACAGTGTAAGGAGTGGAGGAGGAGAACACATATAAAGCAGAATAGCAAGGGGGAAAGGCAGAAATCAAGTAACAGAGAGAAAGTTCAGGACAGTTTTATGAGCAAATTATTAAACCAATTTCTGTGGATGAATGCATTTCTGTACTGCGGGTCCCAAAAGCTTTGACTAATGTCTTTTCCAGCAGAAGCACAATCTCTCCAAACGCAGACATGGTTATTGCTCCACCCTTTGAGTGTACCAGCAAATAACAGAGCATCTCCAAGAACCATGCTTTCTGAAGGCCAGATACACTGGAAGTTAAGTTCCTGTCTAGAGAAAAGGAGCATTTATTGGGGAGCAGAGGGCAAGATTTATATGGGAAAATTTATGACCTTGTTTCTCAAATCCTCTGTAAACAACCTCTTAGCTTGGATGGTGGCAACACTCGGAGGGAAGGGATAGCAGAGCAATGCCTCTTGGGGGTGATGTTCTCTTCCACTTGCAGCTCAGGAGTAGCCAACTATATCCCGGAGGATACCCAGTGTGCATTCCCAGGCAATTCTAACACCGGCCAGGGGCTGTGTTGGGAGGAGACGTGGTTGGGCAGCTTTCTGCAGCAGGATGCAGCTACCCCGAGATGTCCAGCGTGGTACAAAGCCACTAACAAAGCTCATTTCAGAAATAGTGGAATTAAGGGAATGCTGGGGTTTTGCTGGAAGGACAAACGAGATTTTTATGTCTACTTTTGCACTCCGTGCTGAGGTAAAAGCTTCAGCTGTCATTGAACCACGAGAACGGCATGGAACACTGGTCCAGTTGTGCAGAATATCGTTGGGGGGAAAAGCATCACTAATATTACTATCCTGTGACACTCGGGATAATTGTGAAGCAAGCTTTTCCTCTGGGGAGATGGTCACAGGTGGCATTTTACTACTTGTTTGGACACCAAAGGAGGAAGGACTTAGAGGAGGCAGTTGAATATAGGACTCAGTAACTCACCACAGGCATCACACTCCATGACTGTATTCTTCAGGAATGTTATCTCCTTAATCTAGAAGAAAATAAGAACCACCACTTAGCCAAAGGCTGAGTTTTGATCCTACGCAAACAAATAGCCCCACTGCCAGCAAACAGGGTGTCTCTGAGACTGCACAGCTACTTACAAACAAATTGACTCTTACCCCAAAGTCTACACTGCAGGCGTTCTAGGAGCCGAGGTGACTTGTACTCCCTGCTGTACATTACTCCCTACTGTAGTGTTTCTACAGGCCAACTCACTAATAATAATCATAATACTGTTCTGTCACAGGCGCAGGAAACACTTGACTTGAATACACAGAAATAAGTGTCATAGAGAAGGAGAAATCTACCTTATTTGGGTCTTCAACTCCAGAAGATGCTGAACCAGCAGTCCCAGAGAGGTCTGCTTTATCTGCAGTCCAGGTACCGCGTAAGTAAAGTCAGGAGGGGCTCCCCCGTGAGCCACTTTTGCAGATACACAAATAATCTCTGCCATTGCTCATGCCATCCTTTGGCTCTAATGCTCTTGCCATGAGGATATTTAGAATCTGCTCCCAAAAGCTCCTTCTTCTAGACTTGCCCTGACCTCCTCTAGGTTTGTACTCCTTCAAGCTTGCTTTAGTAAAAAGATCATCTGTAACTTTGGCAGTGCAAAGGTGCTTTCCTCTGATGAAGAAAGGCGTATGGGGCAGGCACACGTCAGCACATCAGTCTCAAGCTAACATTTACACGGCTCTCTAGCATCTCGGAGATCAATCCTAGCAGGCTTCTTTCCTGCAAAAGCCTTTCACACCCTGTGGACTTTATGTTTCCATGATTAAGTCGTTTCACTTTGACAAAAGCTTCAACTCATGTCTCTCTGCCAACTCCCAGGTAGAAGAGCAAGTTTCATTCTGTGTTAGATTCTCTCTTCCCTCCAACACGGCCCCGGGTCATGTATTTTGAATTGTTAATGCAGAGATAGATCTAACCCAAATCCCCAGAACATCTCCCACTAAAACTGGGCGACAGAGAGCAGAGGGGAGAATTCGAAGAACAGCTAAGGAGTATCAGTGGTTCCTTTGTGCCAAGAAATCCTTCAGCCTTTGGCTCCAGGGAGTAGATCTGGCCTTTAATTGTCATGCCTTTTGCCATCCTTATTGCCAATACCCCAAGATGCTGAATCAAGGAAAAGTAAGTTTTAGAAAATCTTTACACGGATTAAGAAATTATGAACTGCCATCCTGGCTCTCCAGTTGCATAGGCAAGGTTTTCTTCTGAGGAAGAGTTTTCTTGAAAGCGCCATTGAGAAAAAGGAAAGGAAAGAGTAGGTGGCAAAAGCAAGAGAAGGAACAAATAGAAAACCTGTATGGAGAAGCAGTGCTAAGCTGGAAGGGAACACTGGAAATCATTGCTCGAGGCTGCCAGGAGCCATGTCTGACCTGATTCTAGTAAACACTGGGTATTTATGCAGCAGCCTGAAATGTGAGAGTAACTCAATGCAACAGATGTTTTTGCAGATTAGAGGCCGCCCAGTTTGCACTGGCACAGAGACCCGTCTGCCATTCCAATTATCTGGCAGGCAGAGGCTGCTGCCCTCAGCTCCCGGAGTGGATAAAGGGAGAATGGAACCTTTTTCTATCCTTCAAAGAGAGTTGACCAGACAAACCACCATCTCCTCGTTAAAATGGGAAAAGATCTAAGCACCCAAGAAGTTCCAAATTCCCCAAGAAGCTACTGGAGCCAGAAAGGCTTAGCATTAAAACAACAAGAGGAAAGAGTGAATGCAGAGCTTGTTTAGACTCCATATGACTTCCCTTTCCAGGTCCCTAATGGATGGCTGAAAGGTCTCTTCCATCGTCCAAGCTTGGATTCTCTACTCATTTCATGAGCCCACAAAACCAAGGAAAAAGTGACTTGTTTTTCCAGTTAAATATATACCCACTGCGTGTGCGTGTCTTTTTTTTTTAAGAGCCCATTCTCCATGTACGCCATGTTACAGATCTAATTGCGAGACCACCTCTCCACCCTGGTTTCTGGAGGAATAATTCTATTGCTCCTTTCACCTAAGGCAAAAGAAGTTCTCCCCAATTCCAGAACTTAGCATATAAGGCAGAAGATTCCGTGGTAAGGGATGAGGTCCCTTTCTCACTTACCTGCTGTTTCAACAAGTCTCGAACTTCCATTAGCACACGGTTCGTCTCTCTCATCTCTTCCAGCATTTCTGGCCCAAATTCACTTCCTAAAAAAAAACCCCAACGTAGTTGGGAGAAACACAGAAGAACCCTTAGCAGTATAAACCAACTGATATTATTGACTTCAGCTTAATATTTAAGATATGGATGGACTCCTCCACACCCATCTCTGCCAACTCCTAACTAAAAGCTTGCTGGAAATAACAGAGACTTGTACACAGGGTAGAACTCGCCTTGGGCAAATTCTGAGGGTGATAATCAGCCGTGCCCATCAGGCAGGTAACAGTTACCCCTCAACAAACAAATTGGCCCAGCAGCCAGCAGTCGTGAGAGCAGTTAATCTGGCACGGTCTCTGCAGTTCACACATAGGAAGGTTTTGCTGCCAAAAGAAGCAAATTAATAATTCAGCGCTTGTGGAAGCTGCTCTGAAGGGCACCACAAAAGTAAAGCTCTTTGCTGAGTCTATCCCAAACATGCTGCCAAGCACTGAACGTGGAAAACCGGCACATCGGCCCTTGCCTCGCCTGTTCTCAAGGTACAAGACTTTTTTCTTCCTGGAAACGGGTTCTTTTTTTGGGTAGCGGCAATTTCAAATTGCTGTGTAACAGCTTCGGGGCACAAAGGACATATCTGCTCACGTCTGCTGGCAAAATCCTGTTTAAGCTATGCTGAACATTGGGTATTAATCATCCTACAAGGTCATCTAGGGCAGATTAACATGACTTCTCCCTCCCATCTGCTAGACTCTAGATTTGTCTGGTCCTTAGAGACATGCTAAAAATCCCATCTACGCTCCAGCTTCACTCAAGAAGAATGAATGGAAGTAGCTCATTGTTTCTTGAATTATGTAAGTTTTGAGAAAACTTGAACCATTTAAAAAACAACTGGACACCAAATTCAGCTCTGGTGTTCTGTCTGCCGTGAGAAAGTACAATCTCATTTCTCTAGTTTCTTTCTGGATTAATCAATCCTCTATCGGAAGTCACCCCTTGCTTACAAAGTAAGCAAAGCCTTATGAAGAGAAAAATAACATAGAACTGAGAGGACCTTCTGAATACTTGTGAGCTGTGAGCTCTCCAATACATTCTGGTTTGGGAACTCAGTTGAAAGCACCGCAAATGTGTCATGTGTGATGTTTCTCGTTTTAGTGAAACAAGGATCTTGTACATAATTTCTAACTTCAAACAGAGGTTTTGAAAAAGCTCTCTGTGAAGTTTCAGGCAGCTTCCGTTATTCCTGGGAAGATATTTCCATCCCTAGTAGCAAGATGTAATTTAAAATAAAAGTTTGGTTGTTTGTTGCTTTTTTTTTAAATATTGAAATTCACAACGATTCAAACACTCAGGAGTGATTTCCCAAGGAAATCTATGTGCTTGCAGACACTGCCATTACTCTGCATCCTTCTCCGTGGGCTCATTCTGTCCCCACAAGCCCACACCTGGATCTCTGGTACAGTCTAAGGCTGCCGCATCCCACAGATCCTCTCGGAGTTGAGCATTCCCCTAATGAACTTTTGTAATGAACCTGGCATTGCCACGTACCTGGAAGTCAAGGTTTCCCTGAGCTCTGTGTGCACAAGCTGAGAGGATACCCGAGGATCCTGCTCTAAGACATTCTGTATGATCTGGTTTTTTAACTTAATCATATGCAAAATGCAGATTAACATAAAGTGTCTCTTGCAGGTCATTACAAAACACAACCAAATTCCCAGCTGCCCTAGAATAAACATTTTTCCTAACAAAACGTCCCTACTCAGGAGAGGAACTGGGGAAAAAAATCTAAGAGTGAGCATTTACAGTTAAGCTTCAAGTTTCATATGAAACTACAAAATCCCTAAATGTAGTTTTTAGGCTTCAGTAGATGCAGTTGAAACGTTACCCTTCTTCCTCATTCCCTTCTGCAAAACAGAATTTTCATAGGAGTCTAGAAAGCACACCGGTCCAGACCATATAGAGATACTTAAAATTACTTACCTAGTCTTCTCTGCTGACATGATGAAAAAGGACAAGAGAGGCAGAGGAGAAAAACAAAGGCTAGAGCTGAAATCATCTTGGACTCTCCAGGCAGTGTGGACGTATGGGCTTCTCTTGCAACGAATTTTTAACCTGCAGGTTTGCCTCTGCTCCCCATTAGTGTCTGTGGTTTGCTATTTATGAAGTTGCATTCCTTCCTCTGAAGTTCTTATTCTCTGATGCTGGACGAGGGGTGGACGTCATTTCTGGCTGCTAGTCCACAGAGAACGTTACAAAAGTAAACAATATGAGAAACTCATCAGGAGAGTAGTTTAATTTTTTTTTTTTTTTTTTTTAGACGGGCTTGTACCAAAATAGGTCAGAAAATTCCAGAATTAAATGGATTCTTTTTGGATTGGGGTTTTTATTTCTTCTTCATGGACACAGGATAGACGGATGATTCATAGCCCTATCCCTCACAGATTTTCCTTCTAAAATTGCTCACAAGATCACAAAAGCTATGAGACATCTGGACTTTACTAGAGTTTTAGAAAAGGTCCTTTAAACTCCCAAAAAGGCAGTTTTACCACCCAGCCCGGGGGTAGAATTATTGAATCATCTTCCAGCTCCAAAGGGGAGCCATCACATCCTAGTTCAGAGAGGGAGTGGGCAGATACACTGGCTTTTAGAGGCTGATGTTCTTATTAGCCCCTGCTCAGGCTTGTCTAAAGGAAGGATGCGGAGCAGAAGTGACGGCATGGAAGGAAGGGAGACTTTGCTGTTTCTTGTCTGTGAAGGAATGAGTCTCAATCCAGCATTTTCCATCAGTCGGTCTCAATCCAGCACTTTCCATCAGAAGACACAGAGCGGATTGAGAAACTCATCCAGAGCAGCCAAAGAAAATCTGCCCAAAGAAAATCTTAAAGCTACTACATCAAGGAAAGCGCAAGTTAAACTGTGACCTGCAAAAAAGGTTAGTCTGAAGACCAGTGAAATTCTCGATCACACGTTCTCACTGTTTGATTGTGAAATCCGTCAGGGTGTCACGCAACACCCTTGGGGGCACAGAGAGGAAAGCCCCAGGAAACAGTAGCTCAGTCTTTAAAGGTGTTAGAGCAGCAGGATCTCCTTGGATATTTACAGAAAGGTGGTTGTTTTTTTTTCTCATTTCGACCTCTCAGACCTCCCATATTCAGGAAAAAACTTCCCACCCCTGTGGCTGTGCAGAATTCTTGAAGGTAACTGGGTGCAGTCTTGCAGGCGCTGGTGAAGGTGCATGTTCACTAAAGTAAGCAAATAAATATTGTTAGTTTTATATCGAAGGAATGCTGCAGCAGACAGATTTTACACTTTCTTGCACCAAGCAAATTTAGACCCAAAATAAAGTTAATTTGCATGTGCCACCTAGGTGGCATTTGTGTGATTCTGCTTGTCTGGCGCACGTGCCATCTCATCTTAAACACAGCAAGTGACTTTTTGCTGTCAACCCACAGGTAAATCAGCTTTGAGGGTTTGATACTTGTGGTAAGAGGAAGTGGTTCAGCTGGAACTCAGAACAACTGTGTTTCCCTGGTTTTAGCACTTCTGGGTCCTTCTGGACAAATCAGAACCACAGCAACTGATGATTACAGGTAAAGCACAGTGTTTTTTTCCAGTGACGTTCTGCGAAATATCATTTACAATTTTTATTTTATAGCAGCAAACGGGGAGCGAATGAAAAACGCCTTTTCACCCGCCCCACAGACACCAAGTCTTGTCTTTCACCTGAAACAGTGATAGTTGGTGTCCATCCAGCTTATGGTTGAAGGTGCTGTCGTAAAGAGGTGAGAGGCATTTGGACTTTGCAGACTGCCGAGTTCAGGCCCCTGCTAGATGCCAAGGAAGACCATTAATACCTGTTACGGAGAATTTTAAGGGAAAAACATATTGCTTCAACAGAAGCCTGATAGGTCATTAATAAAGGAAGGTACTTGCCAGCTATTTGGGAAAAAATCTGTTTTTTTTCAAGTGGAAGTCATAAAACTCCAGAAAGAAAGAGCTGTAACTCACGTGGAATGTAAAATGGACAAGGGTCAGTTGTGAGGTTACCTTGGAAACAATGGCCATCAGATTTGCTTTGTATGGAGAACTAGATGTCCTTATAGAACGATGAGACAATCAAAACCCTAGCACTACAAAACAAAAATAGAGAACGATTCAATACAAGGCAAATAAAATACGTATAAGCAGTAATGAGGTTTTCAGCTATCTAAGCAAAGTATTACTCAACGATATCAGGACATAAACCCAAAGAAAACCACATTAAAAAAAACCTTGAAGTCAGACACCTAATAAAAAATTCGCCTCAAAGTCCAGCATCCAGCTAACCGCATACTTCTGTGTTTCTAGGTTTTCAGGGGCCAAAAAAAAATCCCCATTTTTCCGAAGAGATAGTAGGCTGATTAGAAACTACCATTTTTGAGACCACGTGAAATTGGCTCGTAAACGAGTGTGACCCCCCCCAGCCAGCAAGGAAGCAATATTCCCATCCAGGAAGGGCCCTTGAAGACTGTCAAGGAGAGCCCTGCCTCCTCTGCACGGAGTTCAAACATTTTCCTGAACACTTTCAGCTGCCCAGAATCACACACCCTTTTATAAGACGATAAACCGGTGATCACATTGTATGTAAATCCACTGTATTTCCTCATATGCCTCTTGTTTAACATCTAAATTAACTCATCAAAACTACAGTAGAGAGAAGTTAGTTAATTTTTTGTTGGTTTTACCATAGACTGAAGAAACTCAAATAATTGACATGAAAAAGAAGTCTCCCAAGCTCCTGGAGTCGCTGCAAAGGGCAAAAGGAAAAGAGTGAACCTCTTTCTTCTGAAGAGCATGTTGTGTGGCCAAGCTGCAAGTCACCAAAGGACTTGAAATATTCAGGGCTACCAGCAGTGAATCTGGTTATCTTCACAGGGAAAAGAAAAGAACTTTGGTAGTGGGGACAATCACCATCTCTGTTCTCCTCTGCAACAGAGGCACTACCAATGAGTTAACGAGCAGAGGCTGGAGACCATACTCTTGTGGAGCACATCTCGCTTCTAAACCACTTTACGTTGGCTGATGTGTTACAACGCAAGAGGAAAATGGTACGAGCTCAACTTTAGTAAATGTTCCCTGATGAGAAATGAGGTTTCCCTCTGCAGCAGTTACTGCAGGCCACCACGGGGACAGAACAGCGCTCATTATCTCTCCCTTATTCCAAATGAAACAAATCAAAGCGTATTAAACCTGCGTGACACCAATTTTCAACATCTGAACAAATAAGTCATATTAAGACAGCGATCCGTACGTCTTTACATTCTCCCAGAAACCCAACGCCATCTCTTTAGTCTGTGTTTCTGGGATCATTCTGATACGTTGGCGGCAGCAAATTAACTGTCCAAATTAAAAAGTAACGAGTTTATACAGAGCTTTCTTGAGCTGAGCAAGACACAGTGTCTCCACAGGGTGAGGTCATTCCTACCTTTATTTTCCTTGGCCTCATTTCTCTATTCAGATCCGAGGGCTAGAAATCCCTGTAAATCACTGCCCCAACGCAGCTCAAACACACAGTAGCAGATCAGAAAGTACTTGGTCACGACTTGGTTATTTCTGGGTGCCTGCCTCTGGTTGAAAAAGGACAAACTCAGAAGTAGCTGATATATCTGAAACTTGTTAGTATCTGATGGAGAAACATCTTCCAGCTTTGACAAAATATAATTTTTTAAGCATTACTGATTTAAAAAA
>VZRU01009283.1:20270-33945 GCA_013398155.1 Pedionomus torquatus
AAAAAAAAAAGAAAAGTGTTTATTTGGGCTTCAGTGTAAAAGTGTTTTGCACCCTCTGCAGCGCCAGGTTCGTTACACCTTTTTCCCTGCCTGGAGCTGACATCACAAATGAGAGCAGCACACAAACAAACAACAAAAAGAAAAGCTCATACTAGTTTAAAGTTTAAATATTTTCCATCTCTGTGTTTTTAACCGATCTTGGCCAAGAGAAGGACAAAAGTCAGAAGGAAAAAAGTTATTTTTCAGTCTTGTAAGGTCAAGGTCTAAAAATAAGTGAAAAACACCTACACCCTCTGAAATGGTATGCTAAGTCTTTTATGGTGTTTCTTATATATTTATGGTTGTAAGGAACTAAGTTATATAAAAGATGATCCGTGAGGATTTCAAGCAACTTCTCCTCCGTATCCTCCTGATGCAGGATCAATTGGACCAATGACACTTTACACGGAGACTTTTCTACCCTGGTCCTAAAGGCTTCCAGCGACGGAGATGCCGTGGCCACCCCAGGCAGCCTTCCAGCACTTTGCATTCCCGCTGTTAGAAAATGTTCCTCAGGGTCTCTATTTAAGCCCATCGCTTCTTTTCTTACCCACTGTGGACTCGAAGAACAGATTAGTCCCTTGTTTGAAACCTGCATTTCAATTCTATACTTTGATAAAAGAGCCCGGTAGTGTCTGCAGCTTCCAAGTTTTATCCAGACAATATGGAAAGGTGGAGATGAAAAACGATGGTCGTTATTGCAGTCTGTCAACAGCTACTCAATTCTAAGAGAAATAAAAGCCTTGAAGTTCCAACAAAATCCTAATCATTCGTGATTCTTGTTAACTGTGACAAAACATAGCTTATCTGTGACTCAGAAGATTGTGGTGAACTGTTAGATTACAACTGGAGTTGAATCAGCTCGACACACTTATGCAACACTCGTTTCTATTTCACTCATAAATAGATCAGCAAGAAGCTCAATACATCCGAATTTCACAGCACCGTGTTTGGTTGGGTTTCCCCCCCCCCCAGTTTGTACTTATTTTGAATGCTGTTGTCTCAAATTTGCAAGCTCCAAAGGTACACGCTGGGGAGAGGAAGAGGACCGGACACTGAAGTTTGATGCCCAGCAGCCAAAAGAATCTTCAGCCTTGTCCTACCTTTCTCCTGTGTGCTTCCAGACGAAACAAAAACCTGCTCTCAGAAGTTTGCAAAACATGACTTTACAGCTTGGTTATGTACAAATACTTATTTCATCTGTTGCTAAAACACAGTCTCAACAAACAGGATTCACAAATGACCTGTACTTAGAGCTATTTGCCGTGATGAGGGAACTAAGTTTAGGCGTCACGTCACTAATGTAAAGAATAGCACCGGTGCTTTAGGGAAGGCAGAGTCATTATTTGACATAAACACCCGAAGCGATGCAGATATTATACGCAAAAATCCATCAGTCAATAGGTAAGGACATCCCCATCCTCTCCCCGTACACCCCATTCATTGGAAGATGATTAAAAGCTGTGGTTTGTTACGTGTTTGAAGATTCACAGCTTGCTGCAAGCTGGGTTACATCTCCGACCGAATTCCTCAGGAGAGCGAGGCACTGAAGGTCACTGAAGACGTTTTATAACAACTTTTAATGTCTTTTTCATTTAATCAATAGGATGACAGAGAATCAAGCCTGCAAAAAACTGCTCTAAACAGACATGGCCCCCCTGCACACTAGGCAACCTCCACCATCCATTCTTCTTGCTGTTTGCTCCCCCATGTGTGGAATTTGCCTCACATCAGTAAAGCCATTTACATCTGCTGGGAAAAAAAAATAAAAATAAAAAAAAAATTAAATAAAAAAGAGCCACAAGCGGCTGTGGCAGTAGGCAGGGTGACACAAAGCTGGGCCAGGACCGCAGTGTCACGGGAATTGGCAGGTTGTGACAGGGATGTCTCCTGGGAGGAAGCTACTGCTCAACACCACCAAAAGTGGGGCCTTCCTTGAGGTAAGAGTTCCAGAAGGGTCAAACCTTCCTGCGTGTTCCTCCAAGACGAGCAGAAATTTGATGATTTTTATACTTTCTGCATACGAAAGCTTGGCTTTCAAGAAAACATCATTTTTTACCCTGAACATCTTCTGAAGAGTTTTGAGCGCAACAAAACACAAACACCACAGTGTAAAGTGTATAAAAATAGCTGCAAAACGCTTTCTGAGCAGAGGCGCAGAGATGCTTTCCAATGTCTGAATCCCACAAAGAAAGAGTGATGAGCCCAGAACACATTCAAACTCTTTGTTTTATCCTCAGTTCTTAACCCCCAACCAAATATAGTAACCAGAGGCAGAATGACCCGAGTAGGGGTTTTCCAATATTTTGGCTGTTGAATAGCCAACACATGTATATTTAATAAGCAGGGGACATCTGTAGGCCATCAGACATGTAGGAAGAAATCGCTGCCCTTATCACCTCATTTTTCTTTCTTTGTTTTTTTTTTTTTTTATATTTTTTTTTAATTCACTGAATGCTGAGGTAGGGGCAAAAGGTAGGTGCTAATCTGAAAATGCCTAAGGGTGTCATCAGGACACATTCCCTGCACCTCTGGACCTGACCTAGGAAGGTACCACTAAGAGCCAGAAGCAGCTCTGGTCCCACGAGGATTTTTGTGCTTCTTGACCTCTCCAATGAGACTCCCAAAAAGATAAGCAACTGGTAGCAACCGTGAGAGAGGGAAATGGCCTGACTTTTAATTGCCACAATACTAGAAAGGCTCCTGCTCTGCAGATGTGGAACAGAATCACTCAGAAGCTGAGCAGCCTGTGCGAGGTCACACCATGCAAGTAAATTGAACCTGGAAGCCCAAAGCCGATGCCAGCACTGTAATAACTAAACCGTCCTTCTCTGAAGAAGGAGAATCTTCATTCACAAACATTGGCAGGGAAAGACACTCAAAAGAAAAAAAAAAAAAAGCCCATGCACGTTCATCTCAAATAAGTGATACTACATACTGTCTGGGCAGCCTTACCACCGCTGTGAGGGGTTCATCTTCTTGGAAGGGACACACTCTGCCCACGCTGGCTGAGACGGTGACACGGGATGATGCAGGAACTCTGGGGAGAATCAGCAAGAAAAGCTGTACTTTTACAAGAGAAGAACGTATCAAACAACTGTTGCCTAAATAAAAAGCGTCCAGTAAGGCAGTAAGAATGCCAGAGTTCAGTTTCATCACAGATGTGATACTGAACTTCCAATACTCAGAGAGCAGCAGGAAACAGGAGTGGGGCTCACCTGGACTGTTCAGGAGGTCTCGGCTATTGGATTACTTGGTTACCAGTAGCTCCATCCAGGGAGTCTACTCAGGAACATCAGGAGACAAGGCCAATGACAAGACTGGTGACAAAGCCACAATACAGGTCCAAGGTCTATCCAGAGACAGGGCTACAAAATCACCCTGAGTGCTGTCCTTCATTCAAAATGTGGTCCAGAACTTCCCAGTGGTTTGCTGAGTTTTGATAATCTAATCTGTCTCTAGAATGGCCACAGCACTGTCAAATATTCTGCACTCCCAGGTCCCACACCGATAATGCCACCCCTTCCAAAATGCCTGAGACCTTGTGTCAACAGAATCCTGTCTGAAGAGAACTAAGACAACTGGAACTGAAATGCTTTTTATAAAATCAAGGGCAGGAGGCCAATAAAAGGGCCGACAAATTTCTTATCAGCCCTCATTCAGTTTTGTTTTACCTCTCGTTCAAGCCTCCAAAGGGAAATGACAACAAATCAGAAGCCCAAAGGGGCTGGAAAGCGGTGGCATGTGCAGATGAAGAAGAGCTATCTCCCATCCTTCCCTTCCTCCCCAGCAGCTCCCTGTAACGAGCCTTACAGATGGGGGTGTAAAATGCTGCCAGAGCTGCTTCTCCCCACCGCCACCCTGCTCAAAGCTATTCCCCAGCACATGTTGTAATCACACACCCAGGAGAGTTGTTAAAACCTTACAGGAAACATCTCACATTTTTTCCTTTACTATTCATGCCATTTTCTATTAGGGACAATAAAGACTTCTAACACTGGATTAAGCTCATTTGCAACAATGAGCTACTATTGCTGCAGGAGCCAGCGGGAGCTGAGACTCATTGAGGGAACTGGGAATAATTAACTGAATTGTACTGGAAAAAAAAAAAAAAAGAAGAAGACTGAAGGCTGTTTTGACCAAGAGAGATGCAAACTGATGCGATGGTTAAGCCATCATGTCTTACTGGGAATTATTGTTGGGAGTATCATTAATGCTTAGAGTATGCAGGGTTTTTTTTTCAGTAAAACTGCTTTGGCCGTGGTCTCCCATTTTTTTTTGGTTTTTGCTACTAAAAGACACCTCCCAGAGACATAATGACAATAACACAGTTTTAGTGATTGCTTTTACTCGTTGCTCAGTATGTACTAAGTCACTTCTCAAAACTCTGAAGGATGGCAAACCTGAAGAAACAAAAGCTCTTCTAAGCAGACTGTTTTTTTCTGTTCCCCTAACTGATGTATATAATTCATCTCCGTGGTCAAACCTTCTCATTGTGTAATCCAGGGGTCTTCAGCAAGTGTGTAAACAGGAATTGTCTCATTACAGAAGGGACTGGAAGTGCTCAGTGCTCTGAGATCACACATGTAGGTGGGCAGACGGCACGTACACTTTTTGACAGTCTCGGGGCCCCTCTTAGGGAGCACTGACTTGGGTTTGATCATGTACCAAGACTTATTAACTCAAAAGAAACATCTGGCATCGACCCCCGCATAGGCAGAATCCTGAACCTGAGGGACCCTGGAAATCTACTCGGATATGTCCGTGGAGCTGTCTGCACATGATTAGTTCGGTAGCTAAACATAAATGCACAGATTGTGTATGAATAATACTATTTCTGTATCACACAGACAAGTATTACATAGATGAGGGTTTGCTGTCCTCAAATTACTGCCTTCTGCCCACAAGTTGGCACATGCCATTAGCCTTTTGACGCTCAGCTTCAAAAAAAGATCAACTTTCCATCATGCCTTTCAGCAAGGAAGATCCCAAGGAACCTGACAATCTATTCATACCTAATACCACCAGAACATAGACACCTTTGGGACAGAGAGCCCAGCCAAAAACATAACAGAGCGCAGAACAGCAAGAAAAAAAGGAAACATTTGGCTTGGGACTGCAGAGAAAACCTTCCTTTTTATAGAGAGAGCCAAGGAATGGTCGGCTTCCATTCAGGGGAGACAGAACTGCGCTTTCTATGGTCACATCCCAAAGACCCACAGAGAAAATTTGAAATTTGCAGTTTATTCTGCCCCAGCAGTATGAAGTGGTAAAGTCTCCTTTCCCAACAAGCTGGACCAGCAGTTCTAATGACTGTGTTCAGACAGACCACAAAGCTGTCCTTTCTGTGGACATCTCAAGGGAACATCAAGAAATTTTCCATGCCAAAAGTTATATTAAGCAAACCTGTCCAGGTCTCCTGGATACACACAGCAAAAAGCTGTAGCTTGTTAATAAGTGTTGATTCAAGATTAATGACAGTTCTCTTGACATTTCCCCTCTTACCGACTGCAACCAGGGTCATTTTTTTCCTTCCCATTTGCTCTCCTTCACGTAACCTCTCCATAAAAAGAAAAAAAATCCAAACCAAAAACCAGAAGGAAGATATCTAGTGTGATTTAACAGCTGGAAATAAGCAAAACCAGCACCAAGCAATCAGGGTCTTTTCAGGACACCAGTGATCAAGAGACCACTGTTGAGGTACTCTGCAAAAACATAATTTGCAGTCAGTTGTTTGCAGGAGAAATAAACCTCCTCACTGCTGAAAATCAGAGTCAACTTCCTCTGTATGAAGAGGAAGAAAAGACAGATCACACCATAGTGATCCCCCCGCCCTGTCTTCCCTGGCTATGGGGGTGCTGAAAGCATGAGGGCAGAAGCCTGACCATGGCCTTCTCCAAATTCAACTCTTCAAAATACCAGACAGGACAGAAAAGAGGGAGAAAAGTCAATCACTAAATGCGATACTCTTTGACTCATCTCAGGAAGAGGCTACATGCTTAAGTTCAGTTTTAGTATTAAAAGTTTAATGCTCTCATGCAGAAATATGACTTTTTCTTACACAAGAGAAAGAGGGGGAAAAGCCTTTATAAATAACAATGAAAATTCTTCAAGTGGAGATGCTTTCTTCAATTGCAGTGGAATTGGGATGACGAGGAGATTCGTGGAAGGCACAAAGAATAGAGGAATATAGGAAACACCAGCAGATTGTCAAGGCTGTTCTCTAAAGTGGTCTCATTATCCATATGTAAAATGAGAATCTTGAACATGAAAAAAGAAAATGGGTTTATTACTGAAGCAGAGTCTTAGTATTCCATGAAAATCACTCTTCCTCTTGGTACAGCAGAACATTGTCTCAATCTTTTCTGCTTACACCCTGCTTCAACTGATTAATAACTTTTATTCTGAGCACAAGAATGAACCTTCTTCCTGGAAACTGTCTTTTATGCCTTCGCTAATTGTTCCCAAAATCTTGACCACAAACGGATGCCAGCTCCTCAAGGATGAGCAGAGAACGACAAACCCGGTATCTTGTAGACAGAGCCCATTATATCACAAGGCAGCATATTCTCCACGCTGCTGTCCCCCTTCCAGTGTTTGCCGGAGGCATTCCATAGGCTTTCTGTCAAAGATAATTAGGGCTGTCACAGGAATGAATAGACAAAGATGTTCGCAGGGCCCACGCTCTGGGGGTGGAGAAGGACAGGTATCGTCCTCAGAAGCAGGAGCACTTTGTCTCTCAAAAAAGAGAGATCTCGTACAATACAAAGGTGAATTTTCAAACAGAAATAACAGCAGCTGAGCCCTCGTTAATGTTGGGTTAGATAACGGCAGTAAATACTCAGCTATTCTCACGCAGAAGCATCTCCCCTGAAAGCGCACCCGTGCGACTCAGAAATGTCATGAAAAGCTGAAGGGAATATCTGTTGCCACCTGGTCCAGGCTATGGAAAGTTATTAAGGGGTGCAAGTCCAAAGAATGGATTCAAGAAGCCTGTTAGCCCTAAAGCAAACAGTTGCGTTTGTGAAACTGCTTGTTTCACCAACGTCACAGATTGTGGAAACAAAGAAGTCACTGGCTACCAAATGCCTGCTTTTCCTGGCGCACGCACTGTCAGGTCATCTTATCATACATCTCTTTTCACATGCACATTTTATTTTCATGAGCTTTGAGACGTTACAGATTACTGGCTTGATCCGAAAATTGTGCTTCTTTGTGCATCATTTATAAAGTCAGAGGAAAATTCAACATCATCCAGACTATGGCTTGGGGCTTTTTTTTCACCCCTAGAGAAATGGAAAAATGGTGTGTACACCGGGCTTGCGAGGGGTGGGACGCACTCCAGAAAGATGGAGCCTGGAGACTAATCCAAACCTCCTGAGTTTTCAAGAAAATATCAGACCAGAAATCTCACAGGAATGAACTGGCTCTGGAGATTTCTGGCAATCCCTTCTCCTGACCCCACCCAGAGCTGAAAAACAGCCACAAAAGCAAATCCAACCTATTTTTTTTTCCACAATATTTTTCAGAATCACAGTCTGGGTAAAGATTCAGAGTAAGTCCTTGCTTCACCTGAGTTGCTCTTCCCATCCAAAGACTGAAAGGACACACATTTAGCCTAATTGTGAGGGTCACGGAATTACTCTAATTTTAATTCCACATGCAAACTAGAAGTTTGATCCTCTGTATTTGTGCAGTGCTTCCCTTAATAAAGGCCAATTGCTTTTGGCCAGCAGAGCAGGCAGTTTCTTCCATTAACCTTTATTCAAGCCAAAACACTTTGGGTGTAAGTGACATCGAGTTCCTGAGACAATGACGGCCAGAGAAATACCTATCATGAGAGTGGAACCCGAGAGCTCTCCCTAAACTCCAGCTGCCTTGTCTCTCCTTGACATCTTTTCAGCCATTGAATGCTTTCTGCACAAGCCATTACACCCTTCACCACTTCTTCCAGGAAAGCACACACAATTCCAGGAACCCCACGCCTCAGGTGAATAAATAGCAATGACAAAAGCAACTTTCTACTGGCAAGGCAGGAAACCAGTGTCGAAACTTTGACTCTCTATACATAAATGCAGCAAAGGCTACTGTGACGGCCAACAATTCCCAAGAAAATAAAATCTCAGTGCATGGCTCGGATTGGAGATCTTCTGGAAAGAGCAATGAACATGTCTAACCCTCTATACTCAGCAAAATCTGATCTCACAGCCTGAGATCATTCGCTGGCTTCAGGTCACAGCTGGGAGTTACTCCTAACACAGCGGGAAGAGAAGTTTCCAGGGACATCCAAGTTCCACATCTAAATCTCCCTATAAAACAGGAGCTTTTCTCATTTAGTACTGCAGGTGCCCTCTCCCTTTCTTTCTTCCATTCTTTTTTTTTTTTTCAGATCAGGTTTGTGGTGGCCTCTAGCGGAATATGGAACAAATGTTATAAAAAGGAAAAAATGGAGCTAGACACGTGCGGTCTCCTACAAGGCTGACCAGGCCTTCAGCTATTCATAGCTGGATTCACTGGAAATTTGATTAAAATGACGTGTACTTACCAGTAAAGGGCTAATCTCTGTACTCCAGCCTGAGTCATTCATGAATTCAGACCACCTTTGCACCATAACGGGTCATCCTATAAAGAAAAAAAATATAAAACCAGTTTTTAATTGATATTTTTGATGTTTCCTGATGTTCATCAAGTTGTCAAGTCCACAAGGATACTATCCCTTGTTCTGCTTCAGCCTTTCTGCTTCCCCAGTAAAGGATGCAGATCCAGGTTATAATTGGATTTATGTTGAGCCCCAAGAGAACAGCTCATGATCACTTGGGCTGCTCCAGGGCTCCAGCTGACCCGAGACTGGGCTTCTGACTTCAAGACACACAGACTGATCACAAGTGAATACACTATTTGACTAGAGTTACATTACCTTCCTCCCCTCCATTTCCAAGCCCTCACGCTCCCAGAGAATACTGGGTTATTAATCCTGCCACTCCTCAGGATTATTATTCTAATATGGCTTTTCCATCATGACCTTGCATCCTTTGGACTTCCCACAAGCTCTTTATTACACTGTGCAACTTCTGCTGAAGAACCTCTGCATTTTGGCCAGTGGCCCTGAGCTGCTCTTGATCCAAAGGCGTTCATTGCCCAATGTTTAACATTACTTTTTTGTTTAAATGACATCATTGCTAAAGCGTTATTTAGAATTATTGCTCTCCAGACCTTTTTCATATCCTTTGTGCAATCACCTCTTCCAGCAAAGTCATAAACCAATCTGCTGCCAGGAAGGTGGCCTAATAAGTCAGTATCTTGTCTGGGACTGGAATGCTTTTTACTTGCCAGAAAGCTTCCCGTAGCACCTTTGCCCTGTCTTCCTACTAAAGCTGAAATAAAGGACTGTAGGATGGAGTTCAACAACATTTCATTCTCTTAATAACATTTGCTAACAACTACATAAAAAAACCAAACTTCTGTGTTCTGGGTTTCCTCCACATGACATAAGGCTCATGGATTTTTGGACCAGAACTGAGAAGCCGCTTAAAAACTTCTATTTGATCATAAATCAAGCCCGGTAATTACCTTTTTAGTAAAAACAGCCCCAGTTCAGAGTTTCCAGACTCCACGATAGGTCCTTAGCTTTGCCATGGGCCTTGCTCAGGGTCCAGGAATTCAAGCAGACTCCACTTTTATTATAGCACCTGTAGCTGCTTCTGCAACGTGAATCTCAAACGGCACCACTGGGTAACGGCTGCTCTGCGTGACACCAGAGGGAACAGCCTGGAAGGACTCCTTATCTCTCAATCTCTTCATAAGCTCTTCCAGCACCTTTCCATTGATTTACTCGCTGTCACACTGGCTGCCTTCCACAGTGGGAACTCTGTCTCCTCACACAGCACATGGAAAAGAGCAAAGCAAAGGTTGGCTGGGCAGTGAATTTGGAAGAGCTGTTGAAAAGCCTGGTAGATCGGGTCCAGAGAAGGTCCTGAGGTGTTGCCATCAGGGTGCTGCAGCTCCCAAGGCAGTTCAATGGGTCTTAAATCTTAAATCCCATCTGTGGAAGATTCAGCAACTAGCCCCACCAAACTGGGGTGAGAGGATCTCTCCACTTCTGCCCTGACTTAGCAGCTTAGGAGCAGTCTATGAAAGCACACTGAGAAAGGGAAAACCAGTAACCTTTAGCAAAGGAACTACATGAAACACTCCTCAACATCAATCTGATAGTGGGAAATCTTGTTTCAGGCAAGCAGGGACAAATCCAACGCATTTTAAGCCCACTGTGCTTAGGAAGCAGGTGGTGTAATAAACTGAAACACTCCCTCCCAGGGGTACTGTTAAAATCTGGGACCCCACTCTCCTCTTGATCTTTTCATATGCTGTTTGATGGAATTCCACCAGTGGCCTGGGTACATTTCCAAGCAACTCATGACTTCTGGGAAGGCATTACAAAGCTGCACTGTAACCATTCATGACCTGCGTTCAGTACTGGCTTGGTTCCTCCTCAAATCCACAGCATTCTGCAAAGAAAACATTCTTTCCACTTCAAGTAAGCTTCTCCATCCTGAAACCAGTCTGGTTCAGGCACCCAACCTCTTCTTGCTCTGCACTCACCCCCAGACGTCAGAAATAGAGGCTTTTAAAAGGAAGGGCTTCCATGATGGCAAAAAAACTAAAACATCTAAAACATTTGGTCTCCCTCAATTCTAGATCTGGGTTCTTTTTCCAGCAAGAAATAAAAGGAAAAGCAACTGTTAATATTACCAGCCTCACCTATAGCTACTGCTACTACAGCATGGAAGCTCTGACACTCACTGTTTTCTCAACCTTTAATATTTGCAACCAAAAGATAAGGCCTAGCTGGTGAACTCTGTGTTTCACATCAAAAGGAACTGAGATGTTCATAAAACAATAAAAAAAAAGGATTATTCTTGAGAGCTGAAGCCCAAAAAATTAAATGGTTCATATTTCAGGACAAGGACCATCTTGGATGCAGGTGTTTAGTCCAACAGGAATCTAAACCACTCATATAAGTCATGTAACCACATAATATGGCTAAACACACATTCCTACATGTGTGTTTAGATACACCCCCCTGGCGAAACCCAAAGGGCAACACACCTAATTACTGGATTGCTTACATTATTTCATTTTAAGACAAGTGCCAAATTAACAGACTTCTCTCCCAGCAGGAAGGATTTACTTGGAAGGATTTACTTTATATGTAGAGAATGCAAGCATGTTACTCACTTCAACAAAAAGCAAAGAAAAAGACAGGGTGGGACTAAAAAAAATAACTGTTTTTCAAATTATTTGTTCTCTTACAATACTCTTTACAAAAACAACCTTGTTTTTAACCCTGCGCATGTTACCTTCCCCCAGAATTAAAACTATGTCTGTAAAGCAGTAATGCTTTAAGAAGAAAGCAAGCTGTTACCACATTAGAAGTCATGTTGCTGGAACTCAAAAGTATTTATAAACTTAAATGAGACATAAGGGATAACCTGAAAATTCACCACTCTTCTATTTTCCCCACTAAAAGAGAGGGAGGAACACCAGTCCGCAAGATTCAAACACACATCAAAACCCTTTGTGAAGTACTGGATTTTACATTACACCAAAATAACCTCACCGCTTCTCCATCTGCCCAGGATAACTGCCAGAAATTAAAACAAAGAAACATGGACACTCTCTGTAGTCAATCAAGACCTGTAAAATTTGTTTTTAAGCTCAGATACAACATCTGTTTTGAAGAAGTACCATTTAAAGAAACGTCCATGCACCTTTAGAAATCGAGTATTTTTAACAAGTCTGCTCCTTCCAGAACTTCTACCAAAGACAGATTTAATAGGTAACAGATACTCTCAAATATCTTCTTGACTATATCCATCGATTCCAGCATTTTTTCATCAGATTTTAGAAACTATGCCTTTTTGCTAGCAATCTTTAACTTCTGTGGTCAGTTGAAGAGAAGTAAAACACATAGCACCGAAAGCCTGCAGAAAGCCAGAAACTCTGTTCATGAACAGATTTTCCCCCTACATTAGTTGCTTGAATTCGGATTCATGTACTAACGTGGCATTGTTTAGGATGAATGCACACTTCAGCTGTTTTCAAGGAGTGGGGGTTAACAAAGGATTTGAATACATTTTTCCAGGGCAGGATTTCAAATTTTATACTGAGATAAAGTCTTTTTAATGAATGTTTTAATATTAAGTTACCTTTCCACAGTTTATAGCTGGTTTCATTTACTGGCTTTCATGTACTGCTATTATCTTTTTATGTCACTCATCACCTTAATATCTAAGTACCTTCTTCATTCAAGATCACTGAAGAAATGTCAGGATCTTCTTCTCCTTTTCCATCATTGTTTTAAGTTACCTTCTCATGACTTGCTCCAGGAATACTTTTTACAGCCACAACTGAACCTGCAGGTAAATCAGTTGAAACAGAATTATTACACAACTTGCTGAAGGGTAAAAGCACTGAAATTCCCCTGATAATGAGTTTGCCCTTTCCTGTGAATTTTCTACGCTACATTACTCGTACTCCTGAAATCAAAGCTGGGTTGCATTTACTGTTGCACTTAGATTTCTGGCACCTTAGAGAACTCTTTACATTTCCACAATAATACTTTTCTGATCTGCTTTTAGCTTGTGAAAACATTCTGTGCATTAAAGGACTTTTTAAAAATGACCGTTCAATCCTGTACCACTTGACGGAGATCCTTTAATGCGATGTTAAAATACCTGTCATATAAATGTTAGCGTTAAGACTGAAGTTATGAATTTTTTAAAAAAGGTATTTTTTTTTCCATCTTACTCGGAACAGCTTTTTCTCCCAGTATTATTACCCAGATCCCATAAAGCAACATGCCCAACTGGTGATGCCTCTGTCTCACCACGGCTGGAAGTAAAGCTTTACTGACATTAAGGATTATTAAACTGCATAACCTTAAACATACACGCTGCATTACTTTCAATCTAGTGCATATTAAGACTGTGCTTTTTAATGCCACAAGAGCCCAATAAACCCTTCAATATTTACTTAAGGGGATTTTATGGCCCTTTTGTTTCACGGAGGCATTTATATGAGCTCTGATCTTACGACATTTGTATCATCAGCCATTAATGTGGGAAAATTAAATAGAAATAAACAAAACCAGCTCCCTAACCTTCTCCTCCACACGCCTACTAAATGCTGCAATATTTGTTGGTCCAACAGCTAGAAATGGAACAAAAAATACAGCCAGCCCAAACCGCTCCCTGTCCCGACACTACTACAGACATTCCAATGGGAAAAAGCTGAGGAAAGATGATGAAGCTCTGGGAAAAGATCCATTTTAGCTCTTAATGCTTATTATCACATTTTCTAAGGTCTATAAAGCTTTTCAAAGCTTATTTGGGATGAAGGAAGCTATAGGAATGTTCTGATCCCAGGTCCTCCTAAACAAAAGGAAAACGTGTGTTGCTATGAACCTGCAGGAAGCTGTTCTTTTGATTTTTTCCCCCAGCCCTGCATTAGCTTTCCTTCTGTGTCCCTCTTGTGGTAACCGAGAAGAACTGGAACATCTGCAACGGAATTGCTAATTCACAGCCTTCCAAAATTTGTGTTTTGTTGCTGCATTTTGGTGCATTTTTTTATATACACC
>VZRU01009306.1:3889-31947 GCA_013398155.1 Pedionomus torquatus
AAATAATAACTATATAATAATTTAATTATAAATATAGTAATTATTGTATATTTTTTATAATTTTCTATATGCTTCCCTGTATATGTTGTTATTGTGGTGTGTTCATCCCAAATGGATTCATTTGACATAGTTGCAGTTTCACTTACAATGATGTTTTTCCAACAGATGGTGTCCTCCTTTCCCCTTTTTAATACTTATTTTCTTCTCTGTAAATATGGCAAGCTTACTATAACCAGAACTATAATGGTTTTAAAGCTCTTTCATTGAGCAAGTTAATACTTGATTATCCTCAGTTCTGAATACTTAAACAGCACGATCCTTGAATTTTTGCAAAAAAAGTGATTCAGAGCATATATACTTCAAAAGACCTCATCATTTTCTAGAGAGCTGCTGAGCATGAATAATTTTTGAAAATAAGGTTTTCTTAAAATAAGGAATTCTGCCTTTGCAGTTGAAATGAGTTTTCACTCGTGGCAGGCTGACAAGACATTTACCAGGTTTCTCAGCCATCAATAAAACTCTATTTTCAGATCAGAGAGTATCTGAAGATAATTTATCAGGTAATTTCAGAAAAATTAGAGGAAGAAATTGCTGGGGTAGGGCGAATTGCTGCACCACCTTTATGGGACACACATGTAGTGAAGTACAAGTTAATTCAATGCTGTCCGTGTTACAAGAGTTTCCTGTCTTGGAAATTATTAAGTGGTATTCAATGTATTCATTAAAAAAAAAAGTACAGCAGAGCTTCTTTATAACACATTTTAGATTATTACTGATGGGACAAAGATCAAAATATTGTTGATGTAGAGTGAAAATAACCTTAGTGATTTTAATGCATTTCATAATAAAAACTGTATGCTTAGTTAACATTTTAACTCATAGCTTACCTAATGATTCTTTAGAAAGCAGTGTTTCTTACTAATTGTCAGCATGTTTTGTAACTTCTGGAGAAAAGCAGTACAGAAGATGACTAAGCTTTTCTCTTATATTTCTTTCTTTGCGCTGAAATACTGTATTGCGTATATTAAGACAAATTTCCATATGACAGTTTTGAAAATGTCATTGTCACTCAGAATTTCACCAGATAACTAGTACAAAACCATTAACTAATCGGGAGTCAGATAACCTCTATCAACTGTTCTGAGATGCTCTGAATCATATGTGTATTTAATTACTTTTGGCAAGAGTTTGACTTTCAAAAGGTATTCTAGCGTTAAATGAGACACGTAGACAAACATTAAGAGTGATCTTTAAAGGTATTCAGTAATCTTGTCATTCTCAGTCCATTTCTATATGAAACTGAAGCTTGCTGTGTTAATGTCTCCACATTTATCAATCTGATATGAATAGGATTAGGTATGAGGTCAGTATAGCTTTTATATTCTTATTCTCTTAATCTAATCTTCAAGATATACACAAAAGAATAAGGCACACTATTTTTTTGCCCCGCAGTTCTCTTTGCTTCTGCTGTTTGAATCTACAAGCCGAAGAATTGGAAGACGTTAAATTCAATTGAATTGTAAATAAACAGATCTTTTGCAACTGGCAAAATGGCTGATGGTCCAAACTGTGATTTGAAATCTCTGAGTCCACTTCAGCTGTTTGAAAGAGTAACTGAACAAGGAGAGAAAGTCAGAGCACTGAAAGCAGGAAAAGCACCAAAGGTACTTCCATTTCATGTTTTGAACTCATCCTTTTTTAAATTAGGTCTGTCTGTAAGAGTGCTGAAGGATGGGATTGTTCTGAGACCTATTTGTATTGTAGTACAAAAAACAAAAATTGTCAAAATTTATGGTCATTTTGTGAACCGTGGACATAGCTAGAGCAAGGTAGTCATTAGCAGGAGCAAAGTTGTTACTCCTGATGTAAGAACACTAAGTCATAGTCTGTCTGCTTCAGCCAGTAGCTGTGCTACGTGATGGGATCCAAAGTAATGGATTTTCAAGTTAAAAGTTTTATCACTTGTCTTCTGCCCTGGTTTTAGATTATTTATATATCTTAAATATGTCTTCATGTAAATGTACTGACACCCCCTGCTTAATCTTCCTTAAGTAATTTTGTAATTTGCCGTTAATTTCAAGTTTCGTATTCTGTCATGACTATGATGGCAAAGTCAGCTCAGGTTTAATAGGGGGTCTCTTAGTGTATTGTCTGTGGGACTGAGCCTTGAAAACTGGGAGTCAAAGTGTTGATCTCTCTATTGCTTGCATGAGATGTTACAATAGCTTTGTTCTAGTTTGTCTTCAAATCTGTCAATGAGTGGTAATGAATAAATTATTTTAAAGTGACTAAAAGCATTGTGAAGTAAATTAGGTAATAGTTTATATTATATTTATATATCTTAGAAATTTGTGCTTGCAAGGTTAAGCTTGTTGCACCACTGAAAAGTACACAAGCATTTTTTTTTCCTCAGGCAGAAATTGAAAAGTGAGACAGAGGTGCTTTAAATATCTTGGCACTGGTGACACTCTAAATTCTACTGGTTAGGAAATGATCACATTTCTTTTACCTTTGGCAATGATGCTGCAAACATGTAAATAAAGGATTAGAGTTTATGAATAATACAATTCAACTTGAAGCATGAGTGTAGGATTTTGAAAGGTTGGGACATTAATTTAATTGTCTATCTTAAGTCAAAGTCAAAAAACTGTGGTGTTTTTTTCTTCCCTTATTCAGGATGAAATTGATGCAGCAGTGAGGATGCTGTTATCACTAAAACAGTCATATAAAACAACAACAGGGCAAGATTATCAGGCAGGCTTGCCTCCAAGAGATCTTGAATTAATAAACAATGGTACAACTAAAGAAGAGGATGAGGATTTTGTGGACCCTTGGACTGTGCAGACATCAAATGCTAAAGGCGTAGATTATGACAAACTCATAGGTATAACTCTTTCTTGACTGCTACTAAGAAATTTATGTCAAGTGAACCTAATGACCACTAAAATGGCAAGTGATCATAACAAATCCTTATCATAACAAATCCTGGTATGGTGTTTCCATCATAGGTATCATTTAATTTATGTCTAATCTTAGTGTTCATGTCTAAAGAATGCACTGTAGGAATTGAAAATGTTCCAGGCAGAGACCTCTTTGGAAGACTTAACACTTTGCAAAGAACTTTTCAGTTTAAAATAAAGGTTTTACTGTTTGTCCTTTGGCATAAAAGCTGTTATTAGAAGTTATGTTAAGTTATGGTATGTTACTATTTTTGCTTTTTTCAAATTATTGCCAATATTCAATCCATATTTAGTAGCTCAGTGAAAGTCCTTTAACGGTTGTACATTACTGGTGTCTGATTAGCAGCTTATTATTTCTAACAATAGAGCATACACCCTTGTATCAGTAGCCATCAGTAGCTTTTGGGAGGTCAGTTGCTAGAGTCAGCGTTCTTTTAATTCAGTATAATGTTATTGTAAGATTGTATCAAATGTCAGTGCTATTGGCTTAGTCTGCAGAAGGTAATAGAGAAACAAAATGTTGGAAAGGGAGAAGTGTGCAAAGAAAGAGAGATTGGTGGGCAATAAGGACAAAAGATAGCTGTTGGAATCTAGAAATGCACAAGGTTTGTCATCTTGTTACTTGTGTAGGTGGTATGGAGAATCATAGAGTTGGAAGGGACCTTCAAGATCATTGAGTTCCAACCCCCCTGCCATGGGCAGGAACACCTCTCACTAGAGCAGGTTGCTCAAAGCCACATCCAGCCTGGCCTTAAATACTTTCAGGAATGGGGAATCCACAACTTCTCTAGGCAACCAGTTCCTAGAGAGTGGTTCCTCACCACCCTCACAGGAAAGAATTTTTTCCTAATATCCAATCTAAATCTCCTCTCTTCCAGTTTAAAACCATTACAACTTGTCCTATCACTACACTTCCTGACAAAGTGTCCCTCTCCTGCTCTCCTGTTGGCTCCCTTCAGATACTGGAAGGCTGCTAAAAGGTCTCCCCAGAGCCTTCTCTTTTCCAGGCTGAACAGCCCCAGCTCCCTCAGCCTGTCCTCATAGGAGAGATGCTCCATCCCTCTAATCTTTGTGGCCCTCCACTGGACTCGTTCCAACAATTCTATGTCATTTCTCTGTTGAGGACTCCAGAGCTGGATACAGTACTCCAGGTGGGGTCTCACGAGCGCAGAGTAGAGGGGCAGAATCACCTCCCATGACCTGCTGGTCACGTTTCTTTTGATGCAGCCCAGGATACAGTTGGCTTTCTGGGCTGCCAGTGCACACTGCTGGCTCATGTTGAGCTTCTCATCCATGAGCACTCCCAAGTCCTTCTCCTCAGGGCTACTCTCCAGCCATTCTCTGCCCAGAGAAGGCTTTTTGTTTTCTTCAGGGGTGGCTCTGAGTCTTGTAGAAAAATGGGAAGAGTACAATACTTGTGTTTGCACAATGTCAAGATCTTTCTGAGAATGATTAGCATGACTTCACTGTAAATCAGCTTTCTAAAGCCATGCTAATGCCTAACAGCAATGTCCTTTTTTCCAGTAATTGTTTGTTTAGGGGTGTGTGTGTGTATGACCTTTTGATGTGCCCTACAGGGGTGGGTTAGCCTGAAGAGGTTTTACTTCCTTAATACTTCTACCAGATTGGGGAACTTGGTGGATGAGTCAATTTCAAATGGTGCCTCTTGTCTTTTCACTGGGCATCACTTAGAAAAGTCTGCTGCTGTCTTCTTTACTCCCCCCTGCCTCCTCTATCAGATATTTATGCTCATTGTTAAGATGCCTCCTGAGCTTTCTTTTCCCCAAACTTAGTAATCCCAGCTCTCTCAACTTCTCCTCATATGGCAGATGATCAAAGCCCTTTATCTTCATGGCCCTTTGCTGAATTCACTATAGTGTATCTGTTTCCTTCTTATACTAGAAGGCATAGCTGGACCTAACACTCCAGGTGTTTCCCGTCTGTGCTGAATAGAGGGGAAGGATCACTTCCCTTGATGTTCTGGCAGAGCTTTTCCTAATGGAGCCCATAAGGCTGTTGTCCTTCCAATGCAGCAGAAGCGCATTGTAGGTTTATGTTCAGTCCCTTGTATAGCAGAACCCTAGTCCTTCTCTGCCAAGCTGTTTTCCAGCCAGTTGCCCCCCTGCCTGTGCCAGCATTCTTCCAGGAAGAACGGAATTGTTCTTCCCCACATTCAGGACTTTGCATTCCCTTTTGTTGAACTTCATTAAATTCTTGTCAGCCTGTTTCTCCAGCCTGCTGAGGTCCCTCTGAATTTGTGGCACAAACATCTGTGTGTCATCTACCCATCCCAGAACTGTTTCATCTGCAGACTTGGGCACGTTCTCTCTCTCATCATACACATCATTAATGAAGATGTTAAATAGTGTTTGCCCCGATATCAACCCCCTAGTGTGCACAAATAGTGTTAGGCTCTGGCTGGACTTTGTGCTGCTGGTCACTAACCTTTGAGCTTGGCAGCTCAGCCAGTTTTCAGTTTACCTTTCTGTCCACTTATCTAGTCCAGATTTCCTCAATTATCTACAAGAATGAGATGAAAGATGGTGTTAAAAGCCTTATTAAATTTGAGATAAACAATATCCACTGTTCCCACCTCATCTACTAGGCTAGTCATGTAATCACAGGAGGCAATATATTGTTGGTCTGCCATGATTTCCCATTCATAAATCCATGCTGACTACTCTCAGTCAGCTTTGTGTCTTTAATAAAGTTTGGGAATGGTTTCCAGGATTATTTGCTCATATCACATGCCCAAAGATTGGAGTGAGGCTGGTCAGCTTGTAGTTCCACAGAAGTTGCCCTTCTTCAAGGCAGGAGTAGCATTTGCTTTCTTCCAGCCCCCAGGAACCTCTCCCAGCTGCTATGACTGTTCAGGGATTACTGAGACTGGCCTGGTCAGTAAAGTTACTGTATAACGAACAGTAGATTGTTAGTTTTCTATATACAAATATAACATGGCTATGGCAAAGAGGAAAAGTACACAGTACATTTTCAGCCAATCCAAATACACTTTTGAAAATGGCAGCTCTCAGGACTTCTTACGTACAGCAAGTTGAAAGTTGTCTTTTAGTAAAAGCTAGAGAGAAAAAGCATGCTAGAAACTGTGTCCTTGGCAGAAGGTGTTTAGGAAAGCAGTGTCTTTGTGGACAGAGAGCCTAAAATATTTTGAGCGTCCTCATAAGAAGAAAAAGGTAGAGAAAAATTATCCAAACTTTTAACAGGAGAGATGAAGATGGACAAAGAAAAGGGAGCTGTGCAGTCTGTGAGCTTTTAATAAAGGTATTTACACATTTCCAGGGAAGTATTCTATATATCAGAGAGTTTTTAATAATCTTGTAAGACAGTATACAAATATTTCTAGGGTGGCTAGCCACAGTTATTCTGGGATGTTCTCATGTTTTCTGTTTCTGTAAGTTTACTGTCTTAGCATTTCCTATTATTCTGCCGAATCACACATTTTCTTGTTTGTTTGATCTTTTTAGCATTCATTCAGATTATAATTACTTCACCATTTAAAATGCATTTTATTTGCTAGGAATAAATTAATTCAGTAAATAAGGTTTGCATAGGACAAGCAGATGAAATAACACTCAGAAAACATACAGATTATACCAGTGGTTGCTGAATTATTTTCATGGGTTGGTGGACAGGCCCAGTTCTTCCCCGTCACCTGGAGTAAATGAACAATTGTAAGCAGGAACTTGTTTCTTTTTGGATGATGGTGCGGACACCAAGCCATGTGGTGCAGTTGACATGCCTGAGGGTCGGGCTGCCATCCAGAGGGACCTGGGCAGACTTGAGAAGTGGGTCTGTGTGAACTTCATGAGATTCAACAAGGCCAAGTGCAGAGTCCTGCATCTGCATCAGGGCAGCCCCCAGTTTCAATACAGGCTGGGGGATGAAGGGATTGAGAGCAGTCCTGACAAGAAGGACTTGGGAGAACTGGTGGTTAAAAACCTGGACATGTGCCAACAATGTGTGCTCTCAACCCAGAAAGCCAACTGTATCCTGGGCTGCATCACAAGAATTGTGGCCAGAAGATAAAGGGAGGTGATTCTGCTGCTCCACTCTGCTCTGCACTGGTGAGATCCCCTCTGGAGTACTGCATCCAGGTCTGGGACCCCCAGCATAAGAAGGACATGGACCTGTTGGAGTGAGTCCAGAGAAGGGCCACAGAGATAATCAAAGGGCTGGAGCACCTCTCCTGTGAGGACAGGATGAGACAGTTGGGGTTGTTCAGCCTGGAGAACAGGAGGCTCCAGGACAACCTTATTGCACCCTTTCAGTATTTAGAGGGGGCCTACGGGAGAGAAAGGGGACAAACTTTTTAGCAGGGCCAGTTTTGGTAGGACGGAGTAATGGCTTTAAACTAAAAGAGGGAAGATTTATACAAGATACAAAGAAGAAATTTTTTACACTGGGTGTGGTGAAGCACTGGCACAGGTTGCCCCAAGGGGGTCGTAAGTGCCCCATCTCTGGAAACATTCAAGGTCAACTCAGAAGAGGCTCTGAGAAACTTGATCTTGTAGATGTCCCTGCTTATCGCAAGGGGGTTGGACTAGATGGCCTTTAAAGGTCCCTTCCGACTCAAACTATCCTGTGATTCTGTTCTACAGTTTCCAGTAGTTAATACTGCTAGTAGTTCTAATGTTGAACAGAGCAGAATAGTGGCAGAGAGTAGATTCATTAGAGTTTTTCAATCAAGCCCAAATCTAGAGGCATTGAACTGCTTATTAGTGTCCAAGAATTGGAATCTGAGAATAGGAAGATTTACTGAAGGAGTAAGATTTCCTTAGTTCAGTTTTACTTGAAATAAGAAAAAATACTGCTATTTCACTGTGTCTTTTTTGTATGAAATGACTACATCTGAAAATGTTGTTTTGTTAATAACCTGATTTCCTAAATCACCTAGTAATGATTGCCACAATGAGTGTTATGCATTACCTTTCCAAGCCTCTTGAGGGGGAGCAGTGTCTGTAATGATATCCACATAAAAGAAGAATTAATTTTGCAGAGGAGTATTTGGGGTTGGAAAGTGAAAAACTGTGTGACCTGAAGACAGAAAATGTAGACATCAAGAGAGAAACATTCAGAGCCTCACAGCCACTTTTATCCTATGGCTTACAGAGGCCAAGTTATTGACCTAGATATATTTCTTTGGAATATGTTTTGTTCTGAATATCAATGCTTCTGCTATAAAGAGACTGCAATTATAATCAGTCATGGATGGAGCAATGCTACAGACTGTGCACAGACTGGGTCTCCTGGCATAGAGTTAGGATCAGAGGCGGTTGCTGGGATTCGGGAAAAGAAGCAGGAAAATATATTACCTGAGACTTGAAGAAGGAAATGTCCTTTTTAATCTAGGCTACCTTGGTATGTTTTTGATAATCCAAGATCTGTTTGTGGCTATGCTGTGCTTATTAATTTGGTTTTTTTTATATATTTTATGATTATAGTTCGGTTTGGCAGCAGTAAAATTGACACTGATCTGATCAACCGAATAGAAAGAGCTATTGGGCAAAAACCTCATCGCTTTCTACGTAGAGGAATCTTTTTTTCTCACAGGTGATTTTTTCCTGTTTTAAACTTCAAAAAGGTCCTATCACATTGACTTTCTGTGAGCATTATTGGGAGAATGGTATGACTAGCAAAAGACCGTGCTCTTTTAGACCAAGGTAAACTGTGTCATTTGAATTAGCAACTGCTGCAGATTTCCCCAATTACATTTGAAACCCCTGATCGCATCAGTTCCTGATGCATCCTCACTAATCCCAAACTGGAGAAATATACACAGAATCTTTGCTTTGGATTGAATTCTGTTTTGACTCTACATTTGCAGCCAGACAAAAAAATTTGCCTTGCAAAGAGCTCCAGGGTTCACATGGTGTCACTGCTGATCTCAACAAGGGTCCATGTGGCCTGTGGACCTATGCATCTGTATTGTTACATAAAAAAGGTTCAGGAAATAATTTTAAGCATCAGCCTGCCAGTCATGTACACTGTGTAATTGTTAACATGCATGGGCTTTTGGACTGTGGCAGTTAGCACATATCAAATAGGTGCCCAAGCGTGATTTAGGGCATAACCTCCAGCAGAGACTGTTCCAAACGGTTGTTTGGACCTATTTGGGAAATGCTTCCCAGCTCTGTTTTACTGGGCCTTAGAAATTATTATCATTATTTCATAAGTTGCACAATTTTTTCTTTTAATTTAAATATTGAATATTAAAATATGTTTTGAACTTAAATTTTCTTTGAGGGTTTTTTCTTTTTTTTTTTCATTTTTTCAAAGGATACACTTTTCTTAAATTAAAAAATGAACAAACAAAATCCTTTTATTCCTAGGAAACTTAACGTACTGTATTTTATTTATAAATAAATTTGTTTGTAAAAGCGTTCAAATTTTGCAAAGAAGCTTTCTCCTGTATATGCTTCCTCCTAAACAGTTGCACCATGTTTTCTCTGTTTTATCTGTAGAGATATGGACCAAATCCTTGATGCTTATGAAAATAAGAAGTCCTTTTACCTTTATACAGGCAGAGGGCCATCCTCTCAGGCAATGCATGTTGGTCATCTTATCCCATTCATATTCACAAAGTAAGTTATTTCTACGATTTATATTAAGCCATTTTTTTCTAAGGAAATACTGATCCTGATTTATGGAACTGCTGAAATGATACATTCCAGGGAGTTCTGTTTGTGAGGTGGCTATTAATGAACTTAAACAATGCAATCTCACCTTTTCATTAAAATAATTGTAATTCTTGCATCACCATAAAGCCCTCCTCTTTGCACCCTTAGCCCTGGGGCGCTCCTTAGAATTTTTGTTCTTAAAAATGCGTTTGTTATGAGACTCCGTAACACCACTCTATAGTGCAGTGCCTGCAGCAGAAGGACACGCAGACATGGCAATCGAAGAGCTAAAAGTCTCTTTGAATTCTGTTTCCATTGCAAATGGTGACCCTTATCATATGGAGAGGAAACAATAAGCTTGGGCTTTTTTTTTTTTTTTCCAGGTAAGTTGTCATTATAATCTGTATAAAATGTCTATTCTATTCACATAAACATAACTGCATGTGCATACAAAGAGCAGAGAAGGAGACCTCTTTATATACTTTTGTTTTCACATGTAAAAATATTTTAGCTGGATGACTTACATTTTCATTTTAACTTACTTTGAGATAAACTTTCTGCTCTTAATAGGTGGCTACAAGAAGTATTTGATGTTCCCTTAGTTATACAGTTAACTGATGATGAGAAATACCTTTGGAAGGACCTGACAACTGAGAAGGCGTATGAGTATGCTAGAGAAAATGCAAAAGACATCATTGCATGTGGTTTTGACATCAATAAAACCTTTATATTTTCCGATCTAGATTATTTGGGGTAAGTATAAATTTCTTTAGGGCATTGTGGTGTAAAAAAAGGATCTGTATTTTCTCTCCAGCTTTGACACCCAGCAACGTTTTAATAAATGTGTCTAAATTTGAAAGCTTCAAGACAGGTTTTATATCACTTAAAACAGAAACCTAGTAATTTTTCTGATCGCATTCTATATACATACTATTGTCATTTTTCTGTATATGTAGAAGTATATGCAAGTATATGTTCTTCTGTATATATACAAGTACTGGATTCTACAAAAACATCATCAAACTTCAGAAGCATGTGAAATTTAACCAAGTGAAAGGAATCTTTTTCTTTACAGACAGTGATTGCATTGTTAGGAAATAATACGAGTTACTAGAAGTGATGTTTGCTTTCCCTTTCTGTAGCACTATTTAAGTAATTATTTAAAGCAATTACTATCTGAATGAATAAATACTTGGGTGTGCAGTGCTTATATTTAAATTATGAAAAATGTATTAAACCAGCTAAATTGTAAAACACCAAGAAACCTTCAGATTGAGTTGTTGAAGATGGTATAAATACCTGCAAGATGTTTTTAAGCTTTATCTGCATAAACAAAATGCATTTCAGCAACATGGTGTGGTCAATAAATATTACAGCATGAAAGAATAATATATCAGCTTTTAGCAAAGTTTATAGAAGATTTAAGAATCTCCTGCTTTCACTCCCCTGCCTTATGTTGCATGAATGCAGATCTGCCCTGTGGCTGAAGAAGGGCAGGTCAGAACTGCTGTCTCTTTTGCTTCAGCTGAGCTACTTTTGATTTGGAAATGCTGCTGCTTGATTTGGTGACAGAGAAAGTCCAACCAGGAAACCTAGCCTCTAGAAAATGAGGATTCGGAGGATTTGAGCTTTGGTAAACCGCAGTGTCCTGTGTGGGATATTCACTGGCAATACCAAGCAACACAGAAGATACAATCTGTTCAGGTTGCCTGAGTTCAGAGAACCATGAAGATAAATAAACTTCAGGCTTCGGGAAGCATTTTGTCACCATTTCCAAATCAGAATATTTATAGGTTTAGATGGTTAATTGTGACCAAAAAAAATGTTTGCGATAAATGTTGAATGGGGGGAAGAATAAATTAGGCTTTAAAGGCACAAAATTATTCTCTGTAAATAATTCTCTAATTTTTAATCTCAGAGGGCCACAAAAAGATCAAAATAGTGAGATTTAATCCTGCAGATTTTTTTACATTCTCAGCCTTTGGAGTGAAAATTTATACCTATGCTTTTCTGTTCTTGGCTTATCTTTTTATTTTTCAACTTTCTCACAGGACAAGTACTGGATTCTACAAAAACATTGTGAAAGTTCAGAAGCATGTGACATTTAACCAAGTGAAAGGAATCTTTGGCTTTACAGACAGTGATTGCATTGGTAGGAAACCATATATATGAGTTACTAGAAGTGATGCTAGCTTTCACTTTCTGTAGCACTATTTTTTGTAATTATTTAAAGAGATTACTATCTGCCACTCATGAAAAGGATACAACAAGCATGTTTCTAGGCTGGTTGTGAAAGGGTGATACTGTGTTTCCTTCAGTATAGAAAACCCTTTACAATGGAATTTCTAGCCTGATGTCTACTGGTTTTGGCCTCAGTAACAGCAAAGTACAAAACGCTGATATTGAAGTGCTCAGGATATGGAATTTTATATATTTATTTTTTCAATATAGTCATTGCAGCTATACTTAATTGCACCACCTAGAAATTCCAAGGTCAAAACTATATAGAAGCTTTTCTCTTCAGAAAAAGTTATATTAATTCATGCACACACTCACACATACATATATATATATATGTATATGAAAAAGTTAAGGAGCACTTGAAAGCTTAATTATCAAGGTGCTGGGTAACTCCATCTTCTGTTTCCTTACTGTGATTGGAGTTTCTATCATATTAGCCAAAAAAAGATTCTGTGTCAAAGATTGCATTAAAACCTTGGGGTTTCTGAGCACTAACATAATTGTTTGACCAGTAATTGGGCTAGTGACAGCTTTTCAGCCTTCACTGTAACCTGTAATAGGAACAGATTCCTATTTCTGTCTTAACAGTGTACTAATAAAAGTTGGTATTGTCATAATGACTGCATTCCATGTTTGGAAAAATCCACTATTTGCTTTCTGTTCTGAGAGGATTTTGATCAGGGAAGCAGGTTGGTCACTATGTGATTGAAAAAAAAAATTAGGCACATCTGAGATGCTTCACAAGCACAGATGCACATAGCAAGGATTCTAAGATTTTAGAGGGGAACTTGCCTGACAAGTAGCTCTATCATCATTCTCTCACAAAGAGGAAAAAAAAAGAGCAGCTCAAAGTGATAATATAGTCAATTGTGTTTCCGGAAAGGGTGGATAGTTCAATGATGAAGAAAGTAAATCTGATGAACCTTTTCCAGAACCTTTATGGTCACAGCCTGCCTTTTTTTCATTAGTTTTTATGTTAGTTGAAGGCTTTTTGACATCAAAGAATGTAAAGAGTAAAAAAAGTTTCCTCAGTTAAGGCAACACTGCTGGATGATGGTCTTCAGCTGAGCATATGAATGATTCACTTGTGCATGTTTTATAATTCAAAAAGTTCTCTCTATTTATCATTGCCGTATATTGGCTTCTCAGCTTTTCCAAACATGTTGTTTTCTAGGAAAGATCAGCTTTCCTGCTATTCAAGCTGCTCCATCCTTCAGTTCATCATTTCCACAAATCTTCAATGGCAAGGAGAACATTCAGTGTCTTATCCCATGTGCTATAGATCAGGTAAGAAAATCATATTACTTAATTTATTTTTCATGGATTTGTTTTTATAATGTACCATTCAAGCTTCATGGTGATTTATTGAAAGATCTGTAAAACATTCCCACAAGCACCTTTCTTGGGCAGAAGCTGAAAGAGATAAGAAAGGTGTTGTGTGTTGTCCTGCCAAAGATGAAGGCTTAACCCATCATGGATTCGTGCATTATTCCTTCTTGCCAGTCTTGGATCTGTCTTGATCTCAACCCAGTTCACAGTGAGCTGGCCTCTATGCAAGAAAAGACTGTAAAATCGGTGCAGAAGGATCGTAAGAGGGGGAAAGGAAGAAACTTTTGGCCATCTCCATGGTAACTAAGACAAGACGTAACAAGCTTAACTTGCAACACGAGAGTTTTATATTGAACCATAGGGAAAAACCTATTGCTAAGAACACAGGGGCATTGAAATAGTTTGCCAGAAAGGCTGCAGAACCTTAATAATTCAGATCTATATCAAGAGGATGGAAGAACATCATCTACAAATGACAGCGGTAATGTCATTACTTTAAATAAGTATTATTTCTAGGGTTCAAATGCTGCACTGTCTGAATCTTTAGCTATTTTAGTCAAAGGACAGTCATTGGAAGATGATGTAATTACATTCATCAGCCACAATATTATGTGCTAATATTATTCCAGTTGGTTTTAGTCAGATCAGCAGCACAGCACTGCCAGGTTGATGACTGATTAAGATTCCATGCTGGTTGTTAAATGCTTTGGGAGGGAGCTGGCATCTTAATCTGCATCTACCTTCAAGCCTAGTCAGCATAGTTGTCACAACTATTTGAAATCTTTGTAAAGATACTTTTAATAGGTATCTTCACAAAGATTTTAAATAGTTGTGATTAATTGAGGGAATCGGGGTATATAGCAGAACTATGGAAATAAAAAAGGGGATTTTATTTGTTCGTCTTGATGAATCGGATTGGAAGTAAGCTCTGGAACATTTTGCGATTTGTTTGGGGGGTTTTGTTGTTTTTTTTTCTTTTCTTGAAGCCACGTCTTAAGACATGAATGAGTCAGCACTAATCAGCTTTTAAATCACACTTTTCAACTTTATTCTATGCTTTTATTGATGGCTTTTCTAGGATCCTTATTTTAGAATGACCCGAGATGTAGCACCTAGAATTGGACAGCCTAAACCAGCCTTAATGCACTCAGTCTTCTTCCCAGCCCTGCAAGGAGCACAGACAAAAATGAGTGCTAGTGACCCAAACTCCTCCATCTTTCTCACTGATACACCCAAACAAATCAAGACAAAGGTAAGGACCTACAAAACTAGAGAGCACAAAGCTTGATAGCAGAGTGATGGTCCTCAGGGTTACAAGGGTAATTTTTTAATGTTTTCTTTGAACATATCTGCATCCTTTTTTCCATATGTTTCATTTCAAAACATCTTTGGGAATTGACCAAGTTACACAAATTTAGCTAGACCAGCAAATAAAATCTTTTGCCTTGCCGAATGGTCTAACAATACAAACATTAGCTAGAATACTGTACAAAACAGTGTGTGTGTTTGTTTGTCTGATATCTGCAGAGCAGCAGTGTAGGAAGAAGACCTGTGGAGGCTCATGCTCTAAAAATAAATATTATGTTGCTATAGTTCTGAAATCTGACAGTGCATGATGTAAATCAAATAAACATCTCTTTCTCTTGCCTTCCTCTCCATGCTGGGAGCACCAAACATTGCACTGTTGGTTACAATTCAGGTCAAGCTTTTTCTGCTGCTTCGGGATCTCCTGCTACTCTGCACTTCTCCCTCCAATTCACAAGCAAATATTATACTGGATTTCACCAAAGTTTTAAAAGGGTTATTTTCTCTGAGTGTACTCCTAGTGCCCCTTATAGCTCAAATGAAAATCCTTCTTACTTAGTGTCAGATGATTAACTTTGGCGAAAGTTTACTACCTCTGTTGTGGTATTTAAGAAAAAAAAAAAAAAAAAAAGGCAGTCTTTGGATCAGGATTTTTAGGCATGATAACCAGATATGAAATAAATATCTTTCAAAACAAGAAAAAAGATGTATGTGGCATTTCTGTTGGATGGGCTTGGATTAGCTCCCTTATGGTTGACAAACCCATGATAGGTAAGATTCTTCTGCAGTAATCTCATACTAATTCATTATCTTAGGTAAAAACTGATTAAGCAGTGCTGTTCTGAAGAATTTTAATTCTTTATGTGCTTGGATTATAATAATTCCACTTTATTTGTGCAGTTACACAGTTGCTTTTTTAAAAAACGCTATCATTTCAGAATAGAGAATACACCATTTGTGGCAATACTGGCAATATTCTTCCATTTTTTCCTGGCAAGTAGCTAATCTGCAAAAAGATCAAAAAAGCCCCATGTCCAATTAATAAGTCTTATTTCTGCTGTCTTTGAAGTTGTTGGAGTAATAACTAATTCCAACTATTTGGAATATAAAAGCTATAAAGAGAAAATTCTGAACATAATGTAAGGGATTGAGTAATGGAGGACAAACTGCAATTTCTTTCAGCTCCTGAAGCCCATCAGAGAGCAGTCTTTATGGAAGTAGACCTTGAGTGAAAGACCAAATATTGTTTTGGCCAACAAATAAAAAAATAGAGTAGGAAGGGTGACTTCTGGTGATGAATGAAGGTTATGGAGTGCCACTGCTGCACAAAAAATAATTACTGCTTACAGCATTTTTCAGACAACTAGTACGTTGCTAAGTAGGTTCAAAATTTACAGGTAACAGAAGCTGAAAAATTACTAAACATTGGGAAAGGCTGAGAAGTTTCTAGGAAATCCAAGGAGATGAATGGCAACATTGTAATAAACTATTCTTATTTCACCTATCAGCACCAAATGACAGCTCAATTATTTACTTCTTTTTTTTATTTTGATTTTAAGTCTGCACTAATGCAGTGCATCACTATAGATAAATCATTCAAGCTGTCAGTCAACAAGTAAATGCCAGAATATGTGAAACGTGATATGTGAAACGTGAATTTGAGATTACTGTAGAAAGCATTTTGTGTAAAACAATCATGTGCCTTCCCCTGGCATATTATATTTAATTCCTCTCACCCTAGTAAAAAGGCAAACTGAAGGGATAAAAGACACAGAAAAGATTTCATACAAAGACTTTCAAACTCTAGTAAGGAGACAGGTGAGGGGAAGCGCAAATAATATGTAAAAACGTAGTTGTGCAGATACTGAGACAGCTATTCAGTCTGTCCTACAATATCAGAATAGATGTGATGTGACAGAAGGCAGTTTATCTTCTTAAGCTCTTCAGCAGTGCATTATTTTTTGTATCTAGCTAACTCATTGCTGCAAGACATCATCTGTAACGTGGTGGTTAGAAAGATTCAAGAAGACCTAGACTGTCATACAGATAATTAGAACGTTCAGAAATTGTAAATATAGAGCAGTTCCTAGATACCAGAACTAAAAGAAAAAAGAGAGAGAAATAAATCTACTTCATATGCATGTGTATTGAACAACTCTTGGCTGGCTACTGATGATATCTGAAAAGATAGAAGAGTCAAATGAAAGCTCACCTTATGGTTGAGAAATACTTTTTTTCCCTCTTCCTGACAATTTTTTTACTTTAAATTTGTAGGAAGGTTAATATCCTCTGAAAATTCTACACAAAGGTAGATTTTTAAAAAAAGCTGGTAGTTTCTGAAATTACTGGGAATGGGATTAGCGGGTAAATCTATTCACCAGTGTAGTTCGTCTCCCCACAGAAACCTGTGCTTAAAAAGAGGGGAGGAGACTCAGTAAGTATTCCATTTTTAGACTGAACAACTGGGCATTTGTCTAATTTTAGCCGTTCTGGCCAGAATTTTATAATCTTTAACCCTGGTTTCTTTTCATTTTCCCTGAGAAGAGGAAGAGACTAGGTTTTTCTCTAGAATTTCTCCAAGTGCTGCCTTCGTATCTTTCAAAATTAATTTCTTGATAGAGTGAATATCTTATTTTTTCTTACATGAAGTACATTTCCTGTAAGCAAAAATTCTGTCCAACAGACAATAGCTTCAGCAGAAGGGACTTAAAACTTTTTAAAACTGAATCTTGGGTGAATTATTTTTAAATTTTGCTTCATTTTTGGTCTGTTTATGCAGTCTGAGGTGTATGTAGCCATTTTCCCCTGGTGGCTTCTAATGACCCCCTTCTTCCTCCCTGCTTCAGTCTGGAGGCTCTGCATTAGCTTGCCCCACTCACCGTTTAGCTAGTCCTTAAAACAGAATTTGGAGGATCGTGATACACCTCTGTTTACAATATGATAATCCAGAATTTAGTGGAAATTCTATCATAACATCATTCTCTTGTTTCAGATTAACAAGCATGCCTTCTCGGGAGGCAGAGATACTATAGAAGAGCACAGGAAGTACGGAGGTAACTGTGATGTTGACGTGTCTTTTATGTACCTGACTTTCTTCCTAGAAGATGATGACAGACTTGAACAACTCAAGCAGGTAAGTAGCCGAGTTGAAGGTAGTGTTATTCATTCCTCACTGTGAGGACAAAGCTCTAAATAAGTCCTCCCATGGACCTTCTCCAGGAAGGTGATTGTGGTGTTATTCTTACACTCTCCATCCCTTACAGGTTTCAGTATTAAAACTTCTCTATTTGTTGCAACGTTCTCCTTTCTCACAGGTCATTCTGTCTCTTCTTTCTAAATAATAATAATAATAATTTCTCTAGTATTTTTATATGGGTGTCCAACACTGTGGGACAGTATCTTTTGAAATAAGGCCACTTTAGGATTAGTGTTGTTTTTAATTGTATAATACACTCTAACTGTTCCTTGTATACAAGGTACCTAAATACTTTGCAAAACTGCAAAAGCTCATGTCAAAAGCATTCTGTTTTTTTGTTTTTTCTTATCAGCACAAGAAATTTAATAGCTGTCAGGAATTGATTCACTTAACCCAAGCAAAAACTGCCTCATATTAGTTGCATTTTCCTTAAGCCTATCTGGCAGACTTCTGTCCCTGGGGTGGCAGCAAGACATTTCATTCCCTTCAGCTGTGTGACCAATACTAGGCAGCGTGTGCTCTTTCGAAGGCAGTGTCTGTGTTTGATAGTACCTGTGTCGTGTTGGTTTATCCGCTTTTCCCTGCTGGGAACAGCTGCAACCTCTTCTCCAATCTTCTCTTTCCCACCATGAGCAGGGTTAGAGAGCTTCCAATCCCCATGCACACTAGCAATTACCAACTGTGAATATGACAACCAGTGTCAGCATCGATCTGAGTGTCTTCCCTATGGAAAGGGTACTGTCATCGCATCAATTCTCTTAACCAAACAAATGCAATGACAGAAAAATATGAGAACTTGTACCACTTATTGCAAAAAACAGTTTAGGATGACTGTTTATTTGAACTATGGTTCTGGAGAGAGAAAATTTGCGGTTTCTTGCAAATAATTGCAGGATTTCCTGGTTGAGTTCTTGTGAATGTAGCTTATTTGGTCTGTAGAACATATGAAATTGCCCAGCTACCGTGATCTTTTAAGAGGCAACGAGCAATTTCAGAACTTACGTTTTCAGAGTGATATGGCGTGATCCTCCAAGGCTTGTGTTTATTTTTAAGACATCCAAATCTATATTGCCAGGGCCAGGCTCTTTAAGAAATACTTGTCACTGAGTTGTTTTCCACAGAGCGCTGTATTTAGGAATCAACCCTTTCTCGGCAGGCGTACACAAGTGGGGAATTGCTCACGGGGGAGCTGAAGAAGGTTCTTATTGAAACGTTGCAGCCCTTGATAGCAGCTCATCAAGAGAGACGGAAGCAGGTTACAGATGAAATGGTGAAGCAATTCATGACCCCGCGGAAGCTGGCTTTTGAATTTTGAAGCAATACATATGTAACTTACCACATGATAAACCAAAAACGAGTAATTGTCTTCTGTTGTATGTCATCACTCCCTGCATCACACCTGCAATCGGTGCTTTATAAATACTGCTTTTAATTACACTGTACATCAAAGTACAAGAAAAGTTTAAAATAGGACTCGTATCTATTTAAAATCAGGATATACAAGACAAAATTGGCCAGTCTTGCAGAAAAGCATGTCTGTCAGCACAACACTGTGTTTTATTGTATTTCATGTTGAAAATACAAATAAAGCTTCCATTTTGATGATAAAGCCTAACTTGTAAATCCTTTTAGATATGTTGATAAGAGCTCGTATCTCGAACTAACAACTAATAGCTCCATTTTTCTTTTGTCCTGTGTACCTTGGTTTGCTAGACTGAGTGTCCTTGTGGGCTTCTGGGAACACGCTTCACACAATAAGTCAGTGACGGTACAAAGCGTGTTGCATGTTGCACAGTGACTCAGGCCCAGGATCAATGCGGAAAGAATGGAGGGCTGCGAGTTGAACAGGAGAGACTGTTCAACTGGTCTGCCTGCCTTGGGAGAGGGAAGGTTATCACAAGGGTTTAGAACCTTACTCCTTCATATTCTCAGGCGGAAGATAGTATAGAAATGCAAATTTTAGTTTCTAGTTATAAAAAATACCAGGTGTTACATCATGCTGTGAAAATTAAGTCACTGCTGGAAACAGGGATACTTATCGTACTGTCTGTTCTGTTTTACTGCATCACATCATTTAAACTAGGGCTACTTATTTTAAGGTGTATTCTAGTGAGAAAATGTACTTTATTAAAATACCTCATGTAATAATTAATTACCTCCTTTCTTAAAAAGAACTTCAGTGTCTTTGCTATGATTTATGGAAGAAAAGTTCAAATTATTAGTTTATTTATTTTAATATGGACAGTGCTGAATGCAAACTGTTAGATCTGTCATGTATTTATACAGAATAGAAAGCTGCTAGCCCAGACGTGGTCTTATCTACATCAAATAAAAATACCTTTGCTAACACAGGTGGGTATTGACGCGTGATATTTGCAAATCATTTTAAAATATGAGGAAGGCAATTAAATCAGGTGTGAAAGATTGAAACTTTAACAGGTTTTGTACTGTGGGGCCTAGTGTACATATATTGACTGTGGCATTCTTTTAAAATTAAAAATAAAAATAAAAGAAGCACACTTTTGACTGTAAACCTCTGAAGTTAGCTGATGATGTTTGGGTTGAGGGAGAAGTTTCCAGGGTGGGACATCAGGAGGTGAGAAGGTGCCGGGCTGTTTGTGCTGCCTGGAGCTGGTGCTGCTCCCCTCCCACCAGTTGTGGTTCTGTACCACAACATAATGTGTCCTCTTCAAATGGCTGTGCCTTTCCCAGGTGGAAGTGCCCTGTGCCAGCTTGTACGTGAAATGTCCCTCTTAGTTTGTGCAAGGAACTGAGGAAAGACTGAAATGCAAGGCAAGTTTAGTCCTATTGCACGTTTCAAACTTGTGCTGAAAATAGCAATGCTTAGCTTTTGTCTTTTTCTGTACAGGTTGCCTGAGCTGGTAGCAGTATTCTAATGCCATTGACTTCAACAGATTGAAGTAAAAATTTACCAGTGACTGTCTCTGTAACCCACAGGCATAGTATCTCGGTGCTAACAAGTGTTTAACGAGCAGTAGAAAAGGGTTTGGTTTGGTTTGGTCTTTTGTGTTTTTGTGGATTTTTTTTAAAGAGGTGGAGCAATTCTTAGAAAACAAAAATAGCACCTTAAATCCAGTAGGAAATAAACTAATTCTTGGTTACTGTAGACTTTAATGATGACTTTCCTGTTCTTCCAGTCCACTCTTCATCATCTTTAAGCTGCACATAAAAGACAAGATTTAAAAATACTTTTACAGGACTTTTACAAAGTCCTAGTGCAAATTTCTTCTTTAAAATACTATATGCAGATCTGTCCTGCAAGATTTATTTCATTTATTCAGGAATGGGAAATATGCTGTAGGAGAAACAGCAGTGTGTTCTATTTTGACTAAGCATGTGGATTAATTTTGTCATGCAGCCATTAAAATCTGTTTTGAAATTTCTAGAAAGGAAAGTGATAGCAAAATTATTTAGTATTTGTTTACTGAGCAAGCACTTTACCCAAGTGTTCGGTTGGATTCTTACAAACATGCTTTTGAAATGATACCATTTCTAGGAGGAGTCTTGGTAAATTCCTGTATCTGTTGTAATTGCAATTCAAGTCCCAGAGGTATTTAAAAGTCAAGGCATCTTCAAAAGCATGTGTGAAATGTCTAAGAGTGTTATCAGGCTGTGCTCATTACATTTTCCTCAGTGTGTTTGTATTTTGTTTATTTTGCTGTAATAAAAACATAGATAAAAGTATGTATCAAACATCCTTGATTTTACTTTTTTTTTAAATTTTTAAAAGGGTTTAATTTACATTTACTCTATTTTTGATCTCTCTTCCTTCTCTTAGATACTGATGTCCTGGTTCGTTTTACCTCAAACCAGGACAACTGATTTAGTCATCTGATGGATATTTGGATGTCCAGTGCCTTTCAAGTACCAAAAACTGGGAGCCTTATAATACTCCTCAATCCAGTCCAACCAGTAGACTTCATATTGCTCTCGGAGTGAGCTAGTAAGGGTCAGTTGGCCAAAGATTTATTAGTCACAGGCAAGACTGGATGTTGCATTTCCCTGTGTACAGCAGCCGGCTCAGAAATAGGGACAGGTCAATGTGACTCATTTACAGTGAGGCTTCAGTAGGTGTGGCTAAAGAAAGCATAGAATAGTTCGGGATGGAAGGGACCTTCAAGATCATCCAGTTCCAAGCCCCCTGCCATGGGCAGGGACACCTCCTACCAGACCAGGTTGCTCAAAGCCCCATCCAGCCTGGCCGTGAACACTTCCAGGGGTGGGGCATCCACAGCTTCTCTGGGTAACCAGTGCCTCAGCACCCTCACAGGAAAGAATTTCTTCCAAATATCTAATCTAAATCTCCCCTCTCCTGGTTAAAAACCATTATCTCTCATCCTATTGCTCCACTCCCTGATAAAGTCCCTCACCATCTCTCCTGGAGGCCTCTTTAGGTACTGGAAGGTTGCAATAAGGTCTCCCCAAGCCTTCTCTTCTTCAGGCTGGTACTTAAGTTGAAACGTGATCTTTCACCATTGCTGTGGTCCAAAAAGCATGGATTCTGAATAGTTTCACGTGGCTTTTCCATAGGTGCCAAAAGGCACACTGAAGGTGAATGCTGAAACCTACTTGTATTTTCATTAACATTGTCAGAGACAACAGGAATTATCAGCAGCATGAAGAGATGAAGCACAATGTGCCTTCTAAAAAAAAATTTCTTTTTTTTCAAGGCCACCGGCTTTGTTACTGAAAGAAATCATCTATATCAGCACAGCAAATGTGGTGTCATCATTCTGTTAGCTGGCCTTCAGCTAGCTCATTTATACAAATAAATAGTTACTCTGTAATTATCAGAGTATCTGAAGGTCAAGGTAATAGAAAGCAATCAAAAAATAAAGCAGTCGGGTTCTGAAATCCAGAAGCCAGACACCAGGAACTTGGTGTTTGTGTAATGAAGTGCGTAATACATGTGCAGTGTTTAATATGATACATGCACAGTCATTAAGCAAGAATTAGTTCATATTTATGTGCTTGTGTTTGCAGTACATACACAGGCAATTCCTCTACCTGTTGTTGGTGGCTTGTATGAGTGTGAATTAGCTGTGAGGTCTTGCTCTAAGGCAGGTTATCACCCATATACTCTCTATATGGTTTTTTCCAGTAAAGGCTTGGGAACAGGGTGGATTGCAAAGCAGTTGCCTTCCTGAAACAAGCTGCCTGAAGACACATCTTATCTTTCATCTAGCATTTGTTCAGGCCCATGAGAACCTGCTTGGATATGGTGCTGGATGCCCCGAGGCTTACGGTTCTCAGCCCCAGATGCTGGCTTTCGCAGCTGGTCCCACTCATTTTTACAATTCATCTGTAATTCCTGATTCTTAAAACCAGTTTTGTTTCGGTTACACCCACAGGAGGAGACATCTCTAGTCATCTGAATGCAGAATTCTTTTAGGAAAGCTGAGCTACTTCATTTCCAGACCTTGGGCTGACCATGGATGGTATCTACACTGCCTAACAAACAATAAATGGATGTTTAGTCTGATTTGCAGGCGTTGTTTTACTGTCTCTGTCTGGAGGCTGCAGTGCCTGACAACAAGGTTGGCTGAGAATAATACACCATGAAGGAGTTTCATTCCAGGCAGAGCTGTGTAAAATCACTCCTTAGCTAAGCCAGCACTCAAGTCAAGCACTCAAGTGCATCCCTTGTAGAAAAAGGTGAGGACAGTAGACTCTTAAGGGCCATTTCAAGAGGCATTTCAAATCTTGAGGACTGACTTAAATCATCTGTTGCAAGGACTTTCTGACTAAAGGACGTTTGGTGCTGATGTCCTGAGGTGTAATGGGGAGGCAGGGTGCGAGGCCATAAGAGATTCAGGAGTGAGTCCAGTTCAGCGTTGGGTTTTCATCTCACTCCCCTTTGAGGTGACATACTCTGCAGCTGCCTGGTCTTTTAGCCCTGCTCTTGGATCAGCTGCAAGAGCTGGGCAGAGAAAAAAAAATATGGTTGTTTGATAGCATGGCTGTGAACATATTAAAAAAACAGTTGCAGGTTTAGGTTTTAGGAGGACAATTCTGGAGCTTTTTACTGGTCTGGAGTGGAAGAGGTCTGCTACATAGTAGCACCTGAAATATCTAAACTTGTCCTTCTAGTACAGGATCCCTTTTTGTATGTCCAGAGTAGCTGACAAGTCCTGTCTGCTGCAAAACATTGTCAGTGTAGTCAAGGCTGTGCTATCAACTGGAAAAAAGGGGCTGTGGACCAGTAGAGCATCAACCCTCAATATGAGAACTCCTTTAAAAATATTTTTTCCTCTTTCCCTCCCAAAAATGCACTTCGCTTTCACCAGAATCTGACAAGGACTGGATCCAGATGTCATCATCCAGGGATTAAAAGGCAAGCAGAAAACATTTATGGTGCTCATGACACAAGATGAGCAAATTGAAGTATTTCTGCTTTTAGGGGTTTTATTTCAAAAGCAATTGGGGGGTGGAGGCGGGATTTCATCAACTGACAGGTTGATGAAACTTTATATCTTTGTGAAAAATAAATTAACTACTAGGGAAGTCAGAAATTCTCTCAATATGTACCTTTGACAAAAAAAAACCAACCAAACAAACAAAACAAAAAACAAAACAAAAAACAAACAAACAAAAAAACAAAAAAACCAACAACAACAACAACAAAAAAAACCCACAACCCTTTGGCTGCTTCTAACAGTGTAGTGTAAAGGGAGAAGAGTATGCCCTTTTCAAAGGCTGTAAATCTTATTTACACTCTACAACTTGCAATCCTCCTTTAACTTGCCTAACACCCCACCCCCTCCCCGGTGCACAGATTTTATAGCAGCCTTTCCTTTGAGAAGGAAAGAGGTTTTGCATCTATTCCAACCCTCCTTCCTTGATGGGAACAGATTGCCTCCAAAGCTGTGCCAAGCCCCGGAAAGCCACGGCGCCGTGGGACGCTGTAGGGCTCGGGGATGCAGAAGGGAGAAAAAAAATATCACATGGTTTATGGGAAGCTGAGCCTGGTTTCACTTTCAATGAGGGCATTAGCACAATTATGTAAACAGACCGTGCCTTCCACTCCTTAAATAATGACAGGAAAAAAGCAAGGAGGATCATAGTTCAGCTGCTACCAAAGGGATATAATGGTGGAGTACTGGGGCAAAATTAGAGCTGGAAAGGGAAAGTTATAGCCTGAAGCACCAGCAATATACTGAGGGAATTTAATTCAGGAGTTACATGTAAAGAGCTCAAGCCAGAGAGGGGTAAACTTCACACAAACTTCCCCCAGCTCCTGCCTTAGTTGTGACGATTAATTTCTGTGCCAGTAGAAACCAAACTGAAGCCTTTACCAAAAATGTCTCATCAGACTAGCAGTTTTTTTGAACATAATTACTTGCAAATGTTTCCAGGGCCTAAGCAGCAGCTGCGGTCTAAATACGCTAACAAGATCAAGGGGAGGTTGGACATGAGTCCAAGACTCCCTGATGGGTTTGTAATCCTGTAAGAATCAAGCAAAGCCAGCAGTTGTCCAGCTTTGTACTGAAATGTCCATGCTTCCTAGCTGTCTGTCAAAGGACACACTCTCAAATTTTAATGTATCGATTTCATAGAATCATAGAATGGTTAGAGTTGGAAGGGACCTTAAAGATCATCAGGTTCCAGCCCCTCTGCCATGGGCAGGGACACCTCCCACCAGACCAGGTTGCTCAAAGCCCCATCCAGCCTGGCCTTGAACACTTCCAGGGATGGGGCATCCACAGCTTCTCTGGGCAACCTGTTCCAGTGTCTCACCACCCGCACAGGAAAGACTTTCTTGCTGATATATAGTCTAAATCTCCCCTCTTCCAATTTAAAGCCATTACCCCTTGTCCTGTCACTACACTTCCTGACAAAGAGGCCCTCTCCATTTAAAATTTAAATTTTAAAAAGCTAACTTAAAAAAAATGTAAGGCTTTGAAAAAAAAAATGTACAAGCTAGCAACCAAAAGCTAGTTTTTGGAGAGAGAAGACCACTTAATGCACGCAGCAAAGCCAGGTGATCCCCTGGCATTTGCTTTACCCCAAGCAGATGAAGAAGATATTCCCGAAGAGTCCAATTCAGGTCCCTCCCGTTCAGCTCCCAATAAATTCATGTGGCAGAAACTTGTTCAGCAGTTGTTTGTTGGTGCCGTGTCAGGCAAATAAAACGAAACAAACCACACAACAAGACACCACCCAACTGAGCGGCACACGCTATTTTTTCCTTGTCTGATGATCTGTAAATCTCAGGACGGCTTCGTACGTTACAAACACCACCATGTTCACAGGAAAGGCGCGGATGCAGTTTAACCCCAGTCCTTTGAAAAGCACTTTTGCCCCCTCCCTCCTCACGCTTTCCCTCGCGCAGTGCACGAGGCCTTTGTAGTTGTGCTGTTCCGATCCCTCCGTTTGCATCCGCGATTTGATGACATCCATGGGAGTAGCTAATCCCCAGGCCAGGACTCCAGCGAAACCACCAGAAAGCAGCACAACCAGGAAACCTGCAGGAGCAACGAGGGGGGGTGGTTAACTCGAGCCCTGCACTCCTCATTTGGTAACGAGCTTGATTCGTTTCCATGTTTTTCAGCAGTTCTGTCACCCGGCTCTTGCAGCTGTGAGTTTTCAGTGAGCTCACACACACCCCAATTTCACAGGGTACTCCTTTTTGCGCCCATCCTACCGGCTTGTGCAGAGGCAACAGCTTTTTTAACACCATGTGAACTCCTTGGGATGCAGCCCGAGAGCACCCACACCCTCTTCAGCTGGGTCTGTTCATTTTTATCATTCTCAGGAAGACGCTCTTTGCCGAGTGTCACCTAATTATCTTTTCTCAAAGCTGGGAGCTGCCTTTCTGAAGCCAGAACGCAACCAGGAAAATTAAGCATCTTTACATTCTGCCCCTGGATTTTTATTTCCAAGCTCCGAGCTGAGCCTGATGGTCCCTGGTGGGTTTGCCCATGTTTCATTTCTTGTTACATATCCTATTTCTGCACCAAGAGGATTTCACACCCTCGTACGAAGCACCATAAACCACAGGGAGAGGGGCAGCTGTGGAGGGACCGGGTGGTACGGGCCAAGCGTGCAAGGACCAGATCTGGGTGAGGCTTTATAGGTACCAGATGATGTTTGCCAAGAGGCTGATTTCCCTCCTAGCGTGGTACGAATTAAGCCGCTTTTGCAGGTAATGCCAGATGCTTTCTGATACCTACCTGGTTTATTTTTCCCAGCTGGTGTGAGCCAGTCGCACAGAGCAGAATAGGTAAGGAAATATATGGCAGAAGAAGAGCAATCCCTGCAGAGCAGTGCAGAGCAGCCCTTGTAGAGACCCCCAAGCCCCTCCTCCTTGGCGATCACCTTCAGACAGTGCAGAGACCCTCGGTACTTTGGCTTGGGAACAGGCTGGGGAGATGTGACAGAAGGGTGGGGGTTCCTCTGAGTCTGCATGCGAACTTTAGCCACTTCACTTGGGGCCATCAACACAACCTGGAACATCAGAGGATGGCATTTTAACTCTTCACACTTACACTGGTTTTATCCCCCTCCTGCAAATTCCTGGTCTCCCACGTTTTTGAGCAATAATATTGCCCCAAGCCAGCAAGTTTCAGCCTCCTCCCCTTTGTCTGTGCTAAATCCCACCCAGCAGCAGCAGGACACATGTGAGCCGCACTGTGCAGAGTGGAAGGCAAGGCAGAAACCAACAGGGGACATCAAATACCTGTGACAACTTATTAAACCAGATGGGCATGGAAAGGGGAAGTCCTAAGCTACAGGGCAGCGTAAATCAGAGCTTTTATATGTGCCTGTGTTTGGAACCAAGGCCATAAAGGCTTTGGAAGAATTGACCTGTGTTAAGTAGAGTTGTTGCCTGCTAGGAAACACCTAGAAACCCGACCATCTGGACTGCTCTGTAAGAGGATTGCCTGCAGCCGAGCGTGCATCTCTGCCCAGCACGTCATTGGGGCACCAGGGTGAGCTCTGCTGTGAGCGCTCACAGGAATCCATCTGCTCCTGGGAAACTGCTCCTGGATTCAGCCTCGCTCACCTCCCTGCCCTGGGATGGTGCCCATTTGCCAGGCAGCATCACTTCTCAGCAATGCCCCATCGAGTTTTGAGTCCTGACTGTTTTGTGTTCCGCGTTTCTCACATAAACACACCGTCAGAGCCACTCGGAAAGTTTGCTGCCCAGGTTGTTTTTCTTCCTTTCTCTGTTTTGTAATGCCAAGATCCATGTCATTCTTAATAGCGTGTTCTTAAGTGTTTTGGCTCTTTTAAAGCAAATCTGGCAGGACTCAGCCACGCCACAGACCACAGAATCTTCCCAGAATCTTCCCAAAATCTTGATGGTTGGAAGGGACCTTTGAGATCATTGAGTCCAACCATACACACAAAAAAAGCCAAAATAACCCC
>VZRU01009306.1:32003-43844 GCA_013398155.1 Pedionomus torquatus
ACACCACCAGAAAAACCCACCACAAAGCAAATCACCCAATTCAACAGTCTCGGGCACTAGAGCATGCCTTGACGTGCCACATCAACACCTTTCTTAAATACCTCCAGGGATGGTGACCCCACCACCTCCCCGGGCAGGCCGTTCCAGTGCCTGACCACTCTTCCATTGAAGCAATTCTTCCTAATATCCAGTCTAAACCTCCCCTGCTGCATCTTCAGACCATTTTCTCTGGTTCTGTCATTCACTTGGGAGAAGAGGCCAACACCCACCTCTCTACAACCTCCTTCCAGGTAGAGGGCAATGAGGTCTTGCCTCAGCCTCCTCTTCTCCACACTAAACATGCCCAGTTCCCTCAGCCTCTCCTCGTACGCCGATCAGCGAGGGGATGGCATGGTCAGTGTGACCCCTGCACCTGTGAAAACAAGCCTGATGGGCTCTTTAAGGGTGAGAAAAAGTTCCCTGCATTTCCAGCCTCCTGTGCTTGTGAACGAGCTCTCTGGTTGTGCTTTCCCTCTCGGCTGTTCACCTACCCGGGCAGCGCCGGCACCACCTCCAGCAAGAGAAATGTCCAGCTTGGATGGCTTCACATCTGCAGCCCCATATCGCAGCTTGCAGATGGTACAGAGGAAGTTTCTGTACGTGCCAAATGAAACAGAAGAAATCACCGATACCGAAAGGACTGATGCAGACATGCCTTTGTAAAATCCCCAAACCTAGTTGGGAAGAGAGAAGGAAAAAACAGAATGCTTTTAAGAGGGAATGGAACAAGAAGGCATCTGCCTGACAATGCTGGCCTTACATGGCTGAGCCAAAACTTAGTCCCATCTTACAGCTCATCAGCATAGCTAAATTTCTTCCCGACCCTTCTCCCCACAAGTGGTTAAGTGCTGCCTGTCCTTCCCCGAACTGACAGAGGCAGCTCTGCTTCTCTGAAACAAGTCATCTGTAATTGCTATCGGCAATTCTGATGAGCGGTACCTACTTTTTCTGTCCTGTACGTTTCCTGAATGCAGTGCCAAATCCCATTGTAACGCCTCTCGGTCTGAATTCTCACCTAGGAACGCAGGGACAACTTTGAAATACAGATTTCAGATAAAAACAAACAAAAAAATAATAAAATAAATCAACAAATGCCACAGCAGCAAACCAAATAATAAGCCGTTAAATAGCATTGCCAAACAATTTTCTTTTTCTTTTTCTTTTTCTTTTTCTTTTTCTTTTTCTTTTTCTTTTTCTTTTTCTTTTTCTTTTTCTTTTTCTTTTTCTTTTTCTTTTTCTTTTTCTTTTTCTTTTTCTTTTTCTTTTTCTTTTTCTTTTTCTTTTTCTTTTTCTTTTTCTTTTTCTTTTTCTTTTTCTTTTTCTTTTTCTTTTTCTTTTTCTTTTTCTTTTTCTTTTTCTTTTTCTTTTTCTTTTTCTTTTTCTTTTTCTTTTTCTTTTTCTTTTTCTTTTTCTTTTTCTTTTTCTTTTTCTTTTTCTTTTTCTTTTTCTTTTTCTTTTTCTTTTTCTTTTTCTTTTTCTTTTTCTTTTTCTTTTTCTTTTTCTTTTTCTTTTTCTTTTTCTTTTTCTTTTTCTTTTTCTTTTTCTTTTTTTCTCTTTTTTTTCTCTTTCTCTTTTTTTCCTCTTTCTCTTTTTCTCTTTCTCTTTTTTTTCTCTTTCTCTTTTTCTCTTTCTCTTTTTTTTTTAAAAAAAGAGAAAAACAACACAGCCAGATAAAATTAAATATGCTGTTGTAACAAAGATGAAAGCATTGCCATGGGACTAGTTTTCTAAAAAGGAGGAAGAAAGCAAAAGGGCAAGTTGGTTTTCAGTCTGTAGTCAAGAAATTAAGCTCCAACAGATACCTTCACTGTGTCCAACGGATAACCCACTGCTGTGCTTAGACCACCTGAAACAGAGAGAGTAGTAGAGATGGTTATCACATCACAACAGACCATTTTCCCCCATCGCAGCAAGGCATTAGGAGGACAGAAGAAAAATGCAGCTTCAGAGCCCCTGCTGCACTTGGCACCAGCCCTCTCTCAAGCCCCAGAGATGACATCTGAGCCAAGAATGACAGAGCAAAATGCACAGATTTCTCTGCCTGACCAAGGCAGGCTCAGAGGAGGAATTTCAGCATCATGGGAAACTTAGCAGGAGGAACAACACCACGGTGCAAGCCAGGACTGGGGAAAACACAGAAAGCACTGCTGCAAGAAGTTTGAAGGGATGATTTGTATGATATTGGACTGTTTCTGTTCCCTCTCTCAGGTTAAGCAGTAAAGAATCTTTGGACTATGACCAAGCACCCTGGCATGAGGTGCAAAGTATCTCCAGTCACATGAGGGGTCTCTGGAGCAGTTTGGTTCTTCAGGTGTGACTGGGAAATATTAAGGCATAAAATATGGGAGTTTTGTCAGGGAGTGTAGTAACAGGACAAGGGGTAATGGTTTTAAATTGGAAGAGGGGAGATTTAGACTATATCTCAGCAAGAAAGTCTTTCCTGTGAGGGTGGTGAGGCACTGGAACAGGCTGCCCAGAGAAGTCGTGGCTGCCCCATCCCTGGAGGTATTCAAGGCCAGGCTGGATGGGGCTTTGAGCAACCTGGTCTGGTGGGAGGTGTCCCTGCCCATGGCAGAGGGGCTGGAACCTGATGATCTTTAAGGTCCCTTCCAACTCTAACCATTCTATGATTCTATGAAAAACAGTGATCACAAGGATGTCTATAAAAGAGAGGTGGTCCTCGGGCATTACAGGTTCTCAGGAATCTGTCTTCCCTCTTAAAGGCAGAAGAGGTCCTGCTGCTGCCTCCTGCACACCAGGGATCAGAGAAAAGGAGGCTGATCACTCCCCTCACTGCAATTCTCATCTCTGATCTAAATGTATCTGTTGGCAGATACAACGGATGATAAAGGGGTTGACCAGCTAACTTCCTCCCAGTACATCAACTGTCAAATCATCTGAGAGGAAATTGGGCTGGGGGCACAAGGGAGCTGAATCCATGTGAGTTATTTAGACAGAGATTGAGTACATGCAAGAGCTGGATAAGCCCTTCAGGAGCCACACAGTCATAGGTGTGTCTGGTGACTCACGAGTTGGAAATGGCCTCTCCTTTAATCCTTCTTTAGAAAGCAAAAAAAGATACCTAAACATGTTTTAGTCATTGTGGGAATTTTACTAGGCCTGTTCACCTGATGTTTCATGGCTGGTTGGGAGCTCTGGAAAGCTCTACTACATTTTGGAAAAAAAGCAGCAGCGTTGTGAGTCAGCAGGAGACAACCTCGAGGTGCATTACTCAGAAGAAAGCAACCAACAGCATCTTACTTACAGAAAAATGAGGTTTGTTCTGCAAAAGTCTCTATGAAAACTGCCACCAGATAAATAGCATTGCAGATAAAAAATGGGCCAAGAAGTCCCCTTCTGTATTTCAAAACCAAAATGAGACCAAGCTGGAAGAGAGGCAGTGATGGGGGAACACACTGGCAGAGCAATACAGCTCAGAGGGGCAATGCCTCTGGTCCAAGCAGAGTGACAACTCCAAAAGTCACCCAGGGCCACCTGCACTGTCCTAGATTCCCAGCCACCAGCCAGAGACAGACTGCAAACACTGACGCCACCAGGCAGGGAAGAGTATCCCATAAGTCAATGTCAGCATGACTGTGCTGACCTCAAAGTTGTGGTCCCCTGGCCCAAGGACCTGTCCCAGGTGGGAGGATTTGGCATCGCATCAGTTTCAGACTTCGTGAACCTCAGAGGTGGTGGATGTGGACTGACCAGACACTGGTGATTCGGGGATACTGTGTGCCTTGCACAGCTAAGCCCTGGCTTCCTATGCCAGCTCAGGAAGGTAGGAGCCTTATGCCATACCCATACTTATCAGGTACCAAGGCTGATATTGGTCAGTATTTGACAAGAAGTGTCCTCCCTTTCAGAGGAATTGATCTGTTCACACATTAAGACACAGAGACAGCAGCAACATAGACAAAATAAAGCAGGGTTGCCCCAAACCAGCCTATTTCCCATAGCTTCTCAGTCCTAAGGGCTCCTGCTCACCTTGAGTCCAGCAAGGATCAAATATCTCCAAGTGGAAGGAGAGCATAAGCGTAAATTTTTCACTGCTCCCACCCCAAACCCCCAGACAATCGCAGCCTGACGTGAACTGTGCTCTTTAAGAGCCAAAGCACTCAAGGCAGTTAAGTCATCAGAGCTGAGGAGCTCAGCCAAGTCTACCAAAGGCTGAGGAAGAAGTGCTCCGCACAAAGTCACACAATATAAATAGCCTGACACAAAGATAGCGTGACCCACACATGCCCTGTTTGCACAGCAGAATCAAACAAGGGTAGCGATGTATAGCATGCATATGGGCGAGGGATCCTGAGGGACTCCCGCTGAGTAACACTGCACCAGCTGTGACGAAAATAAATGGCAAAACCAGGTGAATGATCTCCTTTGGGTTGTGGTTAGCCCTTTTTCATGCCTGCTTTATCAGAGATGTTCTCAGGTATTTCGCAGGGGCTGTGGGACCACACACACACACACACGGTCCAGGGATGAAACTGGATTATTCACAGTCTCTTCCTGAGCCAGGCCAATTTGAGCAGGCAATTCAAATAAGGAGGGATCTTGGCAGGGTGGCCACTGCAATGGCAATCAGCACAGAGCAAGCAGCAGGCGCACGGAGCCCACCAGGCTACAACCACTCCGAGGTGTAAGCAAACCCTTGGCTGAGAGACCCTCAGAGAAGCAGGGATCATGGTCCATGCACTGGATGGACAGACAGCAACTTCCAAAGGCCTTTACTTTGTGAAGAGCTAGGAACATAAGAAGTGCTCCATATCCTAAATAAGCCAAACTCTGTCCAGTAACGTGACCCTGCCAGTGGCCAGCAGGAGCTGCTTTAGCAGTAAGGACAAGGAGACAGTGTGTTCCCTCTGTCAGTGGACTGTTTTATCTAACCTTGGACTGCTTGTGACTGGTGTGTGACCTTGGAATAAGATGTGGAGAAGCCCAGGCATGTTGCAGACCCTGCTGTTCTACTACTGCCAGGTGAACCTCAGCTTCTCCTTCCCAAATCTTTACATATGGCACAACAGTCAAGTCATCCCCAGGCATCCATTGTCGGTTCCCACCCCCTATCATGGCCCAGGATGCAGCTGTAGCAGAGCTAGAAAACCCACATGGGATCACAGGAAAGTTCAAGTTAGAAGGAATTTCAGGTGGTCTCCAGTCCAATCTCTTCCTCAGCTTCATTGACCAGGAAGAACATCCTTATAGATGAGCTGCTTTTGAGGATATCCAGCCCCATTTGGTGGTTACTGAAAGTTTCCACGGTCATTAAGCATATCTCTCTCTTGTTCTTTCTATCTGGAGACACAGCAGATCACTCTTTCCTGGGCTGAAGATGGTGAGCTTGTCCCATGGACACAGAAGCAATAACTCAGAGGTGATGTACAATATTTGTGCAGGTGCTGGTGCCTGAGCCAGGCTGGATTATTGTGGAATTCAAAAGGGCAGCATCCCTTCTGTTTTTCAGAAGTGCTTAAGCTATGCTTTCTCCAAAACACTGAAAACAGATGAAGGGCACAAGAATATAATTTACTAACCAGAAACTCTGTCATTATCTGTGTTGCCTCTTGAGTTATTTGATGAACTTTAGGTGGGTTTGTAGCCTCCTTGGGAATGTAAATACTGCCTCAGGTCTAACACACATAAGCCATGAAACAAGCTTGGCATCAAAACCATCCCAGTTCCACAGGAAAGCTGTCCCACCCTGGAAGCTGTCCCATGTCTAGGTCTACAGGGCCTGCAGGCCTGAAGCTCTGCCCAGGGACCTTGCATATCTCTATATGCAAGTTTCCAACAGGGAACAACAAGCCAGAAAACACCCCTGTCTTCCAGTGAAAAGCGCGTTGACCCTCTTAGAAAAGCCCCAGGCTGGACACAGACGACAGAATGGAAAACTTGCTTTCTGATGCCCTGGGGTCTGTGAAATGTGTTAAAACAAGCAAAAACAGTTCTGATCCCAGCTGGAGCCTCCCCAGCCTGCATCCTCCCAGGCTGAGACCATTTCCAGGGCATCCATGGGTGATGCTTCCTGCATGGCCAGGTAGGACAAGATGCTGGTGCCCAGACAGGGAGACTTCACACAAACCATGGTCTCACACAGGAGCCAGGGCAGAATGGCCACTCTGAAACTGTGCTTTTAACTAGCCACCTTCCATTCTAAAAGAAGTTTATCCTTAAATGGTTCAACTACAGCTGTGCCAGCAAAAACAAAGGGGTCCAAGCAGCAAACACAACTGCTGCTGACCCAAGCCCAGCCATTAGTGGAAAGTCTCAGAGGAGGTCTAGTGAATCCTTCCAGGATGGACGTCCCATTGCCAGCCTCAGCACAGGGCTACCATCTTCACTGAGTACTTTAAAGTCAGCAAGGAAAGAGGAGGAAAAAGGCAAGCTGGCATGGAGGTGTTGGTGATATTCCCCTCTCCCACGAAAGGTCCATTGCTAGCAATACCCTGGGAAGGCCAACACCCCAAGCAACAGGCACTTCTAGGGCTGGATGCTGCTGAGATGCCACAACTTGCCCCACTTGCATGTTTGGGGTGATGAGCAATAAGGGGCTGCAGGATAAAACTCATTGTGGTTCTTCCTAGGAAATGCACACCTGCACAGGGGCTACAGGCTGCTCCTGGTGAGGAAAACTGCCAAATCTCAGCAGATCTTGAAGTGATATCTGGTGTGCAGGCTTGGACTTGACATCTCAGCCATCTGGCAGGTTTACCTGGCCTTTCAGGCAGCGGCGACCTCAAGCCTCTTGTCACAGTATTTGATACCCCACTAAATCTGACAAGATTTCAGAAAAGAAATGAGATCAGTGGCTATACTTTGTTGTTGAAGATAAAGCTGGGTTTGAACAGTACGTGGTCTAAAAATGTCTAGAATGAAACCACGCTTTTCTCCTTCTACTTTTTTTTATATACAGATAACCTACTTTCTCCCAGATTAAAACCTGCTGTGTAGCACGCCTGCAATGAAATTGCCATCACAACTACAAACACATCTTAACCTAAGATAATGCAAAGGTCATTCATTCAGACCTTCTTCACTGCAAAAAGCCATGTCCCCACCACTCCCTTCTCTCAAATTGCATCTCCAAGCCCCCAGAGCCACGACCCTGACAGCCTGACAGGACCCCCAGGCAACAGATACAGGAGGCTTTGCTGCCTGGCTGTTACTCCCCAGTTTGTATCTGCAGCCAACATCTTCCACTCTGTTTCTTCTATCAGAGCTTTGCCCTGTCCCGCTGCAATTAGACCAGAGGAAATCACAGGGCGATGACCTCAGCTGACCAGACTGCAGCACTGCCTCTCCAGAAGCTCCATGAGCCAGTTCTGATGATGTTTTCCACTTTAATAAAGAAGAATGCACCTTTAACAAGCAGCCCCCATCAAGACACTCTCAGCTTTAACACCGAGATTTGCCCCTTAGCTGAACAAGATGGAAACACAGCAATCTGCTTTCATCAACAAGCACCACTTTATGTATTTACCTCCAATGGCCCCGGCAATGAAATCCATCCAGACTGAGGCTGCTGCCTTAATTACCCTGATTAAGCGTTAGGGAGGTAGGAGAAAGAAGGATACCGGTTTGGTCTCTCCAGAGCCCCGCAGGTCCTTCGGTGGCAATGTGATTTGCAATATGAATCACTTTCCTACTGTCTTCTCTTGCCTCTGGGAATCGTGAGCCTTGTGGATTCTTGGTGAATTTGTAGACCGGAGGCAGAGACGAGAAGGCTGGAGCTGTTCCAGGAACACAGTGAATAAGTAATCCCGTGAAGCCCTGCAACGCTGCGCCAGAGCCGCTGTTTCCCCGTGCCCTTCTGCTTGGAAAATCACAAGGGGTGGTGCCTTGCAGGGCAACGCTGGCCGCCAAGGGGCCATTCCCTGTTGTACTCATTAACCCCAGAAGACAGCCCTGCACACTTGTTTGCTCTTGCCCCACGCTGTGGATATGGCATGGGTGGCTGTGTAGGTGATGCTTCCTCCCCCTCATCCCAGCCCATCCTTCCTTCTTCTGATGGAGCAGACCCCCTTCACATCAAGGAAAATTCCTTGTGCCCTTCCCAAGGAATTTTCCTTGGTTTTTCTGACCCACGCAGCTGACCCTAAACCTCTACCCAAATCCCCATGGATTATTACGTGCTCATGGTGTATAGATGTGGTGAAGCCCCGAAATAAATCCAACAGCTTACAAATCACTTGCTTCCCTTTCAGGGATAGTTTTTTCAGCCCCTGGAGGAGCTCTGCTGCTTCACTTTTTGCTCAGCCTCCCAACCCTTTCCCCAACGTCACCTCCTTGCTGAGTTCGGTGGCAGGATTCACTATTGCTGCTGCCCATACTGCGGTGTTCTGCTCCACAAAGGAGATGGGAGATGGATTTTGCCAGGAGATTGGTTCAGCACTTAATTTTTACATCCTCATTGACACTCAGCACAGGGTGGTGATCTCAGCAGGGGAAAGAGAAAAGTACAAAGAGTCCTGCTGGTCAAGGAGAACCAAGAGCTCAAGAAAATGCCACATCGCTTCTTTTTGTTTAACAGCCTGGCACCAGAGGGCTGCCACATCTACCCGGGAGAGGTAGTTTTGCCCAGAGTGAACCTTGAAACCGCACTCCTGGTGCAGAGCTTGCCAAGCCGTGACCTGAATTGTACTCCTCTTGAAGAGGTTTCCCCGGGTCAGAGCCAGGGCACTTTGGCAGCAAAGGGGAAAGAAAATTTCACAGCTGCCGCCCCCCTGGGTCAGCTTCACAGAAGAGCTGAGGACTTTAGCCCCCAGCGCTTTCTCTCTCACATTTCACAAGGACCCATTTCTCACTGAAGTACATATTTCGGATAGGCTGATGCATCAGTGACACAGCACAGTTCAGTGTGAGGGCTCAGAGTTTCTAGGAAATGAAAATGAAAGGATTTTTAGTAACTTACTTCCTGTAACTTCTTATGTGTCCTTCCTTGAACACTTTCTGTGTTGGAGAGAACGGTTTATTCCACCGTAACATGATGCAAGGACAGCAAAAACTTAAAACCAAAAGTAAAATATTACCCGGAGAGAGAGCAATGTAGCCAGTAAAACACACTGGGTTATTCAGTAGCCTTTCCTGGTTACACCTGGTGACCATACAGGAGTTATTAATGGTTCATCAACAGCCTGTACGTGCCAAGTGCGGGGAAAGGTGCTGCTTCCACTTCTCTCACCAGCCATTCCCGGCGGATGTCCCTGCAGGCCCCCTCCAGCAGTGTGGCACCAGGTGTGGGACCTGCTGAGTCAGCGACACATGGGGACAAGGACACAGTCCTCCCCTGCGGAGGGGCTGACCAGAAGACTACAGCATCCTGGTTGCTGCGGGGATTGCGCAACCTGGTGACCCACACTGCAGCAGTCACCGCCGTTCTTTGGGACCACTGTTTAGACACCACTGTCTAACACAGTTTTTCTGGGAGCTGCTTCCAGGCAAAGTGAAGAAACCCTGTATATTACCAACATCAAAGTGTCACTGTGCATTTCCTCCCATCAGATGTCATGTGGCAGGGATTTTTCTATGTAGTGAAATTACTGGTGCAGTATCAGCAAGAAAAGAGACTGGCTGGCATGTCACACTGGCTGACTGAAGTGTCAGAGCTAATAAGTATTTCCTGTGAAATGTCATCAGACTGAGCAAAATCTCCACCTTCTTTAGCTGAACTGAACAGCTCAAAGGGAACCTTCCTCATAAAACCTTCTGAGATTGTAAAAAAAAAAAAAAAAAAAATTAGCAACCCAAAACCTGTCCCTTTGCAACAGAAAATGAAACCATTTTTTCATTATTCTAACTTTCACTCACACCAATGCTTCTATCAAAACATTAGCTTGCTTTATATAGTACAAAGCTGACTCCAGATCCAAGCATTTCGATAACCTTCTGATAATGGTTTTGGTCACTTCAACTTTTACACCAGGATCAGTCACGTTTTCCACTTGACTGGAGTTGCTCTGCACACAGAGGCCATCATAAAGAAGAATATTTTGGGGCTTGAGAAGTTTTGCTTTGTCACATGAAGGTGTCACTGGGGGCAGCCGACTCTGGAGGAATGAATGCACACACAGCTACTCTTGGGGACATTTGCCTTGATGGGAGCTTAGCAGGGTAACACGAGCCCCAAGCAAACGCAGCCACCGCTACTATAGTCTCCATTCCTCTGCTCCCATTGCCTGGCCAGGACTTAGAGGCAAATAGCAGCCACTGCCACTCTTGTTAGCTCTGTGTGATCCTCTTGGCCTGACCACCATTAGATGATGGTGAGGGCAGAGCCTTCTGGAAGAGGACATCCTAGCAGGAATTGAAGTGTTTGCACACCAGGAGGGAGGAAGGTGTAATTCATCATGAAGGAAACCCTATCTGAGAAATAAAACCTGTGTTCCTGCATTTGCTGTTACCTGCTGGAATGCCCTGAGAGGTACAGACAGCCTAAAGAGAGTGGTGCTCAAGGCAGCAGTTCAGCCTCCCCTACCAGAAGCCGTCCTAGAGACATAGAGGCCTTGAGGTCTCACTGTCCTTCGTGGCTTGCTGAAGGAGCTTTCTCCTTCATCCCCTCTTCATCAGGTTTCAGAGATCCTCCAGCTCTCAGACACCAGCTACTTTAGAAGCACTTACTGGAATCCAGCTGCCCAGTGCCACAGGTCAACAGGGACAGACCTAAAAATCCAGCCCAAAGAATCTTGAGTTATCCAGAAGAACTTCAAGATCAAATGCAAGTCACTTGTTAGACACAACGTCCGAGGACTGACAGAGATCACCGCTATTCCATCTTGCAAAGGAACACCGTGGTCCACATCTACACAGGGATGAACAAAAGAGCCTGGTATCAACCGAGGAGGTCATCTAAAGCATGTCCTAGGAAATGACAGATGAAACACGTGCTTTGAGCCTCCACAAATGATAGTACTCCCCTAGAAACAACTTACAAGTCCTTTCCTCCAGTAGCAAATTGTTTAAGAGTGATCTGTTCAAAATGAGGGAATTTCACAGGGGATTTTGAGAAAACAGAGGGTGGAAAGTGCTGTCAGATGACAAGACAGATCTGAAGATAGGAAGCGATCTGCAGGAAATTATGAAACTAAGTGACAGAAAAGTGAGGAAAACCTTAATTTTAAACAGTGTGTGATGGATAAAACACTCCATTTGCTTCACAGGAGAAGGCAGCTGTCTGCCCACCCAGGCAGAGAGAACTGCTCCACAGCTAAAGTGGCAGGGGGATTAGAGGACTGGTACAAGAGAATGGAGCTAAAGGAAAAGTGAAGAGGGAGACTTTATATTGATAATTGGTGTTAAGTAACATCTATAAAATGAGACAAAAAAGCAAGGGCATCCTTTTACCCCTCTCCTTCCATAGATCACTGCCAACTCCAGGAGGGTATCAACTCCATCCACCCAGCAACACCTGTCCTCTTTTGCTTCTGCATCCACCTGCTAGCTCATTGAGCCAGATTTCCTGAGAAAATGTTCCTGCCATAACACGTCACATTTTCTTTTCCCCTCGCACTATGCGATATCGCCCTCGCATGCGTATCCATCATTTGCCTTACAGTTTATTTTAGAAAAATCCTTGACTGGAGGGGCTGTTCAAACAGGTGCTACGTCACCGGGCTGTTTGCACATTGCGGAACAGGAAAGTGACACCAGCAACCCCAAGCTGGCAGAGCCTGGTGCTTGACTTGCAGGGTGGTGGGTGGGAAGGGGGGTGGAACCTCCTGGCTCCAGCTGTGTTACAGATTTTCAAATAAACGTGTCTCATTTTCCTTTATCTCAGGGAAAAAAAAAAAAAAAAAAAAA